>CM051272.1:23562764-24022764 GCA_027921565.1 Artemia sinica
TATAAATTCCACCATCAGCATGCTCCAAATGGCACTAAAAACGGCACTTTTGGTGCCATGTCTCAAGTGGGAAAGCTGAAGCCAGTGGGCAAGCAAAACTTTTTAGAGTGACGTTTAATGGCTAATTTGAGAGCTATTGCTCATATCAACGTGTCTTTGATTAATTCTACCATCCGTAAGTGTGATACAGCACAAAAAACAACACTTTTGATGTCACTTCTTAGGTGAAAAAAAAGCTTGAAAGTATAAAACGATATAATCATTGTAACAATTATGGTTCAATACCCTTAACTGGAGGTTTGCAAGAACACCTCCCGTATGTTCCTCCTCCAAGCCCCTTAGTAAGCTACGCAATTAAGATACAACCAGTAATATGTCAAATTAGCTTATTGGAGGCGGGGTTCTGTTGATACAGCGATCAACTTCGAATTAGAGTGGCTTGCATTCGACTACTGCTTGCTTTGTTGTTGTTTTTTCAATCCTAGTGTTTTCCCTTCTATACGATCATTTTCAAATAATTTCACCGTTTTTTTGTAAATGTGATGCACTCATTTTTTAACGCATGCCCCAGAAAGGTATTTGGTCAAGCATTTTGATTCAAAAGGGAATAGAGGTTATCCAGTCCATGGTTTATAACTACATTCTGACTAGATCACTAAATCCATACCTCAACGAGTGGCATATTTTTTTTTAAAATCCTGTGAGGGGTTCAACGTTCGAGCCAATTTTTCCAAATCAAGTGAAAATGACAGAGAAAACTGAAAAACGAGCCGTATAAAGTTATGAAATTATAAATTACATTAATTATTAAAATTATATTTTATCATAAAATAATAAAATCATTTTAGTTTTTAAAAACTAAAATAATATTACGGTGATTATGAGATTACGAATTAAAATTATATTTTTATCATAAAATAATAAAATTATTTTAGTTTTCAAAAACTAAAATAACATTACCCTGATTATGAGATTACGACAAACAGAAGTATAACTTCTGTTTGTCGTATTACCCCCCCCCCCCCCCCCCTTCCCCAACCATCTGAAGGGCTTGCATCATTTTTGCAAAAATAAAAAGAATTTTAATTTTGTGTTTAGTATTTGTCATAACTTCAGCAACAAAAATAACATGATGTGATATTATTTAAAGATGTAATAAAAAAGGAAAATATGTACTAAAGAAAAATGACCTGTTTCAATTGATGCTTGAATTATGCAGGCTTATCTTAGTTATGGCAATATTTTTTGAAAAAAAACTAAATTTCAGATGGGAGGGGAGAGAGGGGGGTAAACTATTGACTGAAGGAAAACTGAGGTCTTTGAGGGGAATTTGCCTTCTCTGCCCCATTATAAATCACACCCCTGACACCAACTCCCTGCCACTTAGTGGTTGGAGAAGTGTAAGAATGTGGTTCAGGAATCACTCAAAGTTGTATATTAAAAGAAGGATTACTTATTGTTATACTTACTTATTCAAATTATTTACTTAACAATTCCACCGTAATATTCTCTCTGCATGTAAGGCTGTGCATCCAAAGAGGAAGAAAGACAAATGAAAATAGTTCTTTATTGATTGGTCTTTTGGTTAATGAAAATGGGCTTGATTTTTGGATATGGTTTGAATTTTGTTTGGGCTGTCGTTATGGTTTTATTGCTTGATATTTTAATTATTAAAACGAATAATAGTAACATTCAAAGCGGTCTACCGGATATTAGTAACTGTACCGATCGTTGTTTTCTTTGCCGAGACTATTTCACCCTTCGGGCTATTTTACAAAGTACTTTATATAATAAAATGTTTCAATGTTTATTTCTGGGTAAGGTAAATTGTAAAACAACTAATATTATTTATCTATTGGAAAGTAAAATTTGTGGCTTACAATATGTGGGGGAAAGTATTAATAACATGTATGATAGATTTTCGGGACACAAAAGCACAATTAACAGAAAAAAAACTAATAGCTATCTAGTACAATATTGTAAT
Organism: Artemia sinica; assembly: GCA_027921565.1. NCBI lineage: Eukaryota > Metazoa > Arthropoda > Branchiopoda > Anostraca > Artemiidae > Artemia > Artemia sinica. The sequence continues at coordinate 23,564,749 of CM051272.1, forward strand.
AATGGTACCTGCTCTTTAACTAATTTAAATATCACGATTTTACAAAATTTGGATTTAAATAATTTAACTAAAGAAGAGAAAAATATAAAATTACGTTAACGTGAAGATTATTGTATCCATTCCCTAGGTACTGCTTATCCTTTCGGGTTGAATGATCGAGTGGCTAAATATGCAGACATTTCTAATGTTGTTGTTAATTGTATGAAGCATTTAATGGATCATCCTTCTTTTAATCATCCCATTAAGCGTAAAAATTGATCAAGAGGGCATAGCAAAAATAATAAAAAAAAGAATATAGATTTAGATATCTATTTGAAGGATTTGTGCCAGCTATTTATGTCTAATGGTATGAAGAGTATAATAAAGTGCTTAATAAATTATCAAAATATAATTTAATAAAATTATTTTGGAATAAAAATAATAATACACCATGTAATTCAAAAATTAAACTAATTTATGATACGGTATGTATTTTAGCTAGAACTAAATATATTTCAAAAGATAAAAAGTCTGACAAAACTGTTAATAAGGAGAAGAGATTATATTTATCTGTAAATTTTAAAAGTAAACAAATAGAGGATATAAATTTACCTGGAATTTTAAACCAGCGTGATGTGAAACAGGTCCTGCCTAGTAATTTAAATTATAAGAATAATCTGATTATAACATATAAGTTTTCAAAAACAATAGGACACATGATGTTAATTATAATTTAATACTTAAGAATTTTGATACAGATAGTATTTGGAAACCTGTTTTTAAGTGAGAGCAATTTTTATCATTCGTAAATACAACTTAAGGACACATGATAACAGGTGATTTAGCAATAAAAAAACAAATGGATTTGTAGAGTATAATGAAAATGGGGGCTAAGTTTCGTCTTTCAAATCATCTAAAACCCTTGAATGTAATTAATAGGTTAAATAATGATCTAGATTTGTTAGATTTTGTTAGAAAATTAATAAAAATAGTTTTCAGAACTGGACAAACTTAATTATTAATAGGGTTAGAGAATATGAAAAATAATCGTAATAATGAGGTATTTTTTATAATGCTAAGATAAAATAAGCGGTTGTTAATATAAAGAAGGATTTGTAATTGTACCTATTGATAAAGAGAATAATAACTTTGCCATGATTTGTCAGAAGCTATATTGTCATGTTTGAACAAAGGAGCTTAGTACAAGAAATACATATAAAATGGTTCAAGATGTTAATAATAGTCTATTGAATGGAATAGAGGATATACTTTAAAAAAAAAATTTAAAATTAATGTTAATGAGAATGAAAAATTTCTTCGTTTTTTATATTGGACGCCAAAATTTAATAAAAATCCCCCGAAACCACACTTTATTGCGGGTGCAGCAAGATGCCCTACCAGAGTTGCGGCGACTGACAAGTCATGTATTTTAGGAGAAATTAAAAGTAAATTTAAGTCATATTGCTCGGGAATTAAAAAATTTTGAAGTTTAATCCATATTGGAGTGTTAATAATTAACTGCAAGTAATAGATTCTCTGGCTTTAGTTTCAGCCAAAAGAGTGGACTCATTTGATTTCACTACATTATATACAAATCTACCAATTAATTTAATATTTTTAAATTTAAAAAAGATTATTAAGAAAGCTTTTCTTTTGTCTAATTCGGCTTTTTCAAAAATTGATACGTATAATAAGAAGGCGAGATGGACTAATTACTTTAACAGTACCACTTCTGCAAGATGTTATAACTTAGATATGATTTATGATCTAATAGAATCTATTCTATTTAATACTTTTATAAAATTTAATGGTAGTCTGTATAATCAAAGTATTGGAATTCCTATGGGGGGTAATGCTAGTCCATTTATAATTCACCTGTTTTTAAGCTATTAAGAATATGAATTTATTATTGATAAAAAGAACCCAGGTAATATAAAATATTTACTTTCAAATAATAAAAGATATTTAGATGACCTTCTGGTGATAAATTATGCAGACTTTTTAGAGATTTCAAATAAGATATATCCACCAGAGTTAAAGCTGGTATCCAGCAATGAGAATGGCAATTATTACCATTTTCTAGATTTAGATATAATTATTACCACTAATAATACATTAGTTTTTTAAAATATATAATAAAACAGATGATTTTAATTTTGAAATAGTTAATCTCTCATCTCCTAAAAGTAATATAGATTCGAATATAACATCTTCATCGTGTTTTTCCCAACTATTTAGATATGTGAGAATTTGTACTAATTACATCGATTTTAAAAGTAGAAGTCAAATACTTAGCAATAAACTAATCGTAAGAGGGTTTTCCGCCAATAAACTTGCTTGGCAATTTAAAAAGCTAAGTTTTCAATATAATCAGCTTTTAAAAAAGTGTAATAAAATTTATCAAAATATTTTGAATGATATTTTGAGGTAGCTTGTTGTATGATTATTTTTTCTCTTCCCTTTTTATTTTTGGATTTTAGGGTTTGTTTCAACACATGCAGGTAATGAGTAACGCAAGATGTTTGGAAATCAGTTCGTAGAAATTGACTTAAAGTGAAAAGTTTTGTGCTGACAGTTAGGATTATGCAATTAGGGGAGCTAAACTGCCTGAAGGATATTCTTTCAGAGTTGGGATGTTGTTGCTTTGATTTAGTGCTGGGTGAATGATGTTTAAGGAAGCTTGGAAAATTGTTGGGGTATTTTTTTTATATTTTGGATATTGTTTTGTTTATAAATATTCCAAAGGTGTCACTACATAGGGGTTTGCCATATGATTTAATGGTATGGCGTGCTCATTTTGCTTGTGTAATGAAATTTAAGCGCCGAAACCTATATAGGTAGTTAGTGTTCTTCTAAGTAGCCCTGATATAAGGTGATTACTTGGAGAATATTAAATTTTCTAGACTTACGGTGCTATGGCTTGGCTTTGGGACATTGACTTATACTTATTAATGCTGATTTTTCTCTATGTTGGACTTGATTTTCGGATTATCAGGTTGGAAGATAATTTCTTAAACCACATTGGCCTGACATCACATAAAGAAAGAAAACCGAGTTAAAATGGGGGTTTTAAAGGCCAAATGAAAATGGTGAAAAACACTACAAAGCGAATATTTCGAGTGGACAAACGCCTCTCTTCTTCAGTGCGACACGAAATAATGTATCCAAGGAAAGTGCCAAAGAAAATAACAACAAAAAACAGTCGCGGAAAGTCAATGTGAAAATAACCAAAAAACCAAAGAAAAACCAAACACTTAAAAGATGAATAAAATTCAATAAAAGCCAAAAATTATGAGAATTAAAACTAAATACCTAACAACCATAAAAGGGAGTTATTCGCCAATATCCACGATTTGCACAAAATCCAAAAAGCTATGAACTGCCATTGACCGATACTAGCGAACAACTGAGAAATAAAAGAAAACAATTCATTCACTCAAAAACAAAACGAACCCGTAATTAAATAAGTTGGAGAACTATGTCATCTGATTTCAGATTTTAATTATTGCATTTCTTGCAGACGCCCTTTGAGACCTAAGGGGTTGTTCACGTGTTTGATCATATGACTTAGAAAGTGGTTCAAGGTTTATTTCAGGGATTGCTAAAGTATCGGCTTCTCTTTTGAAAAAAAAACGAAATATGACTCGTTTATTCTTAGATCACCGGAGTCTCTGTTTAAAGCTATACCTAAATACTGGTGTTCATGGTATTTTAGCCACCAGTGTTATACCGGGAGGCCACAACGCCACTGGCTTGGTAATATACGGGTGTCACCGCTTATCGGAGGGGAAAGCCCCGGCCCCAAATTATAATGTGATGCCGCGTCTACCACACCGGTTCTGCAAATATCGGGTCTGGTACTACCCTATTTACAGTATACCCTGTCCCAGGGTATGATAACGCGATCTAGTGGTCAAATGGCCAACTTCTAAAGCCAAATGTACCCGCCTTGGGTTACGGCTATAAAATCTCTAACTCTCTCCTTGGAGGTAACAAACCCACCTGTCAATATAATAATGACGGTGTCTCGTAACTCAATTCCTACCCTGCCTGGGTTACGGAAACTAGTACACAGTCTGTAGAAAATACCTTACTTGTATTCTTCCAAACGGTCACAAAAATAGCACAAAAATATGTTTCCCCTAACGGGGTCTAAACGCAGACTAAATCAAAAACAATATTCTGTACACAACTGTTCATAGGGGTGGACCTTCACTTGGCCAAGACAATCATCTCAATCCCCATTCAAAACCAATTCTGCCTTCCCAGCCCTATTATTCAATGATTCAAACCAGGAAGTACAAAAATAGAATTTACTTCAAAGCTTACTTATTACAACACAACTATAACTTAGCAACGAGACTTTTAAATTGTGATTGCAAATTATGTTATAGGTAAATCTAAGCAAATGTAATTAGAACGAAAACAGGTCACTTATCTGAAAGGAAAAGAAACAGGGGTGGAACCCCAACAGCTGGTATTTATAAATTTCAACAGTTTCTCTGCAGTGCTGGATAACGGCATGACAAAGGTATTGTCCAGCACTACAGAGAAGCTGTTAAAATTTATAAATACCAACATTTAGGTCTAGCTTTAAACAGAGATTCCGGTGATTTAAGAATAAACGAGTCATATTTCGGGTTTCGCAAAAGAGAAGCCGATACTTTAGTAATCCTAGAAATAGACCTTAAACCACTTTCCCAGTCATATAATCAAGCACGTGAACAACCCCTTAGGTCTCAAAGGGTGTCTGCAAGAAATGCAATAATTAAAATCCGAAATAAGATGACATAGTTCTCCAACTTATTTAATTGCTGGTTCGTTTTGTTTTCGAGTGAATGAATCGTTTTCTTTTATTTTTCAGTTAATCGCTAGTATCCGTCGATGACAGTTCATAATTTTTTGAATTTTGTGCAAATTGTGGATAATGGCGAATAACTCCCTTTTATGGTTGTTAGGCATTTGGTTTTAATTCTCATAATTTTTGGCTTTTATTGAATTTTATTCATCTTTTAAGTTTTTGGTTTTTTCTTTGGTTTTTCGGTTCTTTTCACATTGACTTTCAGCGTTTGTTTTTTGTTGTTTTTTTCTTCTGCATTTTCCTTGGATACATTATTTCGTTTCGTGCTGAAGAAGAGAGGCGTTTGTCCTCTCGAAATATTCGCTTTGCTGTATTTTTCAGTATTTACATTTGGTCTTTAAAAAACCCATTTTTGCTTTTTTTCTTTCTTTATGTTATCGGGTTGAATATACTGTTTTGTCCTAGGCGATTCGATGGATGAGTAGGGTCTAGACCTTGTTCAAGTGCTCATTTATCTCAGTTACTAAATTAGGAAGATAGGTTTTTTTTTTTTTTTTTTTTTTTTTTTTTTTTTTTTTTTTTTTTTTTTTTTTTTTTTTTTTTTTAAGTAATTACCTGTAATACATTATACAGAAAATAAGTTTTCAACTGAAACTAAGGACCAACATTTTAATAAAAAAGAGCGTAAATTAATTTAAAACAAAAGTTTTTCCGAGGGAAGTAAAGATCGAAGTTAAAACTTAAAACGAACTCAAATTATTTCTTCACAGCCTATCTAACATAGATTAATAAAACTAATGCAAATAAATCAAATGGTGATATTTCCCTATGTTTGCAGGAATACAGAAAACTAGCGGTTTACTGAAAACAGAAAAAATAGGAGCTTTGGTACGGTAGAAGTATACCTTTTAAGGACACTTTTAACAGCATAATAGTAAAACATTTTTATTTGTTGCTTTATTTATTTGTTTTTGTTTAATTTGGCATCACTTCTGCACAACAATAATAAATGATAATAATAATACTTTTATCTTCCCTCAGGGTACACTATGAGGGGTACATTCAATAAATATAAAATATAAGGACATAACTTACAATTAACAAGGCCAGAACTATCGATTAATACAACCATCTACGTCAATCGGTCATTATCGGTTAGATTTTTTCAAAACACTATATTCAAGATAATTTCGAGCCTTTTGAACTAAAAGCTCACGCTTAATCTTTATTACATAAAGCGGGTCCTTTATTCCATACATATATTTTAAAGAAGTATTAAGAGCACTCAGCGGAAAACCTAGTAGAAATTTAAAAATCTAAAATGCACAAGTTTAATTTGAGATGAAGTGTAAGATGGAAAAGTTTTCAAAATCACTGCTGGAAAGCTAATAAAAGGTAGAACCATTGACTGATAAAGTCTAGCTAACATATCCCTTCTCATATTACCCCAGAGATGAACCAGGGAACCGAATGTCTTTCTTATCTTAACTTCCAGATGGCTTATTATTAAAAAAAGGTGATAGTCTTTTTATAGAAGAATATGGGACATCGAGGTGTATCACAGAATTCAAAGCACGAAAAATCCGATCATTAGCGCAATCATATGGAAGAGAGCCAAGAGGGTCATTAATCACAAAATACTGGCATTTTGCAAGGTTAATTTCTAGTCCTTTTTTTCAACTCATTCGCTAAAATTTTAACATTTTCAATCAACACAGTCTTTGACCGACTAAGTAAAGTAATGTTATCAGCATAAGCCAAATAGCTAATTTCAACTGCTAAGTAAATCAGAGAGGTTTTTAATGAAGCAAAACAATCTTTTAGACACAAATTGAAAATAGACGAGGATAATATCCCCCCCCCCTGTCTAACCCCCCTCCTAACTACTACTTCATCAGCAGAAATTATAGATCCCGAGGCAATGCGAACTTTAAGTCCAGAATACCACGAACGAAAAACATTAACCAGGTTTTGTACAAAACCCTATTTTAGTAAGCTAAGTAGAGCAGATGCATGAGAAAGATTTATCAAAAGCTCATTTAATATCTATTAATAAACAATATAACGGGTCTCCTTTAAGCCATTAAGAATTTAAAATTTGAAAAAAAATAGTATGTGCGTAATCACAACCCGTACCCCTAGCGAACCCCAATTGATTCGAACCGAAATCAAGCGAAACAAAAAGGGATTTAACACTAAGTTCAAACATCTTACTTAATTGAGAGCCCTTAGTAATAGGCCAAAAAGGATTGCATGTCTGGTACTTGCTTTTTCCATGCTTTGGAACCAGCGTAATTATCCCTGTTTTAAAAAAATTTGGCACTTGCCCAGATAAAAGAATCAGATTGAAAAAACTCAAAAGCTTAGCAAAAAATGACGCCGGGGCAAGTTTCAGATGATTGGAAAAATTTCATCATGGTCCGGAGCGCTTTAATTTTTAAGACTCTTCATATTTTCACTCAGATCATAAATAGTAAGAAAAAACTGAGGACCTCGAAGAGAAAGAATTTCATCAAGCTCTTGGACCTCTTTAAGATTATCACTACATAAAGACTTTACATTCGAAAAATGGTCAACCCACATTTTCTCTGTTAGGGCTTTATGAGAGATTTTATTTGAACCAGCTCTTTTCCTATATTCTAAAGTTCTCCACAATGACTGCTGATCGTCATCAACTTTGTCTGAAGCAATTTTTATCAGATTATCTTTATGCTGCCGGAATTCTCTTTAGAATGACGCCTTACTTGCTTTCATCTCTGTTCAATAAGCTTAGTTCAATGATTGACTTTCGTTTTGAATCTGAAAAGGACATTTCATAATTATATTGTAGACAAGTTCGAAGTGTCACTTCAGACTCGCTTTAGAATTTGTATTGCAACTTAAAATTCTCCGTTTCATAGAGAAAAATATCTTGATTTCCAGAGTTCATGTTAGGGTTAATAGGTTCTTCATTTGTAGTAATACTAGGTGAAACCAAGATGTTACCTGATAAATCAATCCATTATTTTATATGCTGTGTAATGACTTTAAACTTATTATTTTTCTTAATATAAACTTATTATTTTTTGATATCACAGCTCCTGTGCTAATTATTTATGTGCTAATTTAGTGATTTATTTACCAAGAATCTTGTGATTTTTGTTTTCATCTGTCGGCAACCCTGACTAAGTACCAGCAAAAAATTCAAAGGGTTAGAAATATTGGCTCCGAATTATACCAGAAGCCAGTAAGTTGGTATTATCGTCCTTAAGAGATTGTTATTAATAAAATAAGTTTGGGTAAGTTTTTTTTATTATCAAGTAGCGTAGGCCAGGTCCCACATCAATCTCTTTCTCCTTCCCCCATGATACTAAAGGGTAAATTTTGGAGATAGGCCTAGGAATGACGAGGGTAGGCCTATATTTTGGTATTCTCAATTAACTTACTATCTGGTAAGTATATAGCCTAGGCCTGCATGATCTGTTTACTGACATAGGGACAGGGTGAAGTCACTGCTTGGTGAATTTTTTTGCTGCTTCAGAGTAAAGTAATATTACACTTTCATATGCACCCCCACCAACTCAGTGGTCTCACGTAGTGCTAATTAATAGGCTATGTTACTGATACAGAGACAGGCCTAGGTTTTTCTAAGGGGGGCTAATGTATATAGACCTATTACTACCCCTTAGTTTGCCATAAGCACTGTAGATATTACAGTTTCTGTTTAGAATGAAATTTGAATATATTTTTTGTGGAAAATAACAGTAAGAACCTTAATTTTCAAAAAGTGATTCATCTCAGTGATGTTGTATTTATGAATACATTAAAAAAGCATACATAGATCATATTTACCTCAGTAGCCTAGTCGTTGTATCATTTTCAGTGTCCATGAAGTAGGCAAAACTATACAAGAGATTACAAAACTATACAAAACTATACAAGAGAATGATTAACATGAAAAATAATATTAACAGCATCATATTTTTGAGTACATTTTAGGAGAATGAATTATATCATCCCCCCCCCCTCAATAGGCTAGTGGATATATGGTTTTCATGTAGAGCAAGCAAAGAAATTAATTATAATGCCTAGAGGACAAATGAAAAACCTAGACCATCAAACATAACAAGACCAGTCCAAGCATCTAAGGTAAAGGCATCTAAGGTAAAAAAAAAAGCATAAAGCAATGATAAACAAAAATAAAGAACAGAAATATGAAGGCAAAATACTTGCTTAAGTAGAGATTATGATGAGTCTAAAATCAAAGTGAGGAACAAAGAAATATTGGGCTTGAAGATAATTGGCAGCAAAAATTAAAACAAGTCAAAACAAAAGTGAAGATCAAAGATATATACAGTTACAATACATACAACAACAAGGAGTAGAATATAATATGGAGTAGAAATATATACATGTTTATATATAAAAATATGTATATATACATGTTTTTTTTTTTTCACAGGCACTTTGTATGGAAGGGACTGTTGTATAAATTTCAGAAGGGGCTCATTTGATTGGAAATTAGAAGTTCTATTGCCCTTTTTAAGAGTCAAAAGTATATATATATATATATATATATATATATATATATATATATATATATATATATATATATATATATATATATATATATATATATATATATATATATATATATATATATATATTATATATATATATATATATATATATATATAAATATATATATATATATATATATATATATATATATATATATATATATATATATATATATATACACATATATATATATATATATATATTTTTATATATATATATATATATATATATATATATATATATATTATATATATATATATATATATATATATATATATATATATATATATATATATATTATATATATATATATATATATATATATATATATATATATATATATATATATATCTATATATATAAAAATATATATATATATATATATATATATATATATATGTGTATATATATATATATATATATATATATATATATATATATATATATATATATATATATCTATATATATATATATATATATATATATATATATATATATATATATATAGGCCTATAATAAATGAACTTTATTCTCTGAAATATTGTCAAAGGCCTAGGCCTTGTTAGATGATTGTATATTAGCCTAGGTTAATAGACTGTAAACTGTAGTATTCATGAAGTATATATTTTCACATTATTATTAGTCTATAATATAAAACTCAACAATATCAGAGTAAACACTATAGCATTGTCTATAGTAAAGGCCATATGGCTCCAGTGTTTTTTTTTCACAGGCCCTTTGTATGGAAGGGACTGTTGTAACTTCAAAAGGGGCTCATTTGATTGTAAATTAGAAGTTCTGGTGCCCCTTTTAAGAGTCAAAACTAATCAGAGGGCAACTAGCCCCCCCCCACCTTTTTTTTCTCAAATGCATCTGATGAAAATTTTGAGATAGCCATTTTGTTAAAAAATGGTTCAAAGATCATATAACAAAAACTCCAGGGTTGACACAACCCCCAGGGCCTGGGGACAGGCATTGTAAGCTATGCCCTGGGGGTATATATGGTTCTTATAGAAGGGGTGCATGTATGAACATCAGAGAGGGCTTATTTGATAGGAAATCAAAAGTTCTAGTTCAGTTTTTAAGAGTAAAAAGACCTTAGAGGGCAACTAGCTCCCTCCACACCATTTTTTCTCAAACCCATCCAATACAAATTTTGAGATTGTCATCTATTTAAAAGTAGTTCAAAGATCATATAACAAAAACTCTGGGGCCAGCTCCCCCCCCCCCCCTGCCAAAGCCTGGGGATAGGCATTGTAAGTTATTTCCTGATCTGGTTCTTATAGAAGAGATACTTGTATGAACTTCAGAGAGGGCTCATTTGATTCAAAATTGAAAGTTCTAGTTCACTTTTTAGTGAACTAGAGTCTAAAGAGATCAGAGGCTAACTAGCCCCCTTCCTCCGTGCCCTTTTTTCCCCAAACCCATGCAATAAAAATTTTTAGATACCCTTTTTAAAAAAATAGTTCAAACATCAGATAATAAAAACTGTGAGGTTGATACCCCCCCCCCCCCCAGGGAAGGCATTGTAAGTTATGCCCTGGGGGAATATATTGTTCTTTCAGAATAGATGCTTGCATAAACTTCAGAGGGCTCATTTGATTCAAAATTGAAAGTTTTAGTTCACTTGTTAAGAGTCAAAAGAGATCAAGGGACAACTAGCCCCCCCCCCCTTCCTCCCATGCCGTTTTTTCCCCAAATACATCTTGGTATTTTGTTAAAATTAGTTAAAAGACCATATTACAAAACTCCAGGGTCAACACAACCCCATAGGGCCCTGGGGCAGGCATTGTGAGTTATATCCTGTGGGCATAGGGTAAAGGTACCAATGATTTGACAGTTTTTGTAAAAAACCAGTTTTTCTACTCTAGAAGTCTTAATTTAAAGACTTTCCGTTTGAAAAGGGTTTCAGTATGTAGGAAAAACATCTAGGAATCTAACTGTTTGATGAGAAATTTGAAGTTTTGTCTGGAAACAGTACAAAACTCCAATTTTCCAAAATTAGAGCATTTTCACCTACAAATTCGACACAACAAAAAAGTTACCTGTTTTCAACGCAAGTTGGAACCCAATTTGACTCCCGTATTGGGTGTTGAACTGATGATTCGACAGTTTTTCCACTCTAGAAGTCTTAATTTAAAGACTTTTGGTTTGAAAAGGGTTTCAGTATGTAGGAAAAACATCTAGGAATCTAACTGTTTGATGAGAAGTTTGAGGTTTTGTCTGGAAAGGGTACAAAACTCCAATTTTCCGAAGTTAGAGCATTTTAACCTACAAATTTGACACAACAAAAAAGTTACCTGTTTTTGACACAAGTTGGAACCCAATTTGACACCCATCTAAATACTTGGGGAATACTTGTGGGTGGAACCTGGTGTATTTGAAACATATATTCTTGTTTCTTTGTTTTTCTTCAACTTCATTTAATGTGTAAAAGTATAAAAGACTATGCAAAAAGAAGAAGTAATAAAACTAACAAAATCGTTTCAAGTATGTAGTATTTGGTATAACAAAATCGGTACAACAAATTTTAATATACATTATTAAATACAAATAGTATTTAGTATAACAAATTTAGTATAACAAAATTGTTTCACTAGCATTTCAGAAGGGATAGGGTCTAGGAAAACGGGAGTGGATTTCAAGAAATTTAAGAAGTTTATTTGATTTAGATTTTATTTTCATATGTAGATTCTTAGTTTCGTCCAAAACATAGGCCTACGCGTCATTTTGTATAAGATTTTGTATTCAATAAAATTTGTATTTTTTATTCGGATGAAGGATAAATAAGGGTATAATCTAAAAAAATCTGGGGGGGGGGGCAACTGCCCCCCCCCCCCCCCCCTGCCCCATAGCAATTTACGCCCCTGCATGGTATGAGGCCAAGCAGCAGTTCCTTAGATGATGGAAAAATCCAGTGTCTGTAAGTAAAACTTCAAAGTTTAAAAAAAAATCTTTTGTTTAAATGTTCTTTCATCTGAAATATTATTAGAAATAATAAACATCAAAATCTCTCATTGCACAGAAAGCACCCGTAAATTCGACAGCTATGATGCCTATGGTTTTGTCAGTGGATCCTGGAATTTCGACACCTATTATTTCTCATCTGTTTTACATGTTCATTGAATTTTCGACATAGTCACCTATATTTTGACAGGGCCTGTTGTTGTCTGTCCAAAATTTTGACAAGGTTACTACAAGATATTCGCCAAAGAAATAAATCCCTTGATAGAAGCCGATATTTACGCTTGAATGCAGCTGAAGGAACATTTTTAGTCCGCCTGGTATTCCACTACATCAAACAAGAATTTTCGACACTTGGAACCTAGTTTCGGCAATGCAATTTCCGTTGCCATTTTCATTTAATTTTATCAAGAAAAAGCAAATTTGGCTACATTTCAGAGAAGATCAGATGTATCTCGACACATTGGCGCTTATCCCAACTTTTTCTTGCAATAAATAACCAAGTAATGACAGTTTGAACATTACATACCTGAAAAATTGTCAGGAGCTTCTTTCGTGTTGAAAACAGGAAACTGACCGAATTGAATGTTCTTTTCTTATCTTGGTGTACCAGATATAGTGTCCACGTTTCGCACCGTCGAAATATAACGACGGCTCCAAGAGATGGCGCTCTAAGTCACGGCTAAGCAGAGCTATTCCGTTTTGAAGGAAAATTTCGACAGTGGTTCCGAAATTGCACTGTCGAATCATCAGTGCCTTTACCCTATATGCTTCATATAGAAGGGATGTTTGTACAGACTTCAGAGAGGGCTCATTTGATTAGAAATTAAAAGCTCTAACGCACTTTTCATAGGCAGCACGCTAGCACTGCCTAAGTAAAGAATGATTTGGGAACAATGTGTTTTTGGTTTTTTTTCTCCATACCCGGCACTTTGTATTGAAGGAGTTGTTGTAGAAAGTTCGAAAAGGGCTCATTCGACTGCATTTTGGAGTGGCTAGTGCCCTTTTCAATAGTCGAAAGTGATTGGAGAGCAACAAGCCCCCTCCCTCGCCCATCATTCCCCCAAACACATGCAATCAAAATTTCGAGATAGCCATTTTGTCCAGCGTAGTTGATTTCCAGATAGAAAATATCTTTTTGAGGAGGACACTCCCCCACAACCATTGGGGCAAGGGTTTTAAGTTATGCCCTGGGGGCATATAAGGTTTTTATAGAAGTTGTTGTTGTAGAAACTTCAAAAAAGGCTCATTCGATTGGAAATTCAAAGGGTTAGTGCCCGTTTTAATAGTTGAAAGTGATTGGAGGACAACTAGCCCCCTCTCCCTCCCGTGCCCATCATTCCCCCAAATATATCTAATCAAAATTTTGAGATAACCATTTTGTTCAGCATAGTTGATTTCCAGATAGAAAATATCTTTTGAGGAGGAAACTCCCCCATAGCCCTCGGGGCAAGGGTTTTAAGTTATGCCCTGGGGGCATATAAGGTTTTTATAGAAAGCGTTGTTGTATAAACTTCAAAAAAGGCTCATTCGATTGGAAATTCAAAGGGTTAGTGCCCGTTTTAATAGTTGAAAGTGATTGGAGGACAACTAGCCCCCTCCCGTGCCCATCATTCCCCCAAACACATGCAATCAAAATTTTGAGATAGCCATTTTGTTCAGCGTAGTTGATTTCCAGATAGAAAATATGTTTTTGAGGAGGATACTCCCCTATAACCCTTGGGGCAATGGTTTTAAGTTATGACCTTGGGGCATATAAGGTTTTTATAGAAGGTATTGTCATAGAAACTTCAAGAAAGGCTCATTCGATTGGAAATTCAAAGGGCTAGCGCCCTTTTTAATAGTCGCAAGTGATTGGAGGGCAACTAGCCCTCCCCCTCCACGTCTCTTATTCCCCCAAACACATCCAATCAAAATTTTGAGATAGCCATTTTGCTCAGCGTAGTTGATTTCCAGATAGAAAATATGTTTTTGAGGAGGACACTCCCCCACAACCCTCGGGACAAGGGTTGTAAGCTATGCCCTGGGGCATATAAAGTTTTTATAGAAAGCATTTTTGTAGAAACTTCAAAAAGAGCTCATTCAATTAGAAATTGAAATGGCTTGTGCCCTTTTTAATGGTCAAAAGTAATTGGAAGGCAACTAGCACACCTTCCACACCCACCATTTCCCCAAACACATCCAATCAAAATTTTGAAATTTTCCCATTTTGTTCCACGCAGTTGAAGTTCAGGAAATTATACCTTTGAGCAGGACACTCCCCTCACAGTCTTCAGAGCAAGGGTTATAAGTAATGCCCTGGGGGCATATAAGTTTTTATTGAAATATTTGTTGTAGAAACTTGAAAAAGGGCTCATTCGATTGGAAATTCAAAGGTCTAGTGCCCTTTTAATAGTTGAAAGTGATTTGAGGGCAACTAGCCCCCCTTTCTTTCCCACCTTTTCCTCAAACACATCCAATCAAAATTTTTAGATAGCCATTTTGTTCAGTGTTGTGGATTTCCAGATAGAAATCATATTTTTGAGGAGGGCACTCCCCCCACAGCCCTCAGGGCAAGGGTTTTAAGTTATGCCCTAGGAGAAAGTAAGGTTTTTATTGAAATTAATGTTGTAAAAACATCCAAAAGGGCTCATTCAATTGAAAATTAAAAGAGCTATTTCCCTTTTAATAGTCGAAAGTGATTGAAGGGCAACTAACCCCCCTCTCACGCCCACCATTTCCCAAAACACATCCAATCATGTGTTTGGGGACTCAAAACGAGCAGAAATTAACATAAGTTGGACTCAAAACCCCTATGCCTTCCCAAGGCCAGAACATAATTTGCACTTTACTGAAAAAAATACAAATGAATGTGCATTGTCAATTTAATATACATATAGGCCTGCTGATATTTAGTACTCAAAATCTTAATATTATTTGATTTATTAAAAGTTATAAAAGTAAAAATATTTATATTTTTTTCAGTAAAGTGCAAATTATGTTCTGGCCTTGGGAAGGCATAGGGGTTTTGAGCCCAACATATGTTTATTTCTGCTCGTTTTGAGTTTGACTCGTTTATTTATTGTAATTTCTGTTCGTTTTGAGTTTCATTTATTTATCGATGCTGATTTGTGGTAGTTTCACGCTTGGTAGATTATTTGATTTTATTTTTGCTCATTTTTTGTTTAATGGAGTTCTTTACTTTTCTTTGAAAAACTTATTTTGTGGAAAAAGTTTTTTTTAATTAATTAAGAGTAAAAGGAGATCAGAGGGCAACTAGCCCCCCCACGTCATTTTCCTCAAACCTATCTGATAAAAATTTGAGATAGCATGTTTGTTAAAAATAGGTCAAACATCAGATAAAAAAAACCTTAGTGTTGACACAACCCCCCAGGGCCTGGGGACAGGCATTGTAAGTTATGCTCTTGGGGCATATATGGTTCTTATGGAAGAGATCTTGTATAAACATTAGAGAGGGCTCATTTGATTGGAAATTGAAAGTACTAGTTCACTTTTAAAGAGTCAAAAGAGACCCTTCCCCTCATGCTCTTTTTTCTCCAAATCCATCCAATAAAAATTTTGAGGTAGCTATTTTGTTAACAATAGTTCAAAAATCAGAAATTAAAATTCCAGAGTCAACACAAACCCCCAGAACCCAGGGCAAGTGTTTTAAGTTTATATAAGATTTTTATGTAAGAGGAGGTCATATAAACTTCAGAGATGGCTCATTTGATTGGAAGTTAAAAGTTCTAATTACCGTTTTATGAGTCGAAAGGAATTGGAGGGTATCTACCCCCTCCCCCACCACGCACACACGCCCTCTTTTCTGGAAATGAATCCAATCAAAATTTTGAGCTTGCCAGTTTGTTTTAAATAGTCCAACAATCAGATAACTAAAACTTCAGGGTCGACACACTCCCCCCCCCCCTAGAGCCTGGGGGAAGGTTTTAACTTATGCCCTGGGGGCATATAAAGTTTTTATAGAAGAAGTGGTTGTATAAACCTCGGAGGATACTCAGATGGTTAGAAATTGAAAGTTCTAAATTCCTTTTTAAGAGTCAAAAGTGATCCAATTGCAACTAGGCCCCCCTGCCAACCCTCTTTTCCCTAAGTGCATCTGATTGTATTTTTTATATAGCCATTTTGTTCAAAATAGGCCAAAGATCATTTAACAAAGACTCCAGGGATAACACAGCCCACCAAAACCTAGGGACAAGTGTTGTAAATATGCCCTGGGGCCATATAAGGTTTTTGTGGAAGGAATGGTAGTATAAACTTCAGAGGGATCTCATTCGACTGTAAATTGTAATTTCTAGTGCCGTTTTTAAGAGTCAAAAGTGATCATAGGGCAACTAGCCCCCCCCCCCCCCAAGGCCCCTTTTTTCCCAAATGCATCTGATCAATATTTTGAGATAGCCATTTTGTTCAAAGTAGTTTAAAGATCAAATAATAAAAACTCAGGGGTCAACACAGTCCCCTGAGCCCAGGGGAAGTGTTGTAAGCTATTTCCCAAGGGTAGATAAGGTTTTTTGTAAGGGGTGGCCACATAAACATCAGAGGCAGCTCATTTGATTGGAAATAGAAATTTCTATTTACCTTTTTAAGAGTCATCAAAAGGGATTGATGGGCATATACCCACCCCACCCTCTTTTTCCCCAAATGCGTCATATCAAAATTTTGAGGTAGCCATTTTGTTGGAAATATTTTAATGATCAGATGACAAAACTGTGGGGTCCACATAACCCCTTCCCCCCTGAAACCTGGAGGAAGAGTTGTAACTTATGCCCTGGGGACATATAAAGTTTTTACAGAAAAGGTAGTCGTATAAACTTCGAAGGGGACTCAAATGATTAGAAACTGAAGGTTTTAGTCCCCTTTTTAAGAGTCAAAAGTGATCCAATGGCAACTAGGCTCCCCCACCAACCCCAAGGCCATAGGGCTCCATTTTTTCTCCAGAGGCACTTCATATGCAAGGGGTGGTGTGATAAACTTTGGAGGGGGCTCATTCAATTGTAAATAATAATTTCTAGTGCCCTTTTTAAGATTCAAAAGTGATTGGAGGGTATCAAGCTCTTTCCATGCCCTCTTTTCCCCAAACGTATCCTATCAAAATTTTGTGATGGCCATTATGTCTGAAATAGTCAAGAGGTGAAGTAAATAAAATAATTATTCCTTGTGGGTTGACAAAACCTCCAACTGCACCCAGAGCAACGGCTGTAAGTTATGCAAATTGTCTGTTGTTCATATATAAGGTTTTTGTCGAAGGAGTAATTGTATAAACTTCAGAAAAGCCTCATTCGATTTAAGTTGAAAGTTCTAGCTCCATTTTTAAAAGTCAAGAGTAATCGGATGGTAGGCATCCCCCTCCCATGCCTTTTTTTCTAAATGCTTTCGATCAAAATTTTGAGTTAGCCATTTTGTTGAAAATCGTCCAGATTTCAATTAGCTATGGTTCTGGGCTTGAAGCCCCCCCAGCCCTAGGGGAAAGGGCTTCAAGTTATACTAGCAGCCTGTCGTTAACATATAAAGCTTCTATGGAAGGCGTGATCGTATAAACTTTGGAGGAAGTTCACTCGATTGGAAATCGAAGTTTATTGCGCCCTTTTTAAGAATCGAAAATGATCAAAAAGTAAGACCCCCCCCCTCTCTTTTGTGCCTTTTCCCCCAAATGCATCTTATAAAGATTTTGAAATAGCCATTTTGTTCAAAATAGTCCTAAATTCAAATTGATATAACTTAGGGGGTTGAGAAATCCTCCATAGCCCCAGAGTTAGGATCGTAGCTTTATTTAAGTTGCCCATTATTAGAATATAAGTTTTTTTGTGGAAGAGGTCGTTGTATTAATCTTGGAGGGGGCTCATTTGATCGGAAATTCAAACTTTTAGTTTTATTTTTAAGATTCAATAGTGATAAATGGGCAATTAGCCCATGCCCCACTTCCCCAAAGGGCATCTGGTCAAAATTTTGAGACAGCTATTTTGTTTCAAAATAGCCTAGTTCACAGGCCAAATAAATATGCTTTCAGGTTTGAAACCCCCCCCCCCCCCCCAAGCCCCGGGGAAATGGCTCTGAGTTACGGAACTTACTTATTGTTACTTTGTTTACTTTAATACCGTGTTAAATTAGATGCTTTCTTTACTTTGATTAAATAAAAAAAACAAGTTTTTTTAACTGAAAGTAAGGAGCAACATAAAAGCTTTAAACGAACAGAAATTATTCCGTATACGAAAGGGATTTTTCCCTCCTCAACGCCTTGCTCTTTAGGCTAAAGTTTTTTATTGGTTTGAAAAATAGAGTTGTGAGAAAGAGTCAAACTTTAGCGTAAAGAGTGAGGCGTTGAGGAGGGGACAGTCCCTTTCATATACGGAATAATTTCTGTTCGTTTAAGTTTTAATGTTGCTCCTTACTTTCAGTTTAAAAACTTGTTTTTTTTATTTAATTTCTGAACGTTTTTGAATTAATGCAGGTTTTGATTTTGGCTCGCCATACATGAATAATTAAAACGAAATTTGCATATTAATTTTACTTTTTTTGGTTAAATGTCTTTCTCGAAATTTCTTTAATTTTATTTACAAACGTTTTTATTAGTAATAAATATACGTAACTTACGAATTAGCTTTCGTAACGAACTTCTATATTCATATATTTTTAATACGTATACTTGGGAGTTCTCCCCTAGTCAATACCTCGCTCTTTACGATAAAGTTCGAATTAGAGTAAATAGCTCTTATGAAAGTACTAAAAAACTTTAGCGTAAAGAGCGAGGTATTGACTTGGGGGCAAACCCAATCGTATTTGTAATAATATCTTTGAATCTGATGGCGTGATTTTCATTAAGGTTCTATGACTTTTAGGGGGGTGTTTCCCCCTTTTTTGAAAATCAGGCAAATTTCTCAGGCGTATCACTTTTGATGAGTAGTAATTAGCTTGATGGAAATTATATATTTGAAATCAACATAAAAATCCGTTTCTTTTGATGTATCGAAAATTCAATTTTTTAGAGTTTCAGTTACTATTGAGCCGGGTCGCTTCTTACTTACAGTTCGTTACCACGGACTGTTTGATACTTTGATACTAATTTTGATAATTTGATGGAAGTTTGATGTTGAAAAAAATTGATTTTGAAATAAAGCATTTTCTAAAAACTTGAAACTTTTTGCAATCAAAAACAAAGAAAAATAATTTAAAAAAACTTTCCGAAAAAGAAGTTTTCCAAAGAAAAGTAAAGGTCGTATTAAACTTAAGATCAGCAGATGCAAATACCTGTTAAAATTCAAACTAGAAACGACAAAAATTTATTATTAAAGAATAAATGAAACCCAAAACGGACAGAAATTAATTAAACAATCATAGCAAAAAAATACACAATAGGTACTAATATAAATGAATAAATAAATTTTAAAACGAGTGAATCTTAAATTGAATATGCAAATCAAGCTTGAAACGAACAAAAATCACTACAAACAAGAGTTTTGGTATCGCCTCCTTCTCTCATTGTAAAAATCTAAAACCTACTGCGTCGTTGGCGCTTTACTGAAAACTATATGTGTGTTGAACAATCTTGGAAAGTACAAATAAAATCAAACTAATTATATGATATATAATGATATAAATTGTTGAAACATAATCAGTTCAAAATTTTATTTCGCTGTAATTTTATTTTCATTTTCAATGATGTAATAGCTGGAAAAGAAAATATTGTAACATAATTAGTTTTCAGTGAAGCGCCGATAACGGAGTAGGCTTTAGACTTTTACAGTTAAGGAAGGGGGCAGTATCCAAACTCTTGTTTGTAGTGAAACTATATTTCTCTTGAACAGAAAATTAACAAAGAGATCTTTCATTCGTCTTGAACAGTCTTGGAAAGAACTAGTAAAATTAAACTGAATATTTGATATATAAAGATATTAATTTCTGAAAACTCATCACTTCAAAATTTAATTATACTCTAATTTTTATGGTTGTCTTTAATGTTGCAATAAGTACAAAAGAAAATATCTGTAATATAATTCGCTTTCAGTAAAGCGCCAATTACGCAGTAGATTTTATACTTTTACAGTGAGAGAAAGAGGCAAAACCCAAACTTTTGTTTGTAGTGGTTTTTGTTCGTTTCAAGGTTGATTTGCATATTCAATTTAAGTTTCAGTCGTTTTAAGATTTATCTATTCCTTTATATTAGTACCTATTGTATGTTTGTTTGCTATGATTGTTTATCAAATTTCTGTTTGTTTTGGGTTTCATTTGTTCTTTAATAGTAATTTCTTGTTATTTATTTTAATCCCTGCCATTGGGTGGTTTAAGTGTGAAAATCGAACCAAACAAAAATGTCATTAGTCAAGCATGCTGAAATCTATTCCATGGAGGGGTCGTTTGTTGGAACCCCAAAAATTAAAAAAAAAATTAATGAGGAATATGGAGAAACTCACAGGGGCACCAATTGGTGCTCCTAGATTTTTTTTTTTACCATTGAAAAAAAACAACTAATTACTGCCTATAGTTTCGTGAATTAGCACCCCGTAGGCAAACTCTTTAAACTATTAACTCTTTAAATTATTAACAGGGGAGACGAATTTAACTATTTGGGAAGTAAACAGCCATTGAAGCTTCGCCCCTGCCTGTTACGTTGCTATGTCATTCCAGTGCAAAAATAAACCTTTAAAGCAAAACAGGAGGGAAAGGACAAGGGCTACTAAAAACTTGTATATATTCTTGACAAAACACTTTAGTGTTACAATTTAGATAATCTCAAATATTAAATTAGTTCTTTTTAGGGAAGTTCGTTTTTATACTTTCACTCTTTAGCTTGTTTTGTTGGCCCTCTTAGCATGCTACCCTGGGTGCCTGCCCCCTCTCTCCCTAGATCTGGCTCTGTTTTCTTTTTTTGGTGTTACATCTACTACTGCTGATGCTTCGTTTTCTTTGTGAACAAGTTCCTTGACTTGTCAAAACCATTAAAGTATCTGATTAAATAAAAAAAAAAAAAAAAAAAAAAAACAGTTTTTTGAACTGAATTTCAGGAACAACATTAAAACTTTAAAAAAGCAAAAATTATTCCGTATATTAAGGAAGGCTGCCCCTTCCTCAACCCTCACTCTTTATGCTAAAGATTGACTTTTTGTCACAATTCTCTAAGAAAGACTGCTTAAAGACAAGGGAGTTAATTTAAATCAGAAGTGTTTTTAACAAACTTTAAGACTTTAATGTAAAAAGCAAGGAATAAAGAAGAGGCAGGCCACTCATATACAGAATAATTTTTGTTATTTTAAGTTTTAATGTTGCTCCTGTTTTTCAATTGAAATTTTTTTCTTTATTTAATTTTTGATCATTTTTTAAATTGTACTAGAAGTTCTCCTTGCTTTCATTTAAAATTTAGTTTTTTTTTATTTAAATTCTGGTTGTTTGTCAAATCATGCTAGGAATTGCATCCAATGAAAATTTAGAGACAAGCCCTTTGTTCAAAATTAATTAAAAAAAGCTTTCCGAAAAATAAGTTTTTCAAAGAAAAGTAAAGGCCATTTTAAACTTAAGCTCAGCAGATACAAATACCTTTTAAAATTCAAACTCAAAACCACCAGAAATTACTATTAAAGAATAAATGAAACCCAAAACGAACAGAAATTAAATAAGCAATCATAGCAAAAACATAAAACAAGTAATAAAATAAATGAATAAATAGATCTTAAAGCGAGTAATGCTTAGATTGAATATGAATATTAAGACTAAAATGAAAAAAAATATTTTCCTATTGAAGTATAAATGAAACTTAAAACGAACAGAAATTAAATAAACAATCAATGCAAACAAACATACAATAGATATTAATGTAAATCAATAAATAAATCTTAAAACGAGTTAAACTTAAATTGAATATGCAAATCAAGCTTGAAACGAACAAAAATCACCACAAACAAGAGTTTGGGTATGACCTCCTTCTCTCACTGTAAAAGTCTAAAACCTACTGAGTCATTGACGCTTTACTGAAAACGTTATGCATCTTAAACAGTATTGGAAAGTATAAACAACATCAAATTGAATATTTGATGAATAATGATATTAATTGTAGAAAGATCCACCAGTTCAAGAATTTATTTCACTGTAATTGTATTTTTATTTTCAATACTGTAAGAACTGGAAAAGAAAATATTTGTAATATAATCTGTTTTCAGTTAACCGCCAATGACGCAGTAGGCTTTTGGTTTTTATTTACAGTTAGAAAAGAAGGCAGTACCCAAACACTTGTCTGTAGGGAAACTATATTCGTCTTTAACAACTTTAAAAAGAGCTAATAAATTAAACTGAATATTTTATGTATAATGATATTAATCGCTGAGAGCTCACCAGTTCAAAATTTTACTATAATTTTAATGTTTATTTTCAATATTAAGTACAAAAGAAAACATTTGTCATAAAATTGGTTTTCAGTAAAGCGCCAATGATGCAGTAGGTTTTAGACTTTTACAGTGAGAGAAGGAGGTCATACACAAACTCTTGTTTGTGGTGACTTTTGTTCGTTTCAAGCTTGATTTGCATATTCAATTTAAGTTTCACTCGTTTTAAGGTTTATTTATTAATTTACATTAATATATATTGTATGTTTGTTTGCATTGATTGTTTATTTAATTTCTGTTCGTGTTAAGTTTCATTTATACTTTAATAGGAAAATATTTTTTTTTCATTTTAAGCTTGATATTCATATTCAATCTAAGCATTACTCGCTTTAAGATCTATTTATTCGTTTATATTATTACTTGTTGTATGTTTTTGCTATGATTGCTTATTTAATTTCTGTTCGTTTTGGTTTTCATTTATTCTTTAATAGTAATTAATTAAAACAACTTTCTCCACAAAATAAGTTTTTCACAGAAAAGTAAAGAACTCCATTAAACCAAAAATGAGCAAAAATAAAATCAAATAATCTACCAAGCGTGAAACTACCAGAAATCAGCGTCGATAAGTAAATGAAACCCAAAACGAACAGAAATTGCAATAAATAACCTATTTAAACTCAAAACGAGCAGAAATTATCATGAGTAGGGCTCAAAACTTTTATGCCTTCCAAGGCCAGAACATAATTTACACTTTACTGAAAAAATATAAATGTTTTTACTTTTATAACTTTAATAAATCACATGATATTAACATTTTCATTAACAAATATCAATATAAGTATATTAAACTGACAATGCTCATTCCAATTGTATTTTTTCAGTAAAGTGGAAATTATGTTCTGGCCTTGGGAAGGCATAGGGGTTTTGATTCCTACTCATGTTAATTTCTGCTCGTTTTGAGTTTGACTCGGTTATTTATTGTAATTTCTGTTCGTTTTGGGTTTCATTTACTTATCGATGCTGATTTGTGGTAGTTTCATGCTTGGTAGATTATTTGATTTTATTTTTGCTCATTTTTTGTTTAATGGAGTTCTTTACTTTTCTTTGAAAAACTTATTTTGTGGAAAAAGTTTTTTTTAATTAATTTCTGTTCGTTTTATATTGACATAGTCTTTTCAGGGGAAAAGAAAATAATAGTTTAAATGTTTTTTTTTTTAAGACTTTATAGTTTGGCGAGGGTTAGTTGCCCTTCAATCACTTCGACTATTAAAAGGACACTAGCCCTTTCGATTTTCAATTTAATGAGCCCTTTTTGATGTTTTTACAACATCGCTTTCTATAAAAACCTTACATGCTCCCGGGGTAAACTTACAATCTTTGCCCTGAGGGTTGTGTGGATGGATGGGTTGTCATCCTTAAAGACCTAATTTCCAAAACTTTCGACTATTAAAAAGGGCACATGCTCTTTGAATTTCCAATCGAATGAGCCATTTTTCAAGTTTCTACAACAAAGATTTCAATAAAAACCTATATGCCCCCAGGGTATAACTTATCACCATTGCCCTGAAGACTGTGGGGGGAATGTCCTGCTCAAAGGTATAATTTCCTGAACTTTAAACTGCGTGGAACAAAATGGCTATCACAAAATTTTGATTGGATGTGTTTGGGGAAATGGTGGGCGTGGAAAGGGTGTTAGTTGCCTTCCAATCACTTTCGATTATTAAAAAGGACACTAGCCACTTCAATTTCCAATCGAATGAGCCCTTTTGAAGTTTCTACGACAACGCGTTCTATAAAAACCTTATATGCCCCCAGGGCATAACTCACAACCCTTGCCCTGTGTTCTGTGGGGGAGTGTCCTCCTAAAAAAATAAATTCTATCTGGAAATCAATAACACTGAACAAAATGGCTATCTAAAAATTTTGATTAGATGTGTTTGGAGAAAAGGCGGGCGAGAGAGGGGGGTTAGTTGCCCTCGAATTACTTTCGACTGTTAAAAAGGGCACTAGACCTTTGAATTTCCAATCGAATGAACCCTTTTTCAAGTTTCTACGACAAAGATTTCAATAAAAACTTACATGCACCCAGGGCATAATTTATAACCCTTGCCCCGAAGACTCTGGGGGGAGTGTCCTGCTCAAAGGTATAATTTCCTGAACTTTAAACTGTGTGGAACAAAATGGCTATCTCAAAATTTTGATTGGATGTGTTTTGGGAAATGGTGAGCGTAGAAGGGGGGTTAGTTGCCTTCCAATTACTTTCGACTATAAAAAAAGGGCACTAGCCATTTCAATTTCTAGTCGAATGAGATCTTTCTGAAGTTTCTTCGATAACGCGTTCTATAAAAACCTTATATGCCCCCATGGCATAACTTACAACCCTTGCCCTGAGGGCTGTGAGGGGGTTGTCATCCTCAAAAACCTAATTTACAGAACTTAAAACTACGTTGAATAAAATGGCTATCTCAAAATTTTGATTGGATGTGTTTGGGGAAAAGGTGGGCGTGAGAGGGGGGTTAGGTACCCTCCAATTACTTTCGACTATTAAAAAGGGCACTAGTTCTTTGAATTTCCAATCGAAAGAGCCTTTTTTGAAGTTTCTACGACAACGCCTTCTATAAAAAACTTTATATGCCCCCAGGGTATAACTTACAACCCTTGCCCTGAGGGTTGTGGGAGAGTTTCCTCCTCAAAAACATATTTTCTATCTGGAAATCAACTACGCTGAACAAAATGGTTATCTCAAAATTTTGATTGGATGTGTTTGGGGGAATGATGGGCATGGGAGGCTAGTTGCCCTCCAATCACTTTCGACTATCCAAAAGGGCACTAGCCCTTCGAATTTCCAATCAAATGGGCCTTTTTTGAAGTTTCTACGACATTGCGTTCTATAAAAACCTTATATGCCCCCAGGGCATAACTTAAAACCCTTGCCCTGAGGGTAGTGGGGGAGTGTCCTCCTCAAAAACATATTTTCTATCTGGAAATCAATTACGCTGAACAAAATGGCTATCTGAAAATTTTGATTGGATGTGTTTGGGGGAATAATGGGCGTGGGGGGGGGGGGGGGCTAGTTGCCGTCCAATCGCTTTCGACTATTTAAAAGGGCACTAGCCCTTTGAATTTCCAATCGAATGAGCCTTTTTTGAAGTTTCTACGACAGCGCCTTACATAAAAACCTTATATGCCCCCAGGGCATGACTTAAAACCCTTGCCCTGAGGGTTGTGGGAGAGTGTCCTTCTCAAAAACATAATTTCTATCTGGAAATCAACTACGCTGAACAAAATGGCTATCTAAAAATTTTGATTGGATGTGTTTGGGGGAATAATGGGCAGAAGGGGGGGCTAGTTGCCCTCCAATCACTTTCGACTATTAAAAACGGTACAAGCCCTTCGAATTTTCAATCGAATGAGCCTGTTTTGAAGTTTCTACGACAACACCTTCTATAAAAACTTTATATGCCCCCAGGGCATAACTTAAAACCCTTGCCCTGACGGCTTTGGGGAGCGTCCTCCTCAAAAACACATTTTCTATCTGGAAATCAGCTACGCTGAACAAAATGGCTATCTCGAAGTTTTGATTGGATGTGTTTCGGGGAATGATGGGCGTGGGGGGGATAGTTGCCCTACAATCGCTTTCGACTTTAAAAAGGGCCCTAGAACTCTCGATTTCCAGTCGAATAAGCCCCTTTTGAAGTCTCTACGACGGCCCCTTCCATATGAAGTGCCCTGCTCTAAAGTAAAAAAAAAAAATATATAGGCCTATGGTACATTGTGCCAACATTGTTCTTATATGCCCTCAGGCCATAACTTAAAACCTTGTCCCGAGGGTTGTGGGGGAGTTTCATCCTCAAAAAGATATTTTATATCTGGAAATCAACTACGCTGAACAAAATAGTTATCTCAAAATTTTGATTGGATGTGTTTAGGGGAGTGATGGGCGTGGGGGGGGGGGGCTAGTTGCCCTCCGATCACTTTCGAGTATTAAAACGGGCACTAGACACCCCAATTTCCAATTGAATGAGCCCTTTTTGAAGTTTCTACGACAACTGCTTCGATACGAAGTGCCTGTCGAAGAAAGAAGAATAAAAAAAAAAACACTTTTTGGCCACATCGTTCTTTACTTAGGCAGCGCTAGTGCTCTGCCTATGATTTCTGGTCATTTTAAGTTTGAATTTTAAGAGGTATTTGTATCTGCTGAACTTAAGTTAAAATGGCCTTTACTTTTCTTCGAAAAACTTATTTTTCGGAAAGTTTTTTTTTTAAATTAATTTTTGCTCGTTTTTGATTGCAAAAAATTTAAAGTTTTTAAAAATTCCTTATTTTAAAATCAAACTTAAAAAAAAAATCAAATCTTATCAAAGTACCAGAACTGATATCAAAGTAACAATATCAAAGTTAAAAAATGGGTTTTGTGTCAACCTCGGAGTTTTTATTATCTGATGCTTGAACTATTTTTAACAAAATTGCTATCTCAAAATTTTTATCGGATGGGCGTGGGGGGACTAGATTAAGCTTCGGTCTCTTTTGACTCTTTGAAAGTGAACTAGAACTTTCTATTTTGAATCAAATAAGCCCTCTCTGAAGTTTATGCAAGTATCCCTTATATAAGAACCATATATATCCCCTGAGTATAACTTACAACGCCTATCCCTGGGCTCAGGGGGGTTGTGTCGACCCTGGAGTTTTATTATTTGATGGTTGAACTATTTTTAGTAAAATTAATCTCCGGTCCTCAACGCCCAAAATCGTTGAGGACGGGAGGGGCTAGTTGCCCTCTGATCTTTTTTACTCTCAGGAAATTAACTACAACTTTCAATTTCCAATCAAATGAGCCCTCTATGAAGTTTATACGAGCATCCCTTTCATAAGAACCATACATGCCCTTAGGGTATAACTTAGAACGCCTTCCCCTTTGCCCTGGGGGGTTCTATTGACACCGGATTTTTTCTTATCCGACCTTTGAAGTATTTTTAACAAGGTGTCTATCTCAAAATTTTCATCAGATGGGTTGGATGATAGCTGCCCTCGGATCTCTTTTGACTATTAAAAAGTGAGGTCGAACTTTCAATATCCAATCAAATGAGCCCTCTCTGAAGTTTATACGAGCATCCCTTTCATACGATCAGTATATGCCCTAGGGTATTTCTTACAACGCCTGCCCCCAGGCCCTGGGGGGGGGGGGGGTTGTGACGACACCTGGGTTTTTGTTATCTGACTTTTGAAAAAGTTTTAACTTAATGCCTATCTCAAAATGTTTATAGGATGCATTTGGGGAAAAATGGGCTTGGGGGAGCTAGTTGCCCTCCAATCTCTTTCGACTAAAAAAAAAACATAACTAGAACTTTCAATTTCCAATCAAATGTGCCATTTCTTTATTTTTTACAACAGCTGCCCTCGGGCCCTGGGGGCCGGTGTTGACCCCCTGAGTTTTCGTTATATGGTATTTGAACTATTTTTAAAAAAAAGCTATCTCAAAGTTCTTATCGGATGGGTTTGAGGAAAAAAGGGCATGGTGGGGGGGGGGGGGGGGGGGTTAGGTGCCCTCCAATCTCTTTTGACTCTTAAAAAGTAAACTAGAACTTTCAGTTTCCAATCAAATGATCCCTCTTGAAGTTAATAGGAGCATCCCTTCCATAAGACCCATATATGCCCCCAGGGCATAACTTACAACGCCTGCCTCCGGGCCCTGCTGGGTTGTGTCAACACTGAAATTCTTGTTATATTATCTTTGAACTATTTTTTACAAAATAGCTATCTTAAAATTTTTATTGGATGCAGTTGGGAAACAAGGGTTTGGGGGGGGGGGGGGAGCTGGTTACCCTCCAATATCTTTTGACGCTTAAAAAGTGAACTAGAACTTTCAATTTCCAATCAAATGAACATTCCTTCCATAAGAACCATATATGCCCCCAGGGCATGACTTATAACCCTTGCCCCTGAAGACTGTGGTGGGAGTGTCCTGCTCAAACATATAATTTCCAGAACTTTCAACTACGTTGAACAAAATGGCTATACCAAAATTTTGATTGGATGTCTTAGGGGAAATGGTGAGCGTGGAAGGGATTTCAGTTGCATTATAATCACTTTCGACTATTAAAAAGGGAACTAGCCTTTTAAATTTCCAATCGAATGAGCCCTTTTTGAAGTTTCTACGACAACGTTGACTATACAAAACCCTATATGCCCTGGGGGCAGGAGCCATGAGGCTGTGGGGGCACTCCCCCACAGCCCTGAGGGCTGTGGAGTAGTTGTCATCCTCAAAGACCTAATTTCCAGAACTTAAAACTACGTTTAATAAAATATCTATCTCAAAATTTTGATTGGATTTGTTTGGGGAAAAGGTGGGCGTGGGGAGGGGGGGGGGTAGTTGCCCTCAAATCACTTTCGACTATTAAAAAGGGCACTAGTCCTTTGAATTTCCAATCGAATGAGCCTTTTTTGAAGTTTCTACGACAACGCCTTCTATAAAAACCTTATATGCCCCCAGGGCATAACTTAAAACCCTTGCCTTGAGGGTTGTGGGGGGTGTCCTCCTCAAAACCATATTTTCTATCTGGAAATCAACAACGCTGAACTAAATGGCTATCTCAGAATTTTGATTGGATGTGTTTGGGGGAATGATGGGCGTGGTGGGGGGGGGGCTAGTTGCCCTCCCATCACTTTCGACTATCAAAAAGAGCACTAGCTCTTTGAATTTCTTATCGAATGAGCCTTTTTTTGAAGTTTCTACGACAACGCCTTCTATAAAAACCTTATATGCCCCCAGGGCATAACTTAAAACCCTTGCCCTGAGGGTTGTGGGGGAGTATCCTCCTCAAAAACTTATTTTCTATCCGGAAATCAACTACGCTGAACAAAATGGCTATCTCAAAGTTTTGATTGGATGTGTTTGGGGAATGATGGTCTTTGGGGGGTGGGGCTAGTTGCCCTCCAATCACTTTCGACTTTTAAAAAGGGCACTAGCCCTTTGAATTTCCAATCGAATGAGCATGTTTTGAAGTTTCTACGCCAACGCCTTCTATAAAAACCTTATATGCCCCCAGGGCATAACTTAAAACCCTTGCCCTGAGGGTTGTGGGTGAGTGCCGTCCTCAAAAATATATTTTCTATTTGAAATTCAACTACGCTGAACAAAATGGCTATCTCAAAATTTTGATTGGATGTGTTTGGGGGAATGATGGGCGTGGGGGGGGGCTAATTGCCCTCCAATCATTTTCGACTATTAAGAAGGGCACTAGAACTCTCGATTTCCAATCAAATGAGCCCCCTTTGAAGTTTCTAAGACGACCCCTTCCATATGAAGTGCCTCTGGGAAAAAAAATAATAATAATAAATAAAACATTGGAGCCGTATGGCCTTTACTGTAGGTACCGCTACAGCGTTGCCTCTGATAGTTGAGAGGCCCAATAGGTATGTCTCTGGCAATGGTGTAACCCCACAGCCACTAGGGCAAGGGCCATTAATAATGCAAATCACCGATTGTGTATGGGCTTTGTGATAGGTTACACAGTTTTTTCTGTTTTTTTTTTTTTTTTTTTTTTTTTTTTTTTTTTTTTTTTTTTTTTTTTTTTTTTTTTTTTTTTTTTTTTTTTTTAATGTCTTCCAAACAAGAAGTTTTTCAAAAAGAAAGTAAACTGCCATATTAATACCTAAGAAGAGCAGAATAAAGTTGTATAATAATTTAAACCTAAAACAAACAGAAATTACTATAAAATGCAAGCGAAAAAAAAAAACGAATGAACGATCAAGATAAACTTAAATCGAACAGAAATTTCCCCAAACAGGAGCTTGGGTACTGCCCCCTCAATCTTCTAAAAGCCTGAGCTTAGTTTGTGCTTTATCGATTTTTTTTTATTTGTTGTAACTTCACCAGCAACACAGACACACATACAAATGATATATATTTCAAACAGTGTGGTTTTATTTGTCAAAACATTAACAAAAAAATTAAAAGAAAATCACATTTATCGTCAAGATTACTCAAAAGAACTAATGAAAGTACACTGATTGTGTAATACATAATTATGTTAATTCCTGGTCTCTATAGTTTTTGATTTTCCATTGTTATACTTATAATTTCCAATCAAATGAGCCCTCTATGAAGTTTATACGAGCATCCCTTTCATAAGAACCATACATGCCCTTAGGGTATAACTTAGAACGCCTTCCCCTTTGCCCTGGGGGGTTCTATTGACACCGGATTTTTTCTTATCCGACCTTTGAAGTATTTTTAACAAGGTGTCTATCTCAAAATTTTCATCAGATGGGTTGGATGATAGCTGCCCTCGGATCTCTTTTGACTATTAAAAAGTGAGGTCGAACTTTCAATATCCAATCAAATGAGCCCTCTCTGAAGTTTATACGAGCATCCCTTTCATACGATCAGTATATGCCCTAGGGTATTTCTTACAACGCCTGCCCCCAGGCCCTGGGGGGGGGGGGGGTTGTGACGACACCTGGGTTTTTGTTATCTGACTTTTGAAAAAGTTTTAACTTAATGCCTATCTCAAAATGTTTATAGGATGCATTTGGGGAAAAATGGGCTTGGGGGAGCTAGTTGCCCTCCAATCTCTTTCGACTAAAAAAAAAACATAACTAGAACTTTCAATTTCCAATCAAATGTGCCATTTCTTTATTTTTTACAACAGCTGCCCTCGGGCCCTGGGGGCCGGTGTTGACCCCCTGAGTTTTCGTTATATGGTATTTGAACTATTTTTAAAAAAAAGCTATCTCAAAGTTCTTATCGGATGGGTTTGAGGAAAAAAGGGCATGGTGGGGGGGGGGGTTAGGTGCCCTCCAATCTCTTTTGACTCTTAAAAAGTAAACTAGAACTTTCAGTTTCCAATCAAATGATCCCTCTTGAAGTTAATAGGAGCATCCCTTCCATAATACCCATATATGCCCCCAGGGCATAACTTACAACGCCTGCCTCCGGGCCCTGCTGGGTTGTGTCAACACTGAAATTCTTGTTATATTATCTTTGAACTATTTTTTACAAAATAGCTATCTTAAAATTTTTATTGGATGCAGTTGGGAAACAAGGGTTTGGGGGGGGGGAGCTGGTTACCCTCCAATATCTTTTGACGCTTAAAAAGTGAACTAGAACTTTCAATTTCCAATCAAATGAACATTCCTTCCATAAGAACCATATATGCCCCCAGGGCATGACTTATAACCCTTGCCCCTGAAGACTGTGGTGGGAGTGTCCTGCTCAAACATATAATTTCCAGAACTTTCAACTACGTTGAACAAAATGGCTATACCAAAATTTTGATTGGATGTCTTAGGGGAAATGGTGAGCGTGGAAGGGATTTCAGTTGCATTATAATCACTTTCGACTATTAAAAAGGGAACTAGCCTTTTAAATTTCCAATCGAATGAGCCCTTTTTGAAGTTTCTACGACAACGTTGACTATACAAAACCCTATATGCCCTGGGGGCAGGAGCCATGAGGCTGTGGGGGCACTCCCCCACAGCCCTGAGGGCTGTGGAGTAGTTGTCATCCTCAAAGACCTAATTTCCAGAACTTAAAACTACGTTTAATAAAATATCTATCTCAAAATTTTGATTGGATTTGTTTGGGGAAAAGGTGGGCGTGGGGAGGGGGGGGGGTAGTTGCCCTCAGGGCATAACTTAAAACCCTTGCCTTGAGGGTTGTGGGGGGTGTCCTCCTCAAAAACATATTTTCTATCTGGAAATCAACAACGCTGAACTAAATGGCTATCTCAGAATTTTGATTGGATGTGTTTGGGGGAATGATGGGCGTGGTGGGGGGGGGGCTAGTTGCCCTCCCATCACTTTCGACTATCAAAAAGAGCACTAGCTCTTTGAATTTCTTATCGAATGAGCCTTTTTTTGAAGTTTCTACGACAACGCCTTCTATAAAAACCTTATATGCCCCCAGGGCATAACTTAAAACCCTTGCCCTGAGGGTTGTGGGGGAGTATCCTCCTCAAAAACTTATTTTCTATCCGGAAATCAACTACGCTGAACAAAATGGCTATCTCAAAGTTTTGATTGGATGTGTTTGGGGGAATGATGGTCTTTGGGGGGTGGGGCTAGTTGCCCTCCAATCACTTTCGACTTTTAAAAAGGGCACTAGCCCTTTGAATTTCCAATCGAATGAGCCTGTTTTGAAGTTTCTACGACAACGCCTTCTATAAAAACCTTATATGCCCCCAGGGCATAACTTAAAACCCTTGCCCTGAGGGTTGTGGGTGAGTGCCGTCCTCAAAAATATATTTTCTATTTGAAATTCAACTACGCTGAACAAAATGGCTATCTCAAAATTTTGATTGGATGTGTTTGGGGGAATGATGGGCGTGGGGGGGGGCTAATTGCCCTCCAATCATTTTCGACTATTAAAAAGGGCACTAGAACTCTCGATTTCCAATCAAATGAGCCCCCTTTGAAGTTTCTAAGACGACCCCTTCCATATGAAGTGCCTCTGGGAAAAAAAATAATAATAATAAATAAAACATTGGAGCCGTATGGCCTTTACTGTAGGTACCGCTACAGCGTTGCCTCTGATAGTTGAGAGGCCCAATAGGTATGTCTCTGGCAATGGTGTAACCCCACAGCCACTAGGGCAAGGGCCATTAATAATGCAAATCACCGATTGTGTATGGGCTTTGTGATAGGTTACACAGTTTTTTCTGTTTTTTTTTTTTTTTTTTTTTTTTTTTTTTTTTTTTTTTTTTTTTTTAATGTCTTCCAAACAAGAAGTTTTTCAAAAAGAAAGTAAACTGCCATATTAATACCTAAGAAGAGCAGAATAAAGTTGTATAATAATTTAAACCTAAAACAAACAGAAATTACTATAAAATGCAAGCGAAAAAAAAAAAACGAATGAACGATCAAGATAAACTTAAATCGAACAGAAATTTCCCCAAACAGGAGCTTGGGTACTGCCCCCTCAATCTTCTAAAAGCCTGAGCTTAGTTTGTGCTTTATCGATTTTTTTTTATTTGTTGTAACTTCACCAGCAACACAGACACACATACAAATGATATATATTTCAAACAGTGTGGTTTTATTTGTCAAAACATTAACAAAAAAATTAAAAGAAAATCACATTTATCGTCAAGATTACTCAAAAGAACTAATGAAAGTACACTGATTGTGTAATACATAATTATGTTAATTCCTGGTCTCTATAGTTTTTGATTTTCCATTGTTATACTTATAAAAGAAATAATATTTAGAATAATTTTTGTTTAGAAATAATTCCAAGCCAATATGAGAAAACAAAATTCATTGGCCCATTTTCAGGTGTTGTGTATACATACAGTCAATCTTCAAAATATATTCTCAAAAAGCTTGTTGTAATGAACTGTAAGAATCAAAAACATAAAAAAGGGAGTCATGATAACAGTATAATGTATCAAAAGAATTGGCTGCTTTACTATGATTCCAAATATATAAAATTAAGTTTAAATTTAGATTTAAAGTTACACATTGAAAGCTACAAGCCTGAGAAAATTTGCCTGATTTTCAAAAAGGTGTACAGCCCCAAAAAGGAAAGTGATCTTGATGAAAATTACACCATAAAAGTCGGCATAGTCGGAGAATCCTTTTGTAATCTTTCGATCTCTTGTTTAATTAAATAAAAAAAAACAAGTTTTTTAAACTGAAAGTAAGGAGCGACATTAAAACTTAAAACGAACAGAAATTATTCCGTATATGAAGGGGCTTTCCCCTCCTCAACGCCTCGCTCTTTACGCTAAAGTTTTTTATTGTTTTAAAAAATAAAGTTGTGAGACAGAGTCAAACTTTAGCGTAAAGAGCGAGGTGTTAAGGAGGGGAAAGCCCCTTTCATATACGGAATAATTTCTGTTCGTTTTAAGTTTTAATGTCGCTTCTTACTTTCAGTTTAAAAACTTGTTTTTTTATTTAATTTCTGATCGTTTTTTAGTTCATGCAGCTTTTATTTTGGCTCACCAATATTGAATAAGTAAAGAAAATTTGCATAAAAATTTTACTTTTCTTTTGCTAAATGGCTGTCTCTAAATTTGGTTCTGACGTAATTTACAAATTAACTTACGTAACGAACTTCTGTATTCGTATATTTTTCTTCTGGCAAAAAATACAAAGTTGCAGATTTTTGCAGATATGAGCTTGAAATCTATGTAATAGGGTTTTCTGATGCGCTGAATCTGACGGTGTGATTTTCATTAAAATTCTTTCACTTGTAGGGGATGTTTCCCCCCTCTTTAAAAAATCGATTAAATTTTCTCAGGCTCGTAGCCTTTGATGAGTAATACTAAACTTAATAAAATGTATATATTTAGAATCAGCATTATAAGCCCATTCTTTTGATACATTTATTGACATCAAAATTCCGTTTTTAAAAGTTTCGATTACTATTGAGCCGTATCGCTTGTTTTTTTTTATTGTTTTTTTTTATTACGTATATGTTATTACGTATATGAGAGGGTTTTCCCCTTAGTCAATACCACGCTCTTTACGTTAAAACTTAAAAAAAAATTTAATTCACAAAACCCCTGATTCACAAAGGCCGTTTAATTATAATAGATAGCTCTTTTGAAAGCACTAAAAAAAACTGTAGCGTAAAGAGTGAGGTATTGACTTGGGGGTGAACCCCCTAATATACTTAATAATTTCTGTTTGTTTTAAGTTCTAATGTTGCTTCTAACTTTCAGTTGAAAAAACTTGTTTTTTTTAATTTAATTTCTGATCGTTTTTTAAATAATGCTTGGAAAGCGGGAGCCCCCTTCATAGAAATGTCCCTTACCCCAAAGAAACATCCTCCACGGAAATATTACCCGAGTAGCCCCCTCCTACAGCCCCCCCCCCACCAGAAAAAAATTATTCGTGAAAATGTCTGTATGCTTCCAATAACCAATACAATATGTAAGCAATGGGCAAAGTTCATAACTTGCAGCCCTTCCCCTGGGAACTGTAGGGGATTAAGTCATCCTAAAAGACATATTTATTAGATTTTCGACTATGCTGAACAAAATGGCTATCTCAAAATTTTAATTGGGTGACTTTGAGAAAAAAATGAGCGTGGGAGGTGGCCTAGTTGCCCTCCATTTTTTTGGTCACTTAAAAAGGGCACTATAACTTTTAATTTACCTTTTAATGAGCCTTCCTACAATATTCTAGGACCACTGGGTCAATACGATTACCCCTGGGGAAAAGAAGAAAAAAAAAAAAAAAAAAAAAAAAACAAATAAACACGCATCCGTGGTCTTTCTTCTGGCAAAAAGTGAGAAATTCCACATTTTTGTAGATAGGAGCTTGAAACCTCTACAGTAGGGTTCTCAGATATGCTGAATATGATGGTGTAATTTTTATTAAGGTTCTAAAACTTTTAGGGGGTCTCTCCCCCTTTTTTCGAAAATCAGCCAAATTTTCTCAGGCGCGTAACTTTTGATAGGTAAGATTAAACTTAGGACTAAACTTGATGAAACTTATATATTTGAAATCAGAATTAAAATCTGATTCTTTTGATGTATCTATTGGTATCAAAATTCCGTTTTTTAGAGTTTCAGTTACCATTGAGCCGGGTCGCTCCTTACTTACAGTTCGTTACCACGAACTGTTTAAAAAAATGCAGACATTGAAGGTTTCAAACTAATTGAAACTCCAGAAAAGTTTTCATGGTGAAGCTCAATTCAATAAGAAGAACAGCAGGGCGTAATTTGCCATGGGGCAGGGGGGTAACTTCCCCTTCCCTACTCAAGTTCTCAACCTCTCCAGGCTTCAGTTTGCCCCCCCCCCCTACCCAGATGAAATTTAGTTGCTCTAAAAATCTTATCAAAATTAAGATAAACCTCCATAGTTCAAGTATCCAGAGAAAAAGGTCATTTTTTTTAGAATATCTTTGCCAGTAGAAGGGGAGGTGCTACTCCGATCAGCACACCATATATGGGCATAGAGTCATTAGGGAGAATGATTGCGTAATCGGTCAATGACCTCTTTTTCCAAAGTCGATTTATTTGATGTTTCTATGTGTAATAACTCCGGAACGAAGGTTGCATATGCGCATTGAATTCTAACGGGAACAATGTTATTGATCTAGGACTCGAGGGGGAAGTGGATTTCCGAGAACTTGATTGCGTAATCGAGGGGGAAGTGAATTTCCGAGAACTTGATTGCGTAATCGATTGGGAATTTTATTGATACGATAACGGGAAACAGTTAGATCACGTGTTTCCTTCTCAGCCAATCAGCGAGTCGGTTACATCCCCCTTCTCAGCCAATCAGAGGGCTTGGTTACATATTAGCGGCGGAGGGAATATAAGGAAAGGGTTTTTTGCTATAGTTTTATTAGTCTGTGAATAGAATTCAAAGGAGTGAGAAGAAGAACAGTTTGACTTTACTCATTTGGATATATATTTGTAATAATAAGTGGAATGTTCACCCTCTTAGAAGTTGATAGTGGAGTTGATGATAATAGTACAAGAGCACCAAACATTGCGGTGGAAATTACGAAAGGATCACGTCTTTGTCTGGAATGGGATGCAGTATATGCAAGATATGTGATATCCTTGAGCAAATTTAAAATGGAGGATCAATTATGTTTCGCCGCAAAAGTTGATATAGCACATGTGAATAGACTTCAATTTGCTTTAAGTGCATTGGTGAAACATATTGAAGACAATAAACAGTATCGTTAATTGTACATGCTCTGTATTATTGATGTTGTTGTAATTATTCAATAAAATTGTTTCGAAATCGAAAATGTTCTCTTTCTTTTCTGGTTAGGGCTAACGAATCAGGGTCAGTCTAGAGTCAGCAGTCGGAGTGAAAGGACTGAAAAATGAATAAATTTGAGAAAGAGAGAATTAGATCAAATCTAGTGTTTATGGAAAAACATTTGATTTTGGATGATGATTTTCTCGAGTTATCTCTTAAACGCAGGATATTCTCTCAGGAAACACTTGACAATATAATGAGGAGTGATTCTCCCCCATTGGACTATTGTATGAAACTTTTAAAATGTGACTCAAATGCTTATAGTCAATTTATTGATATATTAATTGGAACAAAGAAGAATCATATTGTGGATATACTTTTGAAAATATTGCCAATGGATTCAATGTAGATGGCTCCCCCCATCATTCGAAAGAGGTAACGTCACAGAGCTACTCCTCTCTCCCCCATTTCCCTCTCATTGAATTTATCGAACGAAGAGGATCAGTTTCGTTTTAGCTGTGAGTGAGTTGACATCGGAAACCGAAAAATGTTCTATATATGTCCATTGTGCATGTACACTCTTGGCAGTTGGAATCAATGTGAGAATTGTACAATTATTGATGACTATAGTGAAAAGTGTAAATTATGTAATCCTTGTAAATTACATAGAGGCTATGCAGTACAAATTAAAGGATGTAATTCATGTCTTGAGGAGGTGTGTGACTCTCATCCTAGAGGGCACCTGTGCTCCAATTGTCACTATGATAAATGTGATTTATGGGAGAATACTTACCCCGCTATGATTGGAAAGAATCCTAAACGTGATTTTAGTTTATTTCTACGAGATTGGTATCGTCGTGGATTTAAATTATTCTGGGAAGAGGAATCTGGTCTACGATTCAACTGTTGGGGTAACAAGACAATCTGGTTTCTACGTCATCGTTGTGATGACACCACCTACTATGACTATAAACCAAGTGATTTTTATTTGGCAGTTACCGAATGTGATTCACCATTTGAAAACATTGTATGTGATATTGCTTCAAATAGACAGATTGAAACTCGTGAATTTCATAATATGAATGCAAATAGTATCATTGACTATACAAAGAGATATGACAAGAGTGAAGTTACATTGTACTGTAGAAAATGTGACCCTGACTTTGCAGTCAATGTACTATATAGGTCTGAGAGGATATTTTCCACTAGAAAGTCATTCAGACGTGGATTGTCACCATAAATGTGGAGAAACTGCTTGTAAGTATAGCCACGACATCGGAACACAAAATATAGTAGTGCATGGAAGCCACAGCTTTTAGTCGTTAGATCCTGCACCCTCTTTCGATTTTGAATAATAGTTTTCCCACTGCTCTCAATATATTTGCTGATGTGGGGTGTGTAGAATGTATAGGGTAGACCAAGAGGATCAAAAAATTCAATCGTCTTCATTGTTTGAAAGATGCGCAGCCAATGACCCGTCAGCACAGTCGATGGACTGCTATTAACAATAATCAAGGTATTGTTGACACTTTGAATTTTTCCAAGAAAGTCCGAGGGCAGACAATAGGATTTGTACTGGGACATGTAGGGGTCCATATTAAATACACTGATTATTTGACTGGTGTTCATGGCGCCAAGTCTAGTAGAACACTGCCTTCGGGAGTGATTTCCCAATAGGTTTCATATTGATTTAGTGAGATTAGTGCAATACTCTCAGCCAATGGGTCGGCAAATGTACACTCTAAACGCACACTCCCCGTACGTACTATACTCATATCCTGTGTGCCAGACAAATCCAGTACAATGATACCATGTGTTTTAGCAAACATATCTTCGGTTATACCATTTTCAAATGGTTGAGAGTCATGATCTAGGGTTTGCATGTCAACTCGTACAATGTTCTATAGGATTTATCAAAAGATAGATTGTAGAGTGGGATTCCGTTTACTTTGCACACAAGAGATGAAAGTCCAAACATCTCGAATTTATGTGGACGTTCAGTCCATGATCCTATTGCACTGGCGCTTTTTACAAATGCCAACGCTAGTTTTGACGGAATTTCACCATTGATAAAGGATGAATCGGTGAAGGTGCGTGACCCCATTGCAATATGACGTTGATTGGTGATTGTATGAGGAACAAGCAGTTTAATATTGTTGCCATTGGCTCTCAGTTTTTCCACGGCCAAAGCAACAGAACTCATGACCTGTTGTTTGCGTACATGAAGTATTGCCGAGGTGAGGGAGAGACTTACATCAGGATTGGCAGCAAGTTCTTTTCTCAATATGAAATTGGAGGGTGCAAGCGTCAATTTTATATCCACTTTAACATTGGGCGGCAACCATTGGGGTATATTAAATATTTCATGATATATTTTTCCAACTAGATGTAATTCACTAGTTGTAGCATTTTTAAGTGCATCTGTACTATCAGTATTAGTAATATATTCATATCCATTGGAGGTGCCTCTCAATTCCTTGTATGACTTGGGTGTCATCAGCATGAATTGCATATAGCTTGTATAATTTGAGAGATTGTTGCTTGTGCTCACCAGCGTGCCATTGATGTAGACACTAATTTGACGAAATAAATTATGTAGTATACAATTTTCATAGGATATTCCATCGGCCCGAATTGGCATTGTATTATCGGATTTCCGGACTTTCATTTGCAATTCTATAAATGTTGAAGACATGTCCATAAAGTAGTCTTCATTGGAATAAATTTGAAAGTGGATATTATCGGAGAGGGGCTGTTGTGGATAAAATTGTTCATAGTATCCATGCTTGACACTCACATCAACATTTTCAGCATTGAATAGATTCAATGAGGCGGTGATTGAAGGTTGAGAATCC
The DNA here is from genome assembly GCA_027921565.1 of Artemia sinica. NCBI lineage: Eukaryota > Metazoa > Arthropoda > Branchiopoda > Anostraca > Artemiidae > Artemia > Artemia sinica. The sequence continues at coordinate 23,604,883 of CM051272.1, forward strand.
TTATGCGGTAGGTAGGACATTTTAGGAGAAGAAATCTAGTTTCGATCTAACAATTTTCTTCCTGGGGCTTCTGTTTACAGCACGTGTCGGCTTTTTCCTTCTTTTCTTTGACAAGAGGGGTGATGTCTTTCGTTTCCGACCTGAGTAGAGACTGATGAGGGATGCATTGTTTCGTGACCTTTTTAAGCCTTTGCCATTCTGTTTTAATTTCTCGCCAAGGGTTCGCGCACTAGACCTAAGATTTTCCGAAGCACTTTTTTAAAATCCTTGCCAGAGCCCCAATCGTATAGTGTAGAGGATGCAAAATCTGTCGCAGCCGGTACAAGATATTTTCTAGCCAGTGGTAGTGAAGAGCGAAACAGCTTAGCAAACCAACTGCCAAGACCGTAGCCAGACATTGACGAGCGACCTTTGTAGTAGTCCATTCCATTGCCCTGTTGTCTTGGGCCAAGAGTATTAACATAGCAGTCAATATCAGGACAAGTGAATACCACTTTTTTATTAGACATCTTGCTTTTGAACGATGGGTCGAAAATGGCATGTAATCACAGCCAAACCTTTTGAAATTGCTATGGGATCACCCAATTCGGTTCTTAGTGTTAACTGACAGAGTTCCAAATAGGAAGTGTTTACGGGAATATACTGAAGATGCTTTATATTGTAGTGGTGAATATGTTCTTGATTGGTTTTTCGTTCAAGAACTCGTAGGAGGGGAACATTTGAATTACCAACCCGAGATGTTTCCACAAATGAAGCGTAGAGAAATATACAGGTGTCTGTGGTGAAGGCAGGCGGGTAGTCAGCAAAAATGAAATTAGTGTTTCCGGCACTTTTACCATTGATTATATTGAGCTTAAAACCAAGAACATCCTTTAGATTATCATTGAGAATAACCTTTTCACTGGCAATAGGTGAACTAATGTAGATCTTGCCCTCCTCCTTTGAATAGTTGAAATGAAAAGCTCCCTTTTTACGAGCGGAAATTCTTTTATTAATGGAACGACATAAATCATTCATACAGGTGAGTTCCTCGTAGGGTAATTCAATGTATGGATAATCCATCCAATTGATTTTTTGAATTTGTTCTTGATCACCTGTTGGTGGAGGCGGCCAATCATTGGGTCTAATTTTTATATCATATTTACGATCTTTTCTCAGGATGTCGTAGGTATTTTTGAGAATACAGTCGACAAGAGCCACCTCATACTTTACATTGTCGTCGAATTTGATGGTGGGGGAGAGTTTCGTCCAAAAATCACTTGTTCTATTCAAGTCATTGTAGAGAGGATCGGAAACATTGGACATGAAAGTCACATAGAAATCATTGGGCATTGTCAATATCTTCAGCACTGACCCAAGAATCAAAATCTGAGTTGTATCCTAGCCAGCGAACAAACAACTGTCTCTTGCCATGGCGTGTACGACTCTTTAATATCTTTTCAATTTGATAAATTTCACTAGTGTTTCTAACTTTTTGCAGTTCATATTCATAAAAACCGCCGAGAATCTCGTCATCTTTGGTGTCTCGCAGTCGATATGTCGTGGGCTCGGTGTCCAGGATTTTGGACACTTTAAAAAGTTCAGTGCTCCATAAATAATTCCCTTTTTCAAAAATATTGGTGGTTCTATTAATTCGAACAGTATCACCAACATTGAATTTCTTCTTCACATTTTTTTTTCTCTTTTTTCACCATTGGAGTATTGCTTTAGAAAAGCATCAAATGTATTTTCATTGTAGTGAACATCCCGAGGGCTTGAGTTGGACAAAGATCGATGGGGTCGATGGTTATATATCTGCATGATTTTATCTAAATCATGAATAAAAGCAGATGTATTTTTCAATGTGCAATATCTTGAAATTAAAAGACGAATCGTTCTTATTAATCGTTCAGCCAATGCAGCCTTTATCGGGCTGTGACTATGATAAAGTGTTGTATTATATTTCAAAAGTACCTTTTGCACATGGGGATTAACAAATTCACTGCCACGATCCGATTGAATTTTTCTATATGAATCCTGTTCTAGAATACTTTCAATGGCCCGAGCAACTTCAACACCTCTCTTTGATCGCAGTGGAATGGCATAGGCATAGCGACTAAAGACACTGATTGCCATCAGAATATATTTGTAGGGCGCATTGTGACGCTGTTGAATTGCATCTAAAGTTAAAAGATCCATTTGCATTATATGCAGAGAGAAAAAGGCTTTAGTTTGTCGATATTGTTTGCTGCGAAGCCTGTGATTCCGATGCAGTGTGTAACTCGGTTCATTCTCTAGATACTCTTTTGCATTTTTCAATGTGGTGGTGCCGGAGACTTTGGAAAGCGTTTTGGGAGAACTTAAACTCCCCGCCTCACCAATATTTTCATAGACACCTTTCAGAACTTCATCCATTTTGAACGTAAACACGTAGTGTAATGTCCACTCCCCTTTTGCACACTGGAGGGCGAATCAATTCGTCTTCGCTTTTGACTAGCAGCCACAGGTGTTGTAAAATCAGTGGCGCTGATAGTATTTTCAAATACTGAATCTTCTTCTTCTTTTTTAAATGGTGTTGTTGGTGGACTATATTCTCTTAGTTTCTTTAGAATTTGCTTATTGCCAATAAGACTTTTGGGAAAGTTTGATACACACAGAAAGGTGTATAGATTATCGTCAAAGGATAAAAGTCCTTTACGATTCGTCACCATATCACAAATTAAATCAACTAGATTATAACTTTTTCCCTGAATTATAATTCGTTTCCCTGTGCTCTCGACTTGAACTTGATGTTCATCAGCAGTTTCCAACATAAGATAAGATAATACTCTTTTACTCTGTTCTCGATAGGTCAATGGCAATAGATTTCCAATTTTCAATACAATTGAATTCAATTCCTTCTCCTTTGATTGCACTGCAGAATCTTGAGATGTTTCCTGTTCAGAGGGATCGGCGACGGTGGGTCTCTCACGATAAGGTTTATGTTTGTCCACACGTCGCAATGCATCTTGAAGTAAAAGCAGTTTTTTGTCATCGGCAATATTCTCATCGTTAATGAATTTGCTTAGATAGTCTTCAAAATGTTCGATGGGCGAGAGGACAAGTTCAAATGGTGTCAATTTATAGGGTTTTGCCATTCTCACTAGAGAAAACTGTTTACAAGTCCTGCAATTATCGGTAGTAAAAGTGTGAAAAAGCTACCGCCTGCCTGAAGGAGCCGTTTTCTTTTAAATTTTTTCCCCTTGTTTTTACAAGCCAATGCGCGTACAGTGGAACGATGTTGCTTTGTCTGTTGTCTAACACCTTCTGGCAGTTGAACATTGCCCTCAGTTAAATTTAAACAAAGTTCAGATATTAGATTAATGAAATCATTGTCAACCCCATGTTTGAGTATGGCCTTCCTAAGCAATGGTTTTGAAGTGCTTAAAACGGAAAACAGATGCCGTTGTTCGTGTAGTTTCTTCAGTGTCATAATGGCAACTAATAGCCTTTTCTACTGTTCACCGGAAGATATACTGTAATTTCATTGTTGAAAATGTCGGTGACTACACGTAGATCTTCGGGCGTGCTCTGATTAAGATCCAGCAAAATGTAACCGTAGGGCTTGCTAGTCGCCTGAGTGTACGCTGACAACAGAAATTTAGGGGCGCCGGGGTATATCTGCTTATTGAGAGTTATGAGCGAGCTAGAATCACGAACAACTCGATAGATAATATAAACGGTGCAATTCAAAGCAAGGGTTCGCATACATTTGCTCTGATGAAACAGATTGTGTAGAACTAGGGTAACGGAAATGTGTTCATGGTGGGAGCGAACGGTGAACAGTTGTAGCATTTCCTGTGAGAACTGTTCAATGGATTCAGCCAGATCATCAATAATCAGCCACGAGTTCGGTTCAATACTATTGAAAACATCAAGTCCCCGTATGAATTGTATTGGTATGGTTGTGGCAATAGCTTTTATTTTATCATAGGACTCCTGCCAAATACTATAGCAATAGTAGATTTTTTTCGGCTTCTCCAAAAACATTTTATCGCAATTTTGAATTATTCTAGTTAAAAGTGTTGTTTTCCCCGACATTGAGGGACCACACAGAAACGATCTGAAGGGTGTTTTAAATTGATACATGCTGTTGACAACAGTTGGACTACAACTAACTTTAAATCATATGTGTCCAATGAATAAGTAGTAATTTTCCCCATAGATCTATCTATTCAAGAACGACAAAAACAATATTTCATGGCAGCATTTATTTCGGCACTGCATGAAAACAAATATTTGCAGTCAACATGAACAATGATAATAATAACACTTGTTCAACAAGAACAGTTGACAAAATTTCATGGTCAACATGAAAACTCTATTTGTTCAACATGAACAACGATAACACTTTATGTACAATATAAAACACTTTTTGTCCATCATCAGCACTTTTCTATACAACACTTTTCTGTCCATCTTTTAAAGCACTTATTGTCAACTTAAACACATTTCTGTACAAAAAAAACACTTTTCTATACAACAACAAAACAGAAAACACACTTGAAAATACACACACGGGAACTAGTAGCACAGTTGAACTTGATTACGGTGAATTTAAAAATAGGGTCCCCCCCCCGGGGACCGCGGGGCCGAAGGCCGGCCGGCCGCGGGCGGGACCCCCACCCCCCCTGGCCGGCTGCGGGCGGGACCCCCCCCCCCACCCCCGGGGGCCGCGATGGAAAAAACAATAGTTGTCGTCACTGCTATGGGTTAGTTGAGGTTGGGTTAGTGGTGGTGGTGGTGGTTAAGGTAGTGAGATTGGGTTAGTTAATTTAAGAAAGGTTTAGTGGTGGTTAGTGATTAGTCAGGTTAGGTTAATTTATCCAGACCAAGTTGATTACGATAGTCTATGCATTCAACTCGGTCTGAAATACGGTAGTGGCCGTGGGGTAGGACACTCACACCATTCTCGAGCACATAGACTTTGTCGGATATACACGACATTGCATTCTTTTCCACTCTCACAGTATAATTTCTATACTGTAGAGAGCGAATTGCAAGCACTTGTGCTCTTGGCACTAGGCTACTTTCTACACAGTCTCTGTACACGCTCATGTTGAAATTGCTCTTTACAAAATGTGTAGGCACCCCTTTACACGCCTTCTTTTCATCCCCACTATGTGTTTCCACGCAATAGACTTTGGGGCCCGGGAACACCCCCCTGGATATCAAATCACTCCCCGTCTCTGATTTTAACATTAATAGTTGGTTGGGGGCTTGACGCTTCACCAACTCGGGGTAGAGAGATGGATTCCAGTTGGTGAAATCCATCCGCGAGCTGATGTGTTCCCCCTTTTCTAAATCACCCAATAAATCCAATTCAGTCCCATTTACCTTTAACAGCAGAGAATCTGTATCCCCATAGTAAACTTGAACCTCCCCCTCCCGTGGCCATTGCACCTTGCACACATTGTAAAAAAACGACAACATGAGCTTTTTTGAAATTTCCAGTACTGAACTGCCGCCTGCTATAATCTTGTTCAGTACCACATTTCGCTTTCGCCTGTGTAGAAGAACCATGCCGGCCTCTATGCTCGTGAATGATGTAAAATTGGGGTCGGCAATAATTCGTGCACACTCTAGAGGGTCAGTCTCGACGTCGCAGCGAGATCTATTACGTACGCTTTCACACATTTTGCCAAACGCTGAATTTAGAATGAGCTTGTACAATTCCTTCTCCACCTTTGAATTTGCCCTAGAGCGTTTATCGACAAAGGTGTCGATAAACGTTTTCAAGTAGGGTCGCTGATTGAACTGCAGGACCCTGTGTATTTTGGTGTTCTTGAAACCATTGTTCACCATCCAGTGCAAAAGCACATGGTGAACAACGATATTCTCTTTAGGGTCCAAATCAGCAATCAGTTTCTGTTTAGAGGGAGTCCAATGCATCCCCATATCCTCAACCAATGAACGATTGTAGGGGCTCAGCGAGTCCCTGCTCACGGGTCGATTGATACAGGGAAAAACAAAATCTTTGACTGAGTCGTGAAGCGCCAGCGGAATGTGACCGTCAACTTCAAAGAACCATCCTTGTGGCCCATTGTCCTCGACGGTTGTAATGTCGGGGAACTCACAAGGATTCTCAAGCCATTGATAGTTCCCACACGGCAAAGAGTAGTGGGACATTGCCGAGGGGTACAACGAGTTCATGTCCAAGAACACTGCATTTGACTTTACACCGGTGCTTTGTCCGCTCGGATCGGTTGATAAGACGCGGTCCCCATGAAAAACATACCCTCCTCTCATTGAACGCTCTACAAAAAGGTGTTGATCTACATTGGTGATTAGGCCTATTTCCTCCCTGCTAATTTTTAAAATTAAATCCATTACTAAATGGGGTGTAGAAAAATAATATCCTATATCTAACCCGAACTCTGAATAGATTTGGTCTGTATTCTTACAGACTATATCCAACAGAGTTAGAACGTCACTGGCCAAGTACAGTCTACAATAATCCCACCCATTTTTACAATCCCCCTTAGACCACACCTTCTTGGCAAACTCATACTCCTCGGCTGTGCATTCACTGTTGGTCAGTGAATTGTAAAAAGCTTCAATTGGAGGTAGTTTCTCCTCACTTAAGCGTGCGCCAGAACAGTAATAATCGTATGCGTATATACCTTTGCAGGTCAACAGGTCATACATTTCACTGTCTGGAAAGTCCTGTTTAAGCAAGGGAAAGCTATCAAAATTGTCGCTTTTCTGCACTTGAATTAGTTGACTTAAGGATTTGGGGAAAAAACTAAAAGAATCTAAAAACCTGATTTTATTCCAGCACGTACGCTCATTATCCACTGCCTGCCATTTCAGTTCGAGAAGCAATAACTTCTCGGCCGATTTGGGAATAATGTTATAGGTAAATGAACTATTTACCCATGGACAATCTACTCCCCCTCCCTCCCTATGCATACGTGCCAGTGCCGGTAAAATAAATTTTAAATCATAATTAGAATTATGAATAAAAACTGGGATAAAAAACTGCTGGCTAACATTTAAATTACACGATTGATGCGCAACCCCCCTAAAATTACTACCCCCCGAGGATATTTCCTGCCACAAATGGTCATGATCTCTGAATTTCCCCCTCCCCCCTCTTTTCCCTTTAGTCCCCTTATCCTCCTCTGCAAACTCCCCCTTACAAACCCAACATATTTTTTGATTTTTAATCGCGAGACGATCCTCTGCGGACAGCACCATTGGATAATGGGTATTTCTCAAACGAGAAATAGCACCATTAGCCGTGCCAATCAGTTTAGTCAGTGCCTTGACCATGCACTCGGGCCCCTCATCCAATGTTTCTACTATTTCTAACAACCGCATGGTGTTAGAATTGTCTCTTTGCGCGTGAGCATAGGACACTGCAATAGCCTGATGTTCTTTGACTCGGTTTGGATATTGGGGGTCATTCACCTCCACCAGCTTAGCTTCACAGTCCAAAGATATTTTGTTGCATTGGAGAAGTGTATTTTGAAAATTTTTAAAACGTAGAATGGACCTATCCCCTGAAACCGTTTCTACTGTCTGATATCCATGCTGTCTACAATGCTTCATATGATCCCGTAGTTTCATATCACTACGGAATTGTGACAAGCATGTTGGACAGTAGAAACGGGTCCCCCTATGCTTACCACCCCCCAGAACTCTACTAATGTCAGTGATAGGGTTAAAATGACCGATTGCGTTCGGTTCACTAGGTGGTGTGTAAAGCAACCAAACCCAGTGTTTAACCAAATCAACTGACGGGCCCCTTACGGGGAAAACCACCCCCTTCTTTTTTGAACGAGTCCCATCTTCAAGTTCTGTTTCGTATTGTACCACAGTAACGCCAATATTTAAATGGGCATTGACCCTTTCAAAAATGTCAATAGATCTTAGCGTTACTGGGTATTTTCCTTCTAAGCATGAGAAATCTACAACTGGGAAATCGGACCCGTCCTTCCCATGTACAGCCCAGTAATCTAAATTCTTCTTGGTAGCGTCCCGAGCTAGAGGCTCGAATGCTGATATGAGGAAAGCATATCTGAAACACTTTTGATCTGTTTCAAAACAGATCTTCTGGACACCTTGACAACCTACTAGATCTGGATTATAATTTAAAACTACTGCCCTTTCCCCACCCCCTCTTAAAATAAAATCTTTCTTAAATTTACAAATATTAACGCTTAAATTTTCAATAAATAAAACTACTGAGCCACTCCCATTTTCGTTATAGTTCTCGAGATGCGCTATAATTTGTCCTACCCACTCACAAAAAACTCCCTCAAAATTTTCTAAATTTGGATAAATTATGCACATCTCGGAATGTATAAAATGATAGTAAACCTCACTTTTCCCCTCATTCAAATAAAAAACCTTTAAAACAATGGAGACCTTAATTGAATCCCTACCTCCCCACAATTGAATTTGTTTCTCCAGTAGTGCACGAATTTTATCTACATAGGCATGCACAATCTCTACAGGGTCATAAACAAAATTTCCCCCATAAGTGTATTAAAAGGATCCCCAAACGTTGCAGTGAAAACAACTATATTATTTAATAATGTGTTGGATAATCGAAAATCGGGGAAAGATGTACCCCCTCCCCCCTGTTGTTCAACAATATTCGGACTCTGTTCCACTTCAGTTGTTTGAAGTGGGTAATCAGTGGGAGGAGGGTTCCCTGTAAAATCATTTAAAATTTGTAAAGTATTCGGGCTCAAGTCTACCAGCTCAACTGTGCTACTATCTACTTTAAAAAATCAGCAAAAAACTCATCAATATTATCAGGTACTTCAATGATACTGTGCCAGTCATTGTCTTGAATCTCCACTGGCGGTGTTAGAATTGGTTCTTCCTCTTCTTCACTGGACGGAGAGTAGGGGACCAATCCAATCTATAAATGAAAAAATAGCTTATTTTCAAAGTGTTCAAATCATCCCTACTGTTAAAATTCGAATTATTATTTAAAGTCAGCGCTTAGTAGTAGTAGTAGTAGTAGCAGTATGAGCATAGTAGCATTTGGTTAATTCAACTGAAAGAAAATCCAACTTAATATAAGATAAATACAATCTAAAATGCCGCTTTACATGGAAGGCTGCAATTTGATTTTGTTAAAAAAAATAGCTTATTTTCAAAGTGTTCAAATCATCCCTACTGTTAAAATTTGAATTATTATTTAAAGTCAGCGCTTAGTAGTAGTAGTAGTAGTAGCAGTATGAGCATAGTAGCATTTGGTTAATTCAACTGAAAGAAAATCCAACTTAATATAAGATAAATACAATCTAAAATGCCGCTTTACATAGAAGGCTGCAATTTGATTTTGTTCAAAAAAATAGCTTATTTTCAAAGTGTTCAAATCATCCCTACTAATTTTATTTATTTATTTATTTTTTTCGCGGCACTTTCCCGCAGCGCTTCTCGCAGCGCTTCCCGTGGCGCTTCTCGGGTCCGCATCGCTTCCCGCGATGCTTCTCGGGCCCGCATCGCATCCTGTGGCGCTTCCCCGGCCCGCAGCGCTTCCCCCGGCGCTTCCCTAACCTTGCCCCACAGCGCTTCCCGGACCCATCGGCGCATTCCGGGCTCCGCGGCTCCCGGCCATTTACATAATGTCCCAAAAACCGTATTGTTAGGCGGCATAAGTCGTTTCGCCTACTTCCCGTACAGGTTGTCTAGGATTCCAAATGAGCCTAGATTATTTTTAATCTCGTGTCTGTTCTGTTTCCAAGTGTATTCTCTGTGAAACAGTACAATTAAATTCGAGAACCGTTAATTCTTATTCAGGAATGTCTCTCCATGCAAAATCTTGGCAAGTTGATCTAGACAATCTTTACGCAAATTAGAATTAGGCCTATGTGTAAGAGATTGCAATGCTATAATCTCTGTCCAACACAAATTGAGTGGGGGAAAAACATCTTTTAAAATCTATGAAATTTTAATTTTACAGTGTTGAAAAAAAGCGAAAAGCGAAAAGATGGAAGAAATGGGTAGAAACTAATCAGCTTTTGAAAAAACCATGGTCTTTACTTGATAGCCTCCTCATAGAAAATTGTGTTCAAATAAAACGGCAGTTTATAACGCAAAGGCAGTTTTCTATGAGGAAATTATGTCCGGGATATAGTATCCCTTTTCGGTTTCACTACGAGCCGATTCAGCAGACTGCTGAATGTATGCGATAACAGTGACCTGATTTAAAAGGGGGAACAATGTCCTTTAATATCTCTGACATAATTTTACTGTGATGAAATAAAAGGTTTACTTCTAGGCCACTTAAAACTATAATATTCTAGCAAAAATAGCATTTTGTGATAAAAAGGTTCTCTAACAGTAAACTAGAAAATTAGCTAAAAATATTATTATGAGAAAGCGAAGATGTCTACAATGGAAAATTGGAAAGATTAGAAAAAGAGCGGTTTCTTTGACATGCAAAAAATTACATTATATTTAGATATCTCCGAGGGAGGGGGGAGCAGAGAAATTTAAAACAATGGGTGTGGGATTATAGAGAAAATAACATTTTTTTAATATCTCTGAGACAAACTTTTACAGTGTTGAAAAATAGTGAAAAAGAAAAGACTAAAAAAACAATGGAAGAAATAGATATTTATTTCTATAACTAGAGGTAAAAATGCTTACATTTGCAAAGTCCGAGGGCAGTATTTGAATGCCCGAAGGCCCAGGTAGTGTGTGTTGGAGGGCGGGCGGGGCGGCAGCGCTATGTTCTTGCGCAGCTGGGCCAGCAATGTCATGGGCTTGGGGAGTTGGAGCAGCGTGGCTCACCATCATGTGAGCAGTCATCCACTCTCTTTTTAGCTTTCTACATGACTGCATAGGGGCTGGCACTGATGGGGCTGCCTCACCCTCTCTGGCTTTCTTGGAAGGAGGGGGCACGCATTCTTCATAATTTGCCTTAAAAAGAAGAGAAAAAATTAGTATCAAAATAATTTGCCCCTTTTTTACAGAAAGAAAGTTAGTACCCTCATCCATATAATTTTGTTTAGAAAAGCATTTTATCTTTTTTCAGTAAAGCAAAAAGTAAAAATTTCGCGAGAAATATATTAGGCTTAGAAATCAAACGTTTTTATTAGACAATCAGTAGTCTATAGCCATAGGATAGGAATCATTGTTTCTATTTTTACCATTTAGAAAAATATTAAATTTTTCGGTCTATAGGCTTTAAATTAGATCGTTAACCCATCGACCTGTAGGCCTATATTTTGCAAACATAGGTTAAAATGCTATTCAATTTATACATAATATTAGCTTCATGCAACTCCCAAAGACTTTTCTAGCCCTGCACTGTTTGTTTTCATTTTACACTGATGGCGGTAGAATTGAAGGCATTGCCCCCCCCCCCTTTACATAATTTACTTACAACGAAGCTGTTAGAAGCAATGTATTGCCCCCTCCTCCCCTTTCACATAATGTTCTAAATATATTGTTAGCGATTATTTTGTTTAGAATCTGTTTCTCTACTTCCATACAGGTTACGAATCTACAAGCTTAATATACAGCAATCTCTTTTTGCTTAAAACTGTTTTAATTTGACAGCCAAAACAAACCCATTTGGCTAGACCGCTATCGTGAACACACCGGAAAAAGGGTGACAAAGTAATTATATGCTTGCGGAAATGTATTGTCAAGTTAGCGGCTTAATAGCAACGGGTGTCACAGAGAAAGAATAAATTTGAGAAAATGTATTTCTTTTTGCGGTGGTTAGCTTTCGATGGTAAAAGAATATATTTTCGTTTTCATTGCAAAGTGATGTTTGTATTAGAGTGGGGGGGGGGGATTTAGCTGTAAATATAGAGGGAAGGAATTTATCAAAATGGTATTTCTTTTTGCGAGAATTTGGGGTTGTAAGACAATGGGGGAGGGAGGGGGATATTGTTAGACCCTAATTCGAAAATAACTTGTTTCTCTACTTCTATACAGGTTGCATAGGCCTAGCTTAATTATTGCCTAAAATCGTTTTAATTTGACGGAAGAATAGTTCCGTTGACCGCGTTTGTAAGCCGGAAAGGGTGATAGCTAATTATAGGCCTCACATTGGAGTCTTGTGTCAAAACAGAGCGGCATTTTCATTAAAAATTGACAGAAGTCAGTGATCGCTTTAGCTGGAAATATAGAAGGAAGGATAATTATTTCTTTTTGCGAGAATTTGATTGTAAAACAATGGTGGGGGGGATTTAGCTGGAAATATAGAAGGAAGGAATTTATCGAAATGGTATTTCTTTTTGCGAGAATTTGATTGTAAAAAAATGGTTTGGGGGGGGGGGTTTGGGGGTAAAGGAATATATTTACGTTTTGCATTGAGTATACTGGAGGATGTCCATGGAAAATTCGTTTGAAAATAAAAAATGTACTTACATGGTAAATTGCAGTTGCCAAGGCCTCAAGCTCATCAATTATGTTAATTGTTCTATCCATTGTCAGGTTACTTTACTTTCTGATAATTGAATCACATTGCATGCCCGTTATATACGAAATCTCAAGGGCGAATTGTTATGTAACGGGGAAAATCATATGTAAGCAGGTCTCTGATTGGCTGAGAAGGGGGATGTATCCGACTCGCTGATTGGCTGAGAGGGAAACACGTGATCTAACTGTTTCCGGGAAACTCATAACATTTGGCTCGAGCAACAACAACAAATACTATTTCTGGATCATAACATTCACGATCGATTACGCAATCAAGTTCTCGGAAATTCACTTCCCCCTCGAGTCCTAGATCAATAACATTGTTCCCGTTAGAATTCAATGCGCATGTGCAACCTTCGTTCCGGAGTTATTACACATAGAAACATCAAATAAATCGACCTTGGAAAAAGAGGTCATTGACCGATTACGCAATCATTCTCCCTAATGACTCTATGCCCATATATGGTGTGCTGATCGGAGTAGCACCTCCCCTTCTACTTTTGCCTTTATGGTAATATATGATTCAGTTTTCATTGTCATTTCCACTTGATTTGGGAAAATTGGCTCCAATTTCCTCCCCCCCCCCCTAAGTTTTGACGAAATTACGCCACTGAATTACAGAACAAAATCACATTGTAAAGGTTTTGAGCTCCGATCTGTAAAGCTGAGGATTTTTATTTTTTTATTTTTTTTTATAGAAGGAAGATCATGAATGCATTCATTAATTATTTATTTGTTTTTCGCAAATTTCTGCCATTTTGTGGTGAAAAAGTACAATTTTACCTGAAAAAAGGTTAAGTCACTATCAATAAAAATTTCTGTAACAAATAATTTATTTTTAAATCATTGAAAAAAAAACTATATATTGAGCTTCCCAGTTTCAGAACAAAGTTATACCCTTGGAGTGTAAAAATATAAAATAAAAAGAATTTAATGTCAGATGCCAGAAAACTGGGAGGGGGGCATGTGCCCCCCTTCCCAGGCCTTGAACCGTCACTGGGAGGGGGATTAAAAATTATTCTCTATCCCTCTTGACCCCTGGGAATATTTTGACTGGACCGGTAATATTAGTGCTGGGGTTATAGCACCCCTCTTACATTGCTGTCACTGTACGAAAATTAGGGGAGCAGCTTGCATTTTTTTCGAAATGTAGGGTGGGCGTAATTTTGTAGCTTCTTCAATTTTTAAAATAAAATACCAGAAAAAGTATTTCAATGAAATACCAGAAAAGGTATTTTCAAAATCAAGGGGGCGAGATGAAATCATTCAAACTCAGTATCCTTATGAAAAGACATTTTTTTAATTAAAAGTAAAAAAAAAAATTATTTTTCTAAAGACCAGAAAATTGTTCTCTTTTGCAGATAATCTAAACATGCATTTATTTGAATATATCAACCCTTATAACATTGTTATAACTGCTAATGTGTTTTGTAGCAACAACAAAACAGAACATGAAAATGTTATTTTTATAAGATGGTGGAATAAACTGCGTTTAGGGGGTTCAGGATGGCCTTGGCCCCACAGAAGACTAGAAATCATACTGATGCATATAGATACAGATTTCAAACTATAACCAAAAATCTACTTTTTAACCCCGAATATTTATTGCACATATCACTACAAATTACTGCACTAAATTATTGGTGATTTTCATCTCAACTTAATATTTTAACTTCAAATTACAATCCATTTTAGTTCTCTCGCAGAATAGCTTAAAACAAATTTTTTAGCATTCATAGAGTTAACACATAAGATAAACTGTGTCAATAAAAAGGAACAGAAATTAATTTTGAAAACGTTTTAAAAAGAAATGGTTTTTCAAAGGAAAGTAAAAAGCTATTAATATCTAAAACGAGTAGAAATAGTCATATAATAAGTCAAACTTAAAATGAACAGAAATTTTCATGAATGAATAAATAAATGCTAAAACGAACAGAAATTAAAATAATTAATCAATCCACTTCAGTCAAAAAGAAATGAAACTGAACCATCAAGTTAACCTTTTAACTGAAGAGGTCTTGTGCTTCAGGACTCGTTCTTAAAGAATTAGGACAAAAAGTCAAACTTTCAAACAGTTCGTGGTAACGAACTGTAAGTAAGGAGCGACCCGGCTCAATGGTAACCGAAACTCTAGAAAACGGTATTTTGATACAAATAAATACATCAAAAGAATCAAATTTTAATGCTGATTTCAAATATATAAGTTTCATCAAGTTTAATCCTACCCATCAAAAGTTAGGCGCCTGAGAAAATTTGGCTGATTTTTGAAAAAGGGGGGAAAGACCCCCTAAAAGTTATAGAACCTTAATGAAAATCACACCATCATATTCCGCGTATCAGAGAACCCTACTGTAGAGGTTTCAAGCTCCCATCTACAAAAATGTGGAATTTTGCATTTTTCGCCAGAAGAAAGATCACGGGTGCGTGTTTATTTGTTTGTTTGTTTTGTTTTTTTTTTCCCCAGGGGTGATCGTATCGAACCAGTTGTCCTAGAATATCGTGGAAGGGCTCATTGGAATGGAAATTGAAAGTTCTAGTGCCCTTTTTAAGTGACCAAAAAAATGGAGGGCAACTAGGCCCCCTCCCACGCTCATTTTTTCCCCAAAGTCACTTGATCAAAATTTTGAGATAGCCATTTTGTTCAGCATGTTCGAAAATATTATAAGTATTTCTTTTAGGATGACTTAATCCCCCGAACTTCCCGGGGGGAGGGGTGAAAGTTATGAACTTTACCCAATGTTAACATATAGTATTGGTTATTTGGAAGTATACAGACGTTTTCAGGGGAGATTTTTCCTGGTAGTGGGGGGGTGGGTCAGGGGTTATGTGGGAGAATCTTTCCATGAAGGAAGTTTTCATGGGGGAAGGGACATTGCTATGAAGGGGACGCCGGACTTCCCAGCATTATTTAAAAAAAGATCATAAATTTAATATAAAAAACAAGTATTTCAACTACAACAGCAGCAACATCGAAACTTTAAACGAACAGAAAATATTACATATATAATTGGGTTCACCCCGTAGTCAATGCCTCGCTCTTTAAGCCAAAGATTTTTTAGTACTTTCATAAGAGCTATTTATTCTAAATAACGGCCTTTGTGATTAAGCGGTCATTTCTAAAGAATTGGAACAAAATTTGAAGTTTCGCTTAAAGAGCAAGGTATTGACTAGTGGGCGAACCCCCTAATAAATGTATTAAAAATATATGAATATAGAAGTTCGTTACGTAAGTTTCGTATATTTATTACTAATAAAAACGTTCATAAATAAAATTAAACAAGTTTCGAGAAAGCCATTTAACTAAATAAAAGTAAATTGATATGAAAATTTTGTTTTAATTATTCATGTACGGTGAGCCACGGTCAAAACCTGCATTTATTCAAAAACGTTCAAAAATTAAATAAAAAAAACAAGTTTTTTAAACTGAAGGTAAGGAGCGACATTAAAACTTAAAACGAACAGAAATTATTCTGTATATGAAAGAGACTGTCCCCTCCGCAACGCCTCGCTCTCTACGCTAAAGTTTGACTCTGTCTCACAACTTTATTTTTTAAAACAATAAAAAACTTTAGCGTAAAGAGCGAGGCGTTGAGGAGGGGACAGTCTCTTTCATATACAGAATAATTTCTGTTCGTTTTAAGTTTTAATGTCGCTCCTTACTTTCAGTTTAAAAAACTTGTTTTTTTTATTTAAGTACTGGAAAGAGCGAGGGATTGAGGAAGGGGCAGCAAACGCATATACAGAAAATTTTCTCTTCGTTTTAAGTTTTAATGCTGCTCCGTACTTTCAGTTGAACAAAACTTGTTCTTTTATTTAATTTCCGATTCTTTTCCAATTATGCCGGTCCCCCTCCCCTTCCGTAGAAAATTTTCCACGGAAAATACCCCCCCCCCCTCCCATGGAAAGTTTCTCCCGCAGAAAATTCCCTCACGGAAAATTCCTCCCGCAGGAAATCCCGCCTAGATAATTCCCTCACCGCTAGAAGAAATTAATTAAAATAAATTAATGTCTGGGGGAAACGTTTTCCCCAGACAATTCCCCCGGATAATTTTCTTCACGTTTAAAATTGAGCAGCCTAAGAGAAAGTAAGGAAAGTAAGGCAATAATTCTCCCCCGAAAATTTTTTGCATATTTCTCAATAACAAATATTATATGTAAACAACGGGCAAATTTCATAATGTACATTCCTTTCCCCAGGGTCTGCAGGGGGGTTATGTCATCCTCAGAGGCATAGTTAATGGACCTTTGAACTGTTCTGAACCAAATGGCTGTGTCAAAATTGTGATCAGATGTCTTCGGGGGAAAAGGGGGCTAGCTGCCCTCCAAGCTTTTTGGTGACTTAAAAGGGTACTAGAACTTCTAATTTCCGTTCGAATGATTGCTCTCTCATTCTTTTAGGACCGTTGATTCAATATGATCATCGCTCAAAAAAGAATAAAGAAATTTCGCAGACAAGGACGTCTCGACATATCGTGCCTTCGGGACGGCGCAATGTGTGGCCGAGGAGCTTCAGTCTTTAATGATGAGCTATGGCTCTTCTGATTGGCCACAGCGACCCCTTACTTCTTACTTCTTTGTACTCCTTACTTTTTTTGTCATCCTGGTTTACGTTTCCAGGAGGGGGCTGGTTCGCAGACAAGGACTTCTCGACATATCGTGCCTTCGGGACGGCGCAATGTGTGGCCGAGGAGCTTCAGGTGACGTCTTTTAATGATAAGCGATAGCTCTTCTGATTGGACACAGCAACTCCTTACTTCACTATTAGAAACCCTGTCCCATCTCTTAATGCGGAGGATGTAACGAAGGCAGTGGTGGTCTAACACGTCCAAAGTTCTTGCGTCTTCAGCCTTGATCGGCCATGTCTTTCAAGCATACAGTAGTACTGCTCGAACAGTTGCAACATAGATTCCGACTTTTGTTTTGGTTGAGATCTCCCGTCTGGTGCATTTTGCTTTTTTCAGACTAGTAAAGACTCCCCAGGCTTTTGCTATGCGAGCAGAGATATCCCTTTCAGCTCCGCCGTCTGGTGTTATGATAGAGCCAAGATACTTGAATTACTTGACGTTTTCTATTGGCTCACCGTCGAGGGTAACCTGGCAAGGAGCAGTTGGGTTTGATAGCCAATACTTTAGTCTTTGCGCCGCTAATGGCCAGTCTGATGCGCTTTGAAACCTCAGAGGTATCGTTGATCATGTAAGCTGTCCGCGGTAGTTTTCAGCTCAGCAACGTCGTCTGCGAAATCCAGATCAGTCAGGGACTGGAGGAAACCAGCTTTTTGTCCGAAGACTATTCCGCTGTGGTTTCTCATTACATTATTTATGATCCAGTCTATCGCGTAGTTGAATAATATAGGCGAAAGGGGACATCCCGGCTTTACCCCAAACTCCACTGGAAACTTAGGAGTGTCATTGCCGGAAAGAGGGGCGCAAGTCTCAGTGTCCTTATACGCACTTCTGAGTATCTCAATGAGCTCCTGTGGCGTACCGTCTTCATCCATAATTCTCCATAGCTCCTCTCTGATGAGAGGATCGAAGGCAGCTAGAAAGTCAATAAAGGCGATGAGAAAGGATAGATGAAACCTGCTGTACTGCTGAAGGATGAGGCGATCGTCAATATCTGTTCTGGACAGCCTCTGCCTGGTCTGAAGTCTGCTTGTTCAGGACGGGTTACCTTGTCTTGTGCGTCTTTGAATCGATTCAAAAGAATGACGCAGAAGATCTTCATGGCATGGTCGATCAGGGAGATACCTCTATAGTTTCTGCAAATGGCCTTATCTCCTTTTTTGTATAGCGGAACGAGGACTGATACTTTCCAGTCTTTTGGGAAGGGCTTCGTCGTCCATACCTGGACAAACAGGTCGGCTAGGTGATATAGTAGAGTTGGTGAGGACTTGAACATTTCAGAAGGGATCCCATCCTCTCCTGGAGTTTTATTGTTTTTCATGCACTTCAGCGCTTTTAGTACGTCCGCAATACTTGGCGGATCGAGGTTTATTGCGTAGGGCTCTCTAGCAGCACTCGAGAAGGTGGGTAGATCGCATGGCGGTTTGACAGGGTTCAGTAACTCAGAAAAATGCTCTCGCCAGCGTTCTATGCGTCCTTCTTCTGCTTGGATGAGTTCTCTAGACTTATCTTTCAGTGTGTCAACCGCTACAGGAGCTTTTCCTGTCGCTTCTTTCAGGGGTTTGAACATTTTCCTGCTGTTGTGGCTCTTGGACGCTTGTTCTAACTCATTCGCCAGATCTGACCAGTATTGTTCTCTGTCCCATTTCAGCGACTGTTTAACTGCTTTGCGGGCTACTTTTAAGGGTTCTTTTGTACCTCCCACAAGGGGTCGCCTCTTCTCGACTAGTTCTATGGTGTGGTCAGAGATCCACGCTTGCTGTTTTCGTTTTGTGTGGCCAAGCACCTCCTCAGCAACGTTCTGTGTCGCCATTTTTATCTGCGTCCATTCTTCGTCGACGTGTGAAAAACAGTTCAAGGCTTCGAAACGGTTGCTTAGCTTTAACTCGAAGTCGGCTTTGATTTCCGGGCATCTTAGTTTCGACACATCGAAGTGCTTTCCTGCCTTCTGTCGCTTCTTCTTACTAAGGGTGACGGACTTTGCAAGTGAGGAGATAATGATTGGATTCATTTAAAGATCCTCTGTTTACCCGAGCATCTGTGCAGCAGGAAATCCTCCATCTTCTGCTGACTAATATGTGGTTGATCTGAGCTGTTGTTACGCCGTCGTTCGAACACCATGTAACGAGGTGGAGTCTCTTGTACTCAAAAAGAGTGTTTGTGACGCATAGGTTGTTGTATCTGGCTAGCTGTAAGAGCCTTTCTCCATTGATGCATCTGTCACCAACGGTGTGGCGGCCAATAACTGCTGCTGTGTCGGGGTCTACTCTGCCAAGCCGGGTGTTCCAGTCTCCAGCGACAAAGAGCTTGTCACGCCTTGGCGTCTTGTCGATGATTCTTTGTAGGTCACAATAAAAGGCATCTTATACCGTGTCACTGCTGTCCCTTATCGGAGCGTACACAGCGATTATGGTTATGTGGTTAATGTGGCCTCAGTCTGATCATGGTGACCCTTGGTGACACTGGCTCCCAAGAGGTGACGCATGATGCAGTAGGACCGTCTAGCAGGAACCCAACACCTTGTTGGCCGGAACCATCACTGGGACCCGAGTTGTAGAACTGGAATGAGTCAGATTTGGAAACGGTCAACACACTGAACATCATTCAGTGTCGTTTCTGACAGACAATACTTCTACTACTAACAACTCACCGTAGCACCAAGCCACCTGAGGCCAACACAGCTACGCACGCTCCTCCTCCATCCCAATCTATTCAAAGCCTCCCTTTTTACACCCGCCCAAGTTCCCATTTCTTTAAATCTTTCTTTACGACGTCCTCCCACCCCAGACGAAGACGACCTGCTTTCCGTTTAGCCCTAGACGGTTGGCCGAAAAGAACAATCTTCGGCAATATGTCATTCTTCATCCACACAACCAGCCCTAGCCACATCAACATTTCTTTCATTATAGCCCTAGATAGCAGTATTGAACCACATTTTTCGTATAGCCTATTGTTTGAAATACGGTCAGTCAGCCGGGTACCCAGAACAATCCTTAAGCAATTTCTCTGGAAAACATCTAACAAATCTTCATCCGCTTTTCTGAGCGCCCATGCTTCATAGCCATATCTGACCACTGTCATCACTGTAGCTTCTAATATTATAATCTTGGTTTGCAGACTTATCTTCCTATTCTTCCAAATTTTTTTTAACTGTGAAAAATACCCTAAGCCTTGGCTATTCTACTTTTAACATCTTCACTGCTCCCACCATCTTTACTAATAATACTACCAAGGTAAGTGTAGCTGCCCACCTGATCAATCTTTTCGTTACCCAAGTTACCCAACGTCACCTTTTCATCTTCACTTATTCCTAGCCTTAGTGACTTAGTCTTCTTAACATTAATTTTCAAACCTATTCTAGCACCGTGAACTCGCAAAACCTCTAAAACTTCATTCATTTTGCTCACACTTTCATTTAGGATGCTTAAATCATCAGCATAATCTAAGTCCAGGAGACTTTTTCTCCCCATTTGATTCCGTGGTCTCCCATTGCCTTTCCTGTGCTCCTTAAGACAAAGTCCATCAAAATAATCCATAAAAAGGGGGATAGAACACAACACTACTTAACTCCTAATTTAATATAAAACCAGCTGCTAACCTCATTTCCTACCTTAACCGCAGCAGTGTTATTCTCGTACATAGCACTAATCTTTTTAATGTATTTGTCTGGTATACCGTAAAAGCATAAAACCTTTACTAAAACTCTTCTATCAACAGAATCGAATGCCTGCTCATAATCTTTAAAACTGAGGACCAAAGGTATTTGACAACTCAAGCACTTCTCAATTATTAGCCTAAGAGTGAAAATTTGGTCGACACATCCTCTACCTTTTCTAAAACCGCACTGCTCTTCTCTTAAAACTTTGTCTACGGCATCTTTCAGTCTAAAAAGTATCATATTACTACGTAATTTACTACCTACAGAGACCAGGCTAATGCCTCGATAATTACTACACTCACGCTTATCACCTTTCTTGTATAATGGTTTAATTAGGGTTTTCCTAAAATCGTTAGGTACTTCCCCTTTTTCAAAAATCATATTCATAATCTTCAGTAACTTATTTCTAACCTCAGAGCCACCATATTTAAGAAACTCATTTACCACCCTATCAGCACCTGGAGCCTTATTATTTTTTAATCCTTTTAGTACTGTCGCTAATTCTTCAACTCTGACAGACAACAAACGTTGATTTTGTACTTCTGCAGCTCCCTCGCAAGAAACAGTTGTGTGGATTCAAGCTTGCAGCTGCGAACATTCCACGCACCAATATTCAGATGTTTTCTTTATCGGGCGGCTTGCATACTTGTCGGGTCAGGCACCATTCTGATCCGCGTTGGCTACCGCGAACGCCGTAGTAGTAGTATCTCTCTGCATTTGATCTTCAATATCCATTGGTGTTTCATGGGAATTGACTTGACCAAGGGCTTCCTAGACCCTTGGCGCCTCGTTGCATTACCCTTTCTATTTGTCGGGCTAGACTACCAATAGAATGTTACATCACTCCACCTCTGTGAGGTGCAACTTAGGGCTCTCCTCCCGGCTTGTTAGGGACGGGGCGTGAATCCTCGCCCCGAGGCCCCAACCATAGCTTGGGAGCACTCTTGCTTATCAGGCCCTGATTCCCACATAGGAGGTTGGGAGATTGGAGTAAGGTGGGAGGTTGGAGAATGAGTGTAAAAATCACATTATTTTGATGTATTTGTTTTGTTAATTTTTTTTTTTTTTAGCTTTGGCCACTAAGGTGTCAAGTTGCTACTTACTTACAGTTCATGACGCAAACTATTTGATTCAAATTATCACAAACAAAAGTAGGCCTACCTTTCATTCAACCCCCCCCCCCCGCCCAAGATCAAGGTACCATTTCAATCTACTGAAAGCGAGGCTTATATTTGGAACACTTTTCTTCTTTTTTCATTATAACATTAAAAAATTAATTAGTGGTCAAGCTTTCTGGATTTCTTTTCTCTATGTATCAGTATATTTGAAACACTCAATTTAATTTCATTATTTAACATGCAAAACATTTTATCTATATTTTCTTCCTTCTAGAATCCGTTCTTTTCAATATACGGAAAATAAAGATTTGCCACTTCAAAAGATTAAACAAATCACTTCAATAATTACTTACCAATGTTTTAAACTTCTTGCTTTGATGTCAGTTTTTGACACTTTTTAATGAAGTGTAATGAAAAAAAAATCGTAATGGGAAAAATATCCTTTTAAAATAATAGAACTAATAATAGAAGAAACCACAAAAGAATCCCAGGAATTCTTTTTTCTATTCTATGTATCAGTATATTTGTAACAGTTTAGTTTCATTGTCCTAATATGTAATATATTTTTGTTAATATTTTCTTGCTTTTAAATCCATTCCTTTCAATTGTACAGGAAATAATTATTTGTCACTTCAAAGTATTACTTCAACAAACTAAACAAGCCCCTTCGATAGTTACTAACTGACGTTTAAACATTCTTATTTTGTTACTAATTTTTGAGATTTTTAAATGAAATGGGATAATAAGAAAAGATAGTGACAAGAAAAATGTCCTTTTAAAGTAGTAGAACTAAATTGAAGGTCACAAAGGTATTTTTTAAAGAAATTGTTTTATCTTTCCTGTAAGATTTATTTACGTTAAATAAAAAAAGTTTTCTTAAATAAAAGTAAAGAGCAACATTAAAACTTAAAACGAACATAAATTATTCCGTATACGAGAAGGGCTGCTACCTCCTGAACCCTGCTCTTTATGCTAAATTTTGACTTCTTGTCCCAATTCTTTAACAACAACTACTGAAACACAAGAGTTTTTGAATTGAAATGAGAAGCATTCGTAAAGCACAATAAAAATTAAAGCGTAAAAAGTGGGGGTCAAAGAGGGAGTAGCCCTCTCAAATACGGAATAATGTCTGCTCGTTTGAAGTTTCAATATTCCTCTTTACTTTCACTTGAGAAAAAATGTTTTTCTTTCATGTATATAATTTGTGTTATACAAAAATAATATAGATTTTGGCACAACATTGCTTTGAGAAAAAGAGCTCATTTAGTGTATTTGTCTTTCAAAATAAAGCATAGTTATTCAAATTGAACTATTATCTCCTAAATGTGAAGGGAACTTTTGCTCTATTGGAGCTCATACTGCAGGATTCATCCTATATTCATATATATATGATCTGGGACCCCTCTTCCAAATTTCCACAGCCCCTCCTTCATAGTAGCTGACGCGCCATTATCCATCACTGAACATAATTTTGTGAAAATTTAAGTAAATCAACTTAGTTAAAATCAAGCACTAACATAAATGTCCATATTAACCATTTATCTTTTATAGATTACGTGACTTTTCGGGAACGAATGCGCTATCGTATGGCATTACTTTCTCTGCAAATGAAAAGCTTAATATATATTTTTGATGCTTATAAATAGATTGGCCATCTCAGAATTTTCAATCGGTAGCAAATCGGCCCTTTTTGGGACAGAATCGTAGTTTGTTGCCACTCAATAACAGAAAACGACACTTTCTTGTGGCACAATATTTTTGGCTACTTAAAAAGAGGACTGGAACGTTTTATTTGAGTTCGAATGATCCCTTACCCAACCTTCTAGGACCATCGATTTGGTACGATGACTTCTAGAAAAAAAAAGACAAGAACAAATACATAAACACGCATGCATGATCTTTCTTCTGGGAAGAAAAGCAAAATTCCACATTCTTTCTGGTAGGAGCTTGAAACCTCTAGACTAGGGTTCTCTAATATACTGAATCAAACGTTCTGATTTTCACCAAGAATACTTGCCTTTTGAGTGTATTTCCCCTTTTTTTCTAAAATCAGGCAAACTTTCTCAGGCTCCTAGCTTTTGATGTGTAGCTTTAACCTGAATGAAGTTTTGTATATTTGAAATCAGCATAAAAAATTAATTCTTTTGATGTATTAATTTACATGAATATTTTTTTTTACAGTTTTGGTTATTGTAAGTCTGAGTTGCTCCTTGCTTACAGTTTGTTGCCACGAACTGTTCAGTTTTTTTTTTTTTTTTTTTTTTTAAGCTAGGAAGGGAAAAAAATACTCAGAACATTTTTCAGTAAAGTACAAATGGTACTCTAATATTAAGAATTTTAAATAGATAGTAGCCCCACTTTAATTTCGGGTAAAATCTGTTCGTTTTAAGCTTCACTTGAACATTCTTTTTAATTTATCTTTCTTTTTTATTTGAATTGATTTTCTATTTTTATCATGTTCTATTTAGGTTTATTTTATTCATTCATAATAATGTGTCTTCATTTTAATTTGATTTATTATATGATTTTCTCATGCTTGTTTTAGGTTGTAATATTGCCTTTTACTTTTCTTTGAAATTTTTTTTTTAGAATCCGTCCTTTCTGTTAAACTCGGAACATAGACCAAAGGACATTTGTAACGTTTTGCAAGGAAGTCAGTTTTTTCTTGTCTATTTTCTTGTTTGAAGCGTAAAAACAGAATGTTAGGCTAAGCTTATTTGTAGAACATAAATTCAATTTTTTTTTAGCTTTTCACAAACACTTTTTCCCTTTAAACACAACATGTTTAATATAAATGATACGTGTTTGATTTAAACTCTTTGTGTGTGGAAGCTAATCGAAATACCTTGCTGTATTTGCTTGAAGTATTTTTTTTTTCAGATGATGATACACACCAGCTTTAGATGGATGTTACCACCTGGAGCATCAAGGTACTTTAGCCAGACATGTGTTCAGTGTAGTAAATCAAAGGATCCATTGAAAAACCTTAAAAAGTCTCAAATAGATAATTTGCTTGAAGACAGTGCCTCGTTTCATGAACTAAAGGAATCAAAGGGAAACGATAGTGCATCTAATCCTTATCCTAAAGAAGCAGTAAAAGTTGCTAAGAGAAGGGATCAAAGCAGCTATTCCTTTCGGCCATCTGTCGATCCGAGTGAAACAAGTATATTTCTTTTCCCAGGACAAGGGACGCAATTCATTGGTATGGGAAAGAAGGTTCTTGACTTACCTCAAGTTAGAGAGTTATTCCTTGCTGCTAATGATATATTAAAATTTGATTTATTAAATATGTGCCTAGAAGGCCCTAAATCACAACTTGATAAAACAATATACGCACAACCTGCCATATATGTGACATCCCTTGCTGCAGTTGAAGCTGTAAGGGAAAACAATCCAAGGGCAGTTGAAGCTTGTGTTGCTACGGCTGGGTTTAGTCTCGGTGAAATTACTGCCCTTACATTTGCTGGAGCTTTTAGCTTTGAAACAGGGTTGAAGCTTGTCCAGATCAGAGCTGAAGCAATGCAATATGCCTCAGACTCAACTCCAAGTGGAATGATGACTGTCTTCTTTGGCGCTGATGCAAAGTTAGGTTATGCTTTGAACCTTGCAAAGGAGTGGTGTATTAGACAGGGGATTGAAAATCCAGAGTGTTGTATTTCAAACTATTTATATCCAGGCTCAAAGATAATCGCCGGTAATGAAGAAGCCCTTCATTTCATTGAGAAAAACGCTTCAGATTTCAATATAAGGAAACTGAAACGGCTCGCTGTATCTGGAGCTTTTCATACTAAGCTCATGCAGGAGGCTGTGCCACCATTTAGTGAAGCATTAGACAGAGTAGAAGTACAAAGTCCTTTAGTGCCAGTTCATTCAAATGTTGATGGAAAGATGTATCGTGATGCAAAACACATAAAGAGACAGCTACCTAGACAAATCTTGACTTCTGTCAAATGGGAGCAAACGATGCATATTTTATATGAAAGGGCTGTTGATATCCAATACCCTCAGACTTTTGAGTGTGGGCCAGGTCAATCCTTGAAAGCAATGCTTAATATGATCAACAAGCAAGCCGGGTACAGGTGTAAGTCTATAACTGTATAACCAAATTAGTTCAATAAATTTTAATTTATGTGAATTCTTTTTCAAATAGATTTAGTATTTGCGTTCAGAAATATGTACTTCAGGAGGTGGGTGGGGTTCTGGAGGAAAATTGCGTCAGAGCAATTGGTTTTGAATTCTATGGACTAAGATATGTGATATGAATATCAATCCGTTTGTATTAGGCCTGCAATGTACGTTATATTGTAAACACTGGCAGACATAATAAAAAAAGAAAAAGAAAAAAAAAATCATAACCTCAGTTAATCAGAGGCTGTGATTAGGCGTCTATCTGGAATTGTGACTCTAAGTAGACTAAGTAGTACTCTAAGACTCTAAGTAGTGAGTCCATGAACTTTCACCAAGATTTTTATCTAACGTGAAAAAGAAATGCAAGAAATTCCATTTCGTAGATTAGTACATATTTCTTGTCAACTTGCATCCATCCTTAATTCAAGTTCAAGTTCAATATGGGTTTTAATTAAAAAAAAATATTTAAAAATACACTCAACTCAGTTCCTTGTGCATTGATGCACTTTTGGGCCCGTAATAATTGCACAATCTAAATACAGCGTGGCCTCCTGTCCTCTCCAATTTCCACCCCGAACCGCCATCAAATAACAATAAATTTAACACAACTTCTCCGCTCACACCCCTTGAAGTATCAAACTAAATTATGATAATTAATAATAATATCGAAAAATTCTAAACATAATAATAATAAAATAAATCTAGTAAATAAATATTTAATCTTTTAGATATTTTTTCACATTCTTTTTAAAGGAGCCGAGAGACCTATATGACTTCAGCTCTTGCGGAAGTGCATTCCACTCTCTAGCACACGCAATTCTAGGAGAAAATTCCGACCTAGCTGTTGGTGTCGGGGGTATATAAATGTCTGATGAAGATTGTGTATTTAAACTATGGATTTGTGATGCTAGTGTGAATAAGCCTTTAAATGGTGATGGGAGTGTTCCTGAAAAATATTTAAAACAAAAAACGGTGCAAGATAGTCTGTAAAGTGATGCCATTGATAGTCTGTTCGATGATGGGCCTAAAATTTGAAGTGCTTTATTGTGAGCTGAGTTTAGTCTCTGTAAATGTGTCTTGAAATTAGACTGCCAAACCGTAGAGCAATATTGAATGTGAGGCTTGATAACTGCATTGTAAATCAGGATCAGTATTTTTTTTAGGGAAATGGTGACTGAGTTTTCTCAAGATTCCAAGGTTCCTTGAAAGCTTCGTCTCGACACTTGCTATGTGGTGTCTGAACGAGAGGTTTTCGTCGATTAAAACCCCTAGGTAACGAACGTGTCCTTTTTCTGATCTCTTTATAAGTCCACGAGAGGTTTCAATACCAATCGCATCAGGAGCCAGCGAATCTATACGTGAAAAAAAATAAAACACTCGATTTGTCGATGTTGATGACTAGACGATTTGCGTCCATCCACAGGTACGTTTCTTCAAGAATTTCTTGTAGCTTCGTTTTGAGAGACTTAATGTTCCATTCTGAGCTTGCCATAAGTGAATCATCCGCAAATGCCGTTAGTTCGTCATCGGCTTCTACTATAGACCCCGGCGTCGTTTGTGGGTGACATAGTTTGCAGCAATAAGGGCTACGACTTGCAGGAGTCAGTACTTGCTGAAGATCATTTACGGGAACAAGAAACAATACCGGTCCCAATTTAGAGCCCTGTGGCACCCCGCAGTTAACTACGACATCATTTGTATGGTCATTTCCTGTGTACATTCGACGATTTTCCAGGTAAGACTTAAACCAATCTAGGACTTGGCCACGAACTCCAATATGATCCAGCTTTCCTAGTAATATTTCGTGGTTCATGCTATCAAACGCTTTCTTAATATCTAGAAGCACTGCTGCAGGTAAAGCACCCGAATCTAGGATTCTGTTTACGAATAAACTTAGTGAAGTAAGGGCATCTTCGGTTGAATGGCCAGCCCTAAATCCGAATTGGCGGTTGTTAAAAAAGCCTTTGGCCTCTAAATATTGGTAAAGCTGGTTTTTCATTGGCGTTTCAAAGACTTTCGAGAACACTGATAAGATTGAGATTGGTCTATAATTTTCTGTGTCTGTATGACTTCCACCTTTGTGAAGAGGTATTATCTTTGCCTTTTTTAACATTTCAGGAAAGACCCCTTTATCTAATGAAAGATTTACAAGGTAAGTTAGCAGCTCAGCAATGGTCGTCACTACTGCTTTCAGTGCCTTTGTGTGGACCAGGTCGAAACCTGAAGAGCCCTTCAAATTTTTTACGAGTAATGCAAGCTCACCTGGTGTTACAGGACTCACTGCCATTGATTTCATACACTTCGGGCCTAGGTATTCTTTGTATGATTTAGATGGTATCCCGACGGAATTTGCTGTGGTATCGCCGATATTTGCGAAAAATGTACTCAACGATGCGGCAACCTGTGTAGGTTCTGTAATTTCTTCATCATTCACGACCAATTTCGCTGGTAATGTGGAAGACTTAGTGGTTGGCCGTAGAACCGAATTGATAGTTTGCCAAACTTTTCGACCATCCTTCCCGCTTTCCGTCAGCTTTTGCTGCAGGTAGCCACGCTTTGCTCTTCGTAACACAGTCCGAAGGACTTTCCTGTATTGCTCATACTCCTCTTGCCGCGCTAAGCTCGGAAAACGTCTATACTCTCCCCAAAGGTGGTTTTTCTTATTCACACAGGCCAGAAGACCATTCGTCATCCAGGGGCTAATTGGCTGGTCTTTTTTTCGTTTATTAGTTCTCGGGTTTCTCACGCAACATCTACTGTATACATCCAAGAACGTCGAGTGAAATGACCCAAATGCTTTGATTATATCTTGAATCTCCATTACGTTATCCCAGTTTAATTGCTCTAGTTCCTGTTTTAAATTCTTCAAGTTTTCCTCTGTTAAACATATAATCGGTAACATAGGGTTGATTCGGGACCTTATATTAGCTGGTTCTGAAAGGCCGAGTGTTGCATGAATGGGGAAGTGGTCTGATGTGTCGCTGACGAGGACTGCCACCGACTCTGGGAGCAAGGAGCTGAATATGTTGTCGATAAGTGAATGCGTACTCTCAGTAACCCGTGTCGGAATCGTAACAGCAGGATAGAGGCCTGAACCTACCATATTATTTAGAAAATCTGCTGCTTCGGCCGTTAGCGGAATACTGAGGTTAATATTAAAATCT
The DNA here is from genome assembly GCA_027921565.1 of Artemia sinica. Classification (NCBI taxonomy): domain Eukaryota; kingdom Metazoa; phylum Arthropoda; class Branchiopoda; order Anostraca; family Artemiidae; genus Artemia; species Artemia sinica. The sequence continues at coordinate 23,633,990 of CM051272.1, forward strand.
CCCATGAGAATAAGCTCATTTTTTTGACACTGGGCTATCTCCAGAACTTGAGCCATATGTTCCATAAACTGAGACGTTGACCCTGACGGAGAACGATAAATTTCACCCACAATAAATTTTTTATTTGGGGACAGCCATACTTCTAGGAACAACGACTCGAAAATTCCTTCAGTATTTCGTGTAAGGTCTTGCCTAATTTGAACCGTGTGTGTGTCGCGGATATAAATTACTATACCACCCCTTTTCATCTGTTTTCTGTGGAGAAAATGGCTAGTGTAACCTGGAATATCCAAAAGGCTTTCAGTTTGTTGTGTAATAAATGTTTCACATAGACCTATACAATCTGGTCTAATCTCCCGACATGTCGACTCTAGATCAGAAAATGAGGAATACAGTCCTTGGCAATTCAAATGAAATACCGAAAGTTGAGAATCGGAAGACCTCCCAGTAATTAAATTAGAAATTACATATTTAATTTTAGGAAAATTTTTGTCATCAAACAAATGGAAATCATTTTCTTGACCAATTTCTTGATCAAAAATAACCTTGAGATTTAAATAAGACTCTTCTAAATTCTTTAATCTATCTATATCAAAATCTCTGATACCTCTCGGGGATGAAGCTGAAGAAAGAGTCATCACTTACCAACTGCAATCGGCGGTCCGTCGTGAAAATTCCAGAAGAGCGAGGAGTAAAAAACAATGAATATACCCGATTGAACTTCTTTATGGAACACTGAAAGGAAACAAAAACAAACTAGATACCTTGAATTTTGGGAACATGAAAAAAGAGAAAAGAAAATTGAACAAATATGAAACAAAAAAAGAAGAAAACTAAATTGTCGCTTTACATCCTTCACTGTCATACAACTTAAAACAGAATTACTGTGCGGCTTCAATAATAATTCAAAAAACTTCTTACGATATCTTTTCTTTACTAATATCGTCTCAAATAAATTATTCTCTATGAATTCAATTCTCTTACTAATATGAACTACAATGAAAATCACTCCTTATAGCGTAAACTTCAGAAAGGGCTCATTTGATTGGAAAATGACAGTTCTAGTTCAGTTTTTAAGAGTCAAAAAAGATCAGAGGGCAACTATTCCCCCTTGCCCCTTTTCCCCAAAATACATCCGATAAAAATTTTGAAATAGCCATTTTATTAAAAATAGTTCAAAGGTCATATAAAAAAAACTCCGGTGTCGACACAAGCCCCCAGGGCCTCGGGTGAGTGGTACATTTACACTATTGGAGCTTGATGGTGGAGCAGGTAGCAGCAATGATACAAGGGCGAGAGTACCAAACGTGGTTGTGGAAATAACACGAGGATGTAGACTAAGCCTTGAATGGGACGATATGTATACTAGATGCGTGATATCATTGAGCAAATTTAAATAGGAGGAGCAATTATGCTTTGCAGCGAAACTGAACATTGTGCATATAAATAGACTTCAAGCTGCATTAGATGCACTAGTGAAATATATTGATGAAAACAAATTGAATCAGTGATTATTATTGTTGTAATTATACTCAATAAAATTGTTTCTAAATCGAAGATATTCTTTCTATAGTAGGCTAGTGTATATTTTTAGAGTAGAAAGAGAATCCTGGTTAGTCTGAAGTTGGTTGTGAGAGTGTTAGAACTCTAAAAAATGGATAGATTTGAGAAAGAGCGAATCATGGAGAATCTTGTGTTTATGGAAAAACGTTTGATTCTAGATGATGATTTTCTAGAGTTATCCATTCAAAGGAAGATATTTGCTCAGGGAATGCTTGTTGATGTAATGAAAACTAATTCTCCATCATTAGACTATTGCATGAAGCTTTTACGTCGAGGTCCAAAGGCATTTACACAATTTATTGACTAATTAATCACAACAGAACAAAATGATATTGTGGATTTGCTTTTAAACACACGCACACACACACGGTAGCTTAGAAATTTAAGACTTTTTTCATGAGAAACATGCTATTCAAGGATGATTTACTTCTCTCTCTCTATCCCACTCAATTTGTTGATCATAGCTTAGTTTCATTTTGGCGGTGAGAGTGTCAACACATGAAGAAATGTTCCATACATGTCCACTATGCATGTATACACTGGGCAGCTGGTCATGATGTGAGAATTGTGCAATGATTGATGAGTATGATGTAAAGTGCAGATTATGCTACCCGTGTAAATTCCATAGAGGATATGCTGTACAAATTAAAGGTTGTAATTCCTGTCTTGAAGGGGTGTGTAACTCTCATCCTAGAGGGTAACTATGCTCGAATTGCCACTATGATAAATGTTATCAGTGGGAGAACACATATCCTAGTTTGATTGCAAAGAATCCTAAGCGTGATTTTAGTTTATTGCTAAGAGATTGGTATCTTCGTGGCTTTAGATTGTTTTGGGAGGAGGAACCAGGTCAGCGATTCAACTGTTGGAACAACAAAAAAATTTGGTTTCTACGTCATCGTTGGGAAGACAATGGCTACTATGATTCTAAGCCCACTGATTTTTATTTGGCTGTTACGGAATGTGATTCGCCACTCGAGGACACTGTTTGTGACATTGCTTCAAATAAGCAAATTGAAACATGCGAATATTACAAAATGAACGAGAATAGTATCATTGACTGTACAAAGAGATATGATAAGAGTGAAGTTACACTGTACTGTAGAAAATGTGACCCTGACATGGCAGCACATCAGGATCAGTATACTGTGAATTCAGATAATCTACCTACATTCGTCTTTCTCGACAGATACCTATACTTAGTAGAAGATGATACCTAAAGAGTAGAAAAGTTGGTTTTATCATGTATATACATTATTTTTATTAATAAACAATTTCAGATACATTTTTAGAATATTTTATTCGTAGGGCGCTAAAATCAATATTAAACACACTGGAAAGTATATTTTCCACTAGAAAGTCGTTTAATCGAGGAAAGTCAACGTAAATGTTGAGCAACTGCTTGTAGGTATAGCCACAACATCTGAACATGAAAAAGAGTAGTGCATGAAAGCCGCATGTCTTAGTCATTAAATCCTTTACTCTCCTTTGATTTTGGATAATAGTTTTCCCACTGCTCTCAATAAAGTTGTTGATGTGTGGAGTGTAGAATTTATATGATAGGCCAAGAGGATCAAAAAATTTGATATTCTTCGCTGTTTGAAAGATGCATAGCCAATTGCCTGTCTTCAAAGTCGATGGACTGCTATTAACAATGATTAGGGCATTGTTAACACTTGGAATTTTTTCAATAAAGTCTGATGGTATGCAATAGGACTTGTAATGAGACATGTATAAATCCATATTAATTTCGATGATTATTTGGTTTGTGTTCTTGGTGCTAGGTCTAGCAGAACACTGCTGTCGAGTCTGATTTCCCAATAGGTTTCAAATTGACTCAATGATATTAGCGTGATACTCTCAGTCAAAGTATCGGCAAATGTGCACTCTGAACGTACATTCCCCGTTCGTGCTATGCTCATATCCTGGGTGCCAGACAGGTCCAAAACAATTACACCATGATTTTTTGAAAACATCGAATCGGTTATTCCATTTTGAAATAGTTGTGAATAAAGATCTAGGGATTGCATGGTCAACTCATACAGAGTTCTATAGGATTTTTTTCCAAATTATAGAGTGTATAGTGGAGTACCATTCACTTTGCACACAAGGCTAGATAGACCAAAAAAATTAAAATCATGGGGGGATTCAGTCCAGGATCCAACGGCACTGCCACTCTTCACAAAGGCCAAAGCGAGTTTTGATGGGATTTCTCCATTGATAAATGATGAATCGGTATAACTACGAGAGCCAGTGGCAATGTGACGTTGATTGGTGATCTTATCGGGGACAGGAAGTTTAATGTTGTTGCCAGTGGCTTTTAGCTTTTCCACTGGCAATGCAACAGAACTCATAACCTGATGTTTTCGAACATGAAGAATTGCCGAAGTGATAATGACATTTGCATTGGGTGCTGCAGCAAGTGTTTTTCTCAAAATGAAATTCGATGGTGCTAGTTGGAACTTTATGTCAATCTTGACATTGACGGGTAACCATTGGGATATATTGAATATCTCATGATTTAATTTTCCAACTAAATGATACTCCTGGGTCACTGCAGTAGTTAACTCACCGTCAGTACCAACACTTGATCGATATTCATAGCCCAATAACTGTCATCTCAACTCCTTTTATGCCTTTGGTATCATCATCATAAATTGTATGTAGCTTGCATAGTTGGATAAATTATTGCTAGTACTCACCAATGTTCCATTAATAAATACATTAATTTGTTTGAACAGGTTGTGTAGAATACAGTTTTCGTAGGAGAGTCCATCGGCAGCAGTTGGAGTTGTATTATCTGACTTTTTCTTCACCGCAACATTTAAATCAATAAATGTTGATGACAAATCAATGAAATAGTCTTCATTGGAAAATATCTGAAAGTGTATATTTTCCGAGAGGTGTTGTTGAGGATGAAATTGTTCGTAGTAGCCATACTTGACACTGACATCAACATTTTTTAGCATTGAACAGATTCAATGAGGAACTGATTGATGGATGTTATTCCTTGTGGGGGAAATAAGTCATCTTAAGAGAAGAAATCCTTCTTTGATCTAACAATCTTTTTCTTTTTCTTCTTATTGGTCTTCTTGGTTTTATTCCTCAAAGTTTTCGTTGATGTCCTTCGCTTCCCGCTTGGGTAGACACTGATGAGTGAATGATGCCCATGCATCCTTTTTAATCCTTTCCCATTTTGCTTAGATTTTAATCGCTCACCAACGGCTCTTGCTGAAGATCTAATATTTTCCTTAGCACTCTCTTTAAAACTTTTACCCGACTCCCAGTGCTGTAGTGTTGAGGCAGAAAAATTTGATGCAGCAGGTACAAGATATTTTCTGGCAAGGGATAGTGCAGAACGAAATAGCCTAGCAAACCAGCTACCAAGACCAAAGCCAGACATTGTAGTATGTCCCTTGTAATAGTCCAATCCATGACATATTTGACGTGGACTCAGAGCACCAACATAGCAATAGATATCAGGAAAGACAAATGGAATTCTTCTATTGTTCATTTTAGACGGTGTCGACGATGATGGGTCGAAAATGACATATAATCACCGCGCTAAACCTTTTGTTATTGCTAGAGGATCACCCAATTCACTTCTTAGTGTTAACTGGCAGAGTTCCAGATACGAAGTGTTTACAGTAACATACTGAAGATGCTTTATATTATAGTGATGAACATGTTCATGGGATGTTTTTCGTTCAAGAACACGTAGGAGGGGGACATTTGAATTACCAACTCTCGCTGTTTCCACCAAGGATGCATAAAGAAATATGCAAGTGTCCGAGGCGAGATCTGGTGGATAATCAGCAAAAATAACACGATCCATCCCGCTAACAGTGCATGCGTCTTTCCAATTTATCATATTCTGTTTAAAACCAAGAACATCTCTCAGATTATCATTGAGATGAATCATTTCAGTGTCAACAGGTGAGGTAATGTAAATCCTATCGTGTTCCATTGAATAATTAACATGGAATGTACCATTCCTACGATATGAGATTTTTATATTGATTGCACGACACAAATCCGTCATAGTACCATATTCTTTATATCTCAATGTCACCTCCGGATAGTCACTAGACTCAAATGCTTCAACCCATTCATACTCGACAAAGAGTGACCAATAGAATGGCATAACTTTTATCTCATACACACGATCCTTCCTCAGGGTATCATAGGTATTTTGAGAATACAGTCAACAAGAGCCACTTCATTCTTTTCTTCGTCGAATTTAATAGCTGGGGTGAGTTTCGTCCAAAAATCACTTGTTTAATTCAAGTCATTGTAGAGAGGATCGGAGACGTTGGACATAAATGTTATATAAAAATCATTGGGCATTATCAATATCTTCAACACCGGTCAAGAATCAAAATCAGAGTTCTATCCTAGCCACCGAACAAGTAACTGTTTCTTACCCCTGCGAGTACGAGTCTTTAATATCTTTTCAATTTGATGGATTTCACTATTATTTTTAACTTTTTGTAGTTCATAGTCATAAAAGCCACCAAGATTCTCTTCATCTTTGGTATCTCGCAGACGATAAGATATGGGTTTGGTGTCTAGGATTTTTGCCACTTCAAAAAGTTCAGTGGACCACAAGTAATTGCCCTTTTCAAAAACAAAAGTCGTTCTATTAATTCGAACAGTATCACCAACATTGAATTTTTTCTTCGCAATCGTTTCATTGGAATTATGTTTAAGAAAAGTATCAAATGTATCATGATCAAAATGATGAACTTCCGATTGGGTTGAGTTGGACAATAATCGATGAGGTCGTTGATTATAAATCAACATGACTTTATCTAAATCATGAATAAAGGCAGGTGCATTTTTCAACGTACAATATCTTGAAATTAAAAGTCGAATAGTTCTTATCAATCTTCGGCCAATGCAGCCTTTATAGGACTATGACTATTATAGAGCAGTGTATTATATTTCATTAGTACTTTTTCAAGATTGGGATTAACAAATTCACTACCGCAATCCGTTTAAATATTCTGATACGAATCCTTTTCGAGAATACTTTCTATAGCCTGAGCAACTTCAACACCTCTGTTTGACCGCAATGGAATAGCATATGCATAGCGACTATAAACACTGATTGCAAGTATAAAGTACTTGTACGGTGCATTGTGACGCCTTTGAATCTCATCTAGAGTTAAGAGATCTGCTTACATTATATGTATGGGGAAAAGGCTTTAGTTTTTCGATAATGATTAGCACGAAGCCTATTATTTCTATGCAGAGTGTAACTTGTTTCATTTTGTATATAGTCTTGTACATTAGTTTGAACACCAGTGACTTTGGAAAGAGTGGTGGGGGAACTTAAACTTCCCACTTCACCAATATTTTCATAATGACATTTCAAAACTTCAACCATTTTGAACGTAAACACGTAGTGTAACGTCCACTACCCTTTTGCATACTAGTGGGTGATGGTGGTGGTGACGTTGACTTGATACGTCTTCGCTTTTGTCTAGCTATTAGTGGTGTGCTCCTCCTCCTCATCATTGTCAAATCAATGTTTCCAGTAGGTGTGCTACTATTTTCCAAGATTGATTTAAAACCTTCTTCTTCTTCTTCTTGTTCATGTTTTAATGGTGTTGACGATGAGGGTGCATGTTCATTTATTTTTTTTAGAATTTGCCTATTGATAATAAGTCTTTTGGGGAAGTTTAATGTATTTAGAAAGTTGTATGGATTACTGTCAAATGATAATAGTCCTTTAAGATTTGTAACCATATCGTAGATTAAATCAAGCAGATTTTAGCTCTTGTCCTGAATTATAATCCCTTTCCCATTGCTATCAACTTGAATATGATCTTGACCACTTTCCATGAGATATGTTATGAGTCGTTTACTTTGTTCACGATATAAGTGTGGTATTAGATTTCCAATGCTCGACACTATTGAATCCAATTCCTCCTTCTTTAAATGTGTTCCAGCAGTAGCGATAGCAGAAGAAGAATCCTGAGGAGATGATTCTTTTTTGTGATCAATGCCACTGGCTCTCACACGATAGGGCTTATGTTTGTCCACTCGGCGAAGTCATCTTGAAGTAAAAGAAGTTTTTTATCATCCTCAATATTTTCGTTGTCAATGAATTTACTCAGATTGTCCTTAAAGTGTTCCACGGGTAAGAGAGCGAGTTCTATTGGAGTCAATTTATAGGGTTTAGCCATTTAGAGAAAAGTGTTTACAATTCCTGCAATTATTGGCAGTAAACGTGTAAAAAAGCTACCGCCCGCTTGAAGAAGACGTTTCCTTTTAAAATTCTTTCCTTTCTTTTTACAGGCCAATGTACGTACAATGGAACGATGTTGCTTTGCCTGTTGCTTAACTACTTCTGGCAGTTGAACATTGCCCTCGGTTAAATTTATACAAAGTTCAGATATTAGATTAATGAAATCATTGTCAATACCATGTTTGAGTATGGCTTTCCTAAGTGGGGGTTTTGAAGTGCTTAGAACGGAAAATAAATGTCTATTTTCATGTAGTTTCTTCAGTGTCATGTTTGCAACTAATAGCCTTTTTTACTGTTCACTGGGAGATATACTGTAATTTCATTGTCAAAAATATATCTGACTACACGCAGATCCTCGGGTGTATTTTGGTTAAGGTCCAATAGGATGTAGCCGTAGGGTTTATTAGTTGCCTGATTTTAAGCTGAAAGTAGAAATTGCGGGGTCGCCGGGTTATATTTGTTTATTGAGAGTTATTAGCGAGCTAGAATCATGAACAACTCTGTAGATGATATAGTAGGTGCAGTTCAAACCAAGTGTTCGCATACATTTGCTCTGATGAAAGAGATTGTGTAGAACCAGAGTAACGGAAATCTGTTCATGATGAGAGCTAACAGTGAACAGTTGTAGCATTTCCTGGGACCATTGTTCAATGGATTCAGCTAAATTGTCAATAATCGACCAAGATTTTGGTTCAATAATGTCGAAAACATCAAGTACCTGTATGAACTGTATCTGCACACCCGATATACCAACTAATTTTATTTTATCGTTTGACTCCTGCCAAATACTGTAACAATAACAGATTTTTTTCGACTTTTCCATAAACATTTTATCACAATTTTTAATTATTTTAGTTAAGAGTGTCGTTTTTCCTGACATTGATAGACCACACAGAAACGATCTGAATGGTGTTTTAAATTGATACATACTTTTGTTCCCTTCAACAGTTCACCTACAACTAAGTGTAGACTATAGATGTCTAATGACTAAATAATTTCCCTATAAGTACTACTCTGTTCAAGCGTAATGAGAAGAACAAAATCAATAAAGAATCATATTTTCTTTTATTATTATTAACATAAAAGCAACGCTTTACAAATAATAAATTACAGAAAAAAGCTCATTAAACAAGAAAATTACACTTTTTTCATTTTTTTAATTTATTCATAATAAAAATACAACATTTATTCTAAAAAAGCACTAGAAAAAAATCACTTAATAAATACACTTTTTTTATTTGTTTATTTATAATAAAAAATTTAATGAACAATACACTTAAAACAATATCACATTTTTTATTTACAACATTTTTAATTTGAAATGGGGTCCCCCTTGGGGGTGGCCGCTGCGGCGGCCGGGAAGTGCCACGGGCCGGGGCGGGCTGGAGGGGGCATTAAATAACTGTAAATAGTGGAAATTGTGAAGAAGTAACTGCTCTGCCTTGCACATATATTGAAAATTGTTTGATAAAAAAACATAATTTAAAACAAACCTTGTACTATTAAAGAATTTAAGTTAATTTTTCAGACCGAGTTGTTTTCTACACTTTACACATCCAACTCGGTCTGAGATTAAATAATGACCGAGTGGTAGTACCTTCACACCATCCTCAAGTACGTATACTTTGTCCGATATGGCCGACATGGCGTTTTTCTCAACTCTAACTGTGTAGTTTTTAAATTGTAAAGAGCGAATCGCCATGACTTTCGCTCTTGGGACTAAACTACGTTCCACACAGTTTCTAGACACTCATGTCGAAATTATTTTTTAGAAAGTGTGTAGGTACCCCCTTGCAAACTAGTTTGATATCTTTGTTGTGCGTTTCCCCACAGTATACATTCGGCCCAGGAAACATACCACTGGGTATCAGATCGCTTCCCGTTTCAGAATCTAACATTAACAATTGATTTGGGGGCTGGCGTTTCACTAGCTCTGGGTAGAGGGATTCATTCCACTTTGTGTAGTCCATTCGTGAGCTAATGCACTCGCCTTTTTCCAAATCATTTAGTAAATTTTCAGTTTTAACTTTGAACAGGAGTGAATCAGTGTCCCCGTGATACACTTGAACTTGTCCTTCAATCGATGCTGATTTGTGGTAGGTTCGAGCTTGGTAGATTATTTGATTTTTGTTTTGCTCATTTTTTTGTTTAATGGGTTCTTTACTTTTCTTTGAAAAACTTATTTTGTGGAAACAATTTTTTAATTAATTTTTATTTAAAACAATGTTTTTTTTCTTACGATGTAGGAGCACCATATCAGAGTCTATGATTGTGAACGATTTGAAGTTTGGATCCGCAATGATTCGAGCACAATCTTTGGGATTGGTTACAATATCAAAATGGCTTTTTGTTTCGTACGCTTTCGCACATTTTACCGAAGGCTGAGTTCAAAATGATTTTATAACCTTCGATTTCCTTTTCAACCTTCGTTTTCGCTTGTGAACGTTTACTCACAAAGCTGCCAATAAACGTTTTCATATAAGGCTTTTGATCAAATTGGAGGGCTCTATGAATCTTTGTGACTTTGAAACCATTGGACATCATCCATTTCAATAAAACGTGATGTACAACGATATTCTGTTTCGGGTTGAGGTTGGCATTAAGTTTTTGCTTTGAAGGCACCCAGTGCACACTCCCATCCTCTACTAAAGATAAATTGTAGGGGCTCAGAGAGTCCCTGCCCACCGGCCTATTTATGCACGGAAAAAGAAAGTCTTTTACCGAGTCATGGATTTCCGGTAAATCTACCAAATCATATTATTGAATTTCAGCCCCCCCATATATGCCAACTCAGGGTATATATTTCTACATTAGGGGGGATGGGGGTAAATTTTAAACTTACCTCCCATTTACATCTGAAACAAAATTTGCCCCCACCCCCCTAATGTAGAAATATATACCCTGAATTTGCATATATAGAGGGGGGGCTGAAATTAATTGTCGATAGAAATGATTATTATATTCGTAATCAGCATAAAAAAAGGCATCGAGTGGTATATTCATTTTATGCGTAAGTCAATAATATGATTTGGTAGTAATTTACCGGATTTCCATGGGTATTTCACCGTCAGTTTCAAAAAACCATCCCTGTGCCCCATTCTCCTCAACGGTAGCAATGTTGGGGAAATTCGAACCACATGGATTGTTAAGCCATTTGTAATTCTCACACGGCAAAGAGCAGTGAGACATTGCCGACGGATAAAGGGAATTCATATCCGAAAAACTGCGTCTGACTTTTTATCGGTGTGCTGTCCGGTCGGATCAGTTTTCATGATACGATTCCCAAGAAAAACATAACCCCTCATTGATCTCTCTACAATTAGATGCTCATCCACATCGGTGATCAGACCTATTTCTTCTTTTCTGACTTAAAGTATCAAGTCCATCACCAGATGAGGAGTGGAAAAATGATTCCCTAAATCCAACCCAAATTCCCCTTAGATTTTATCTGTATGTTTGCACACAATGTCCAGAAGAGTGAGTACGTCACTGTCCAAGTATAGTTTACAGTAATCCCACCCATTTTTCATCCGCCCTTTGCCCAAACCCTCTTAGCAAATTCATAGTCGCTAGAGGTGCACTCGCTCTCAGTAAGAGAATTGTAAAAAGCTTCAATGGGCGGTAATGACACCTCATCTAGCCTCGAGGCAGAGTTGTAGAAATTATATGCATATATGCCCTTACATGTTAATAAATCATACATTTCATCATCGAGGAAGCGTTGTTTAAGGAGGGGGAAGCTATCAAAATTGTCGCTTTTCTATACCTGAATCAATTGACTTAAGGATTTGGGGAAGAAGCTGAAAGAGTCTAAAAAACGGATTTTATTCAGGCACGTGTTACCCTTGTCAACTGTTTTCCACATGAACTCTAGCAGCAGTAGCTTCTCCGATGGTTTGGGTATGATATTATATGAAAAAGAACCATCTATCCATACGTTATCCACAACTCCTCTCTTGGTAATGCGGACCAACGCCGGTAAAATAAACTTTAAGTCGTAATTGGAATTGTGTATAAAAACCAAAATATTGCTGTCTAACGTTTAAACTTCACGATTGATGTGCAATCCCTCTAAAGTTACTCCCTCCCGATGTAATTTCCTGCTACAAATGATGATGGTCGATAACTTTCCTCTTTCCTCCATACCCAACATCATCATAAAATTCACCCTTGCAAACCCAACATATTTTACGATTTTTAATGGCCAATCTGTCATCTGGTGATAGAAGCATAGGATAGTTTGTGCAACGAATGCGCGAAGTTGCACCGTTCGCTGTTTTGGTTAGACTGGTCAATGCCGAGCGCATGCAGTCTTCACCCCCAACGACTCAACTACATCCAACACTTGCATGGTATTACTGGAATATCGTTGCCCATGAGTGTAAGAGACCCCTATGGCTTCTTGTATTTAACACGATTTGGATTTGACGAATCGTACACGTCTATGAGTTTCGCTTTGCAGTCCAAAGCGATCTTATTGTTCTGTAGGAGCGTGTTCTGGAAAATCTTAAAACGTAAGATCGCTCTATCTCCGCTTACCATTTCCACGGCCTTGTATCCATGACGTTTACAGTGCCTCATGTGATGCTTTAACTTTAAATCAATTCAAAAATCGGGACAGGCATGTTGGACAGTAATAGCGTACCCCATTATTTTTACCCTCACATAAAACCCTACTAATATCTGTAATTAAATTTAAATGTCCAATTGAATCAGGCTCTGTGGATGGCGTGTATAGAAGCCAACTCCAATGGTCCACTGACTCAATTGACGGATCCCTCACTGGAAATAATACACTTTTTTTATCAGAACGCTCGCCCTCCTCAAATTCTGTTTCATACTGCAACACCGTGACACCAATCTTTAAATGTGCATTAGCCCGCTCAAAAATACATATTTCTTTTAATGTAACGGGAAATTGACCATTTAAACAATTAAAATCTACTTTAGGAAACTTTGACCCCTCCCACCCATTAACTGCTATTTCATCCAACTTTTTCTTAGTAGCAGCATTTCGCAGAGGTCTATAGGCGGTAATTAAAAATGCATACTTGAAACACTGTAGCCTCGCATGGAAACAGATTCGTTCTATTCCCTGACAACCCTCTAAATCAGAATGATATTTTGATTCAAAAGCCCTCTCCCCATGCCCACCTCTTAAAATAAAGTCCTTTTTAAATCTATAGATGTTAACGTTTAAACTCTCAATGAATAAAACCACCGACCTACTACCCCCCTCCTTATAATGATCCAGTTTATTTTGAATGCTACTTACCCAATCTAAAACAAACCTCCCCATAATTTCATAAATGCGGGCGAATTGCTAACATCTCTGTATGCATGTATTTTGAATAGTGCTTGCTCACATTTTCATTTAAATTTTTGTAGTGCTATTGATGCTTTAAAACTGCCCCTCCCTCCCCACGCCCCCATCTGTTGTTCAAGAAGGGCTTGAATCTTTTTAACATTTAAATGAGTAATGTCCAGGGGATGTGTTACTATATCCCCTGAAATTAAGGAGTTATTGGGATCACCGAATTTGGCGCAGTAGACATTTATATGGTGCAAGCCAGAGTTAGAAAGGAAAAAATCTGGAAGTGTAAATGCTTGTGGGGGTATTGTTTCACTACTGCTAGTACTATCGTTAACCTCAATGGTGGGGGTGGCATAGAATCGTCAATAGCACCACCCCCAGTCTGTTCAATTGTATTAGTGGGCCCTGGTGTAAAATCACCTAATTCGCTGAGTATATCACCTAATTTGCTCCGATCAGGGTGGCCTCAATCTCATGAGGTGAGTGGAGCCCACCCCAGGATTCTCAGTATCCAGGTAAATCCTGGCACTAATCAGAATCCAGGCCTAGGGTCGGTTGGGCTTGCAACCTCCACCCGAAACCCATTGCAACGAATAGCTTAGCAACTGCCTAGGATGACCAACCTACTTTTATCCCATCACGACCCTTGCTTGCCGCTGGACTGAGAAATGACCAGCGTTTCAATCTTATTGACCAAGGTGGCCTCCGAATCGCCACCTGGAATGTAGTGACATTAAATTTTCCCGGAGCTAAGACGCTTCTGGCGCTGGAACTGAAGCGATTCCGCATCTCTATTGTTGGAATAACAGAAACCCACCTAGTCGGGAATGGAAATGATCCCATAGGTGAGGGATACCACCTTCTCTGGTCTGGCCAGACAACCACCAGAAGAAATGGAGTCGGACTAGTTCTTGATGACAAATCCAAGAAGTTTCTATTGTCATTTACTTCAGTCTCGGATAGAATCGCTAATGCTCGACTCAGTCACAAGCAAGGAAAAATGACGGTCTTTGTTTGTTATGCCCTGACATACGAAGCTGACACCAAAACAAAGGACACTTTCTACTCTGTCTTGACGAATGAATTGTCTAAGATATCCCCGCACGATATTGTGATTCTCCTGGGTGACCATAATGCAACTGTGAGTGACAACCACGACTTATGGCGACAAGTCATTGGACCAGTTACTCCAGATTCTCTAAATGACAATGGTCTAAGGCTTCTACAACTCTGCAGCATGCACAACCTTGTGATTACGAATACCATGTTTGCAAGGAAGGACATTCACAAATATACATGGCACAGTAATGACGGTCATACCAAAAAAAAATGATCATCGTGTCACAGAGATGGAGGTCTTCGATCAGTAACTGTAGGACGTATAGGGCAGCTGAGATTGGCAACACTGACCATCGCCTCGTCGTCGCTAACATGTGAATAAGGCTCAAAGCCTATCGCTCAGAACCAAGACCAGCCAAGATGGATGTCTCTCGTCTCTGCGATCAGAAGATAGGGTCGAAATATGCCATTGATGTCTCGAACCGCTTCGACGCACTCTTGCCATTTGAAAATTGTGAAAACGCATGGCTCTCGTTTAAAAAGAATGTCCTGGAATCAGTGACAGCAAATGTTGGTTGGAAAAAGCGTGCTAATAAAGCGAAGATCCAGTCGGACACGCTTGACGTCATAGAGCAGAGACGCAAGGTGAGGTTACTCGGTGACATGCCAACCTAAAAAGCTAAAAAGCCTTAATGGGGTCCGCAACAAACTTATACAGCGAGACAAGAAACTGTGTGTGGAAAGGAAGGCACATGAGCTAGAGGGTGCAGCCAAGAAAGGTGACTTTGGCAGTCTCTAGACTGTTTGTTCCTAGGTAGTTGGATAGTTGAGTAAGGTGAAAACCTGGTTCAAGTGCACATTTGTCTCAATTGCTGGATTAGGACCACATTTTTTTTTTTTTTTTTTTTTTTTTTTTTTTTTTTTTTTTTTTGCCAATTAATTACCTATTAAACATAATAAGCATCTCCGTGATCTAACAGGAGACCTAGCCCCCTCGGTTGCATGTGTTGTCTCTGTAGATGGTCAGCCGCTCAGTGTCGAAGCTGCCCTGGTCAGTCGATGGAAAGACCACTTCTCGGGCCTCCTCAACGCCGAAGCCGTAACGCAGACTGACCAGGAACTCATCCGCCTAGCCACCAGCACCCAGGAACTGCTGACAAGTGACACAGAAACTCCTTTCACATCATCAGAAATCTACACAGCAGTAAAACGTTTAAAGAACAACAAAGCGGCAGGCGTATGTGGAATATCTGCTGAGCTCCTGAAGTATGCCGGACCGGAGATGCTACTCTGGCTCCATATGCTGTTTTCTGTGGTTTGGCGCACAGAATGGATCCCGAAGGACTTGCGAGCTGGTATAATCCTGCCCTTATGGAAGAGAAAGGGGAGCAAGAGCATCTGTTCGAACTACAGAGGCATAACGCTACTTTCAGTGGCTGGAAAGCTCTTTGCTATGACCCTGCTGGATAGATGCACGAGTATCCTCAGAAGAAAGAGGAGAGTCCAGCAGGCGGGGCTTGTTCCCGGGAGATCCACTGTCGAACAAATCTTTACCATGCGCCAGTTAATTGAGAAGACGAAGGAACTCAGGAGGAAAGCATATGTAGCCTTTGTGGACTTTAAGGCTGCGTTTGACTCGGTGGTTCGAAACTCGCTCTAGCTGATACTTCGATCAACTGGTCTACCAGACAAATACTGAAAGTTGTTTGAAAAGCTTTACGAAGAGACCGTGGGTTGCGTCCAAGTCAACGGCAAACGGAGCACGACATCGGCATCAAAACCGGTGTACGACAAGGGTGTGCCGCCGCCCCGGAACTGTTCAATACCGTGATAGACCATGTCATGACACGAACAAAAAAATCGCCTGCCCTTTGGTCTGCAGTTTGGAGATCGCGTTCTGACGGACGCTGACCTCGCAGATGATCTTGGTCTCGTTGCTGACTCGATCGACCAGTTGACTGACGCTCTGGAAGTCCTACAGGAAGAGGCAGCAAAAGTGGGGCTGAAAATAAACTGGCTTAAGACGAAGATAATGGCAATTGAGCCCCCAATCCCAGTCTCGCCCCCTGAGAATATAACTGTATGCGGAGCTCCTGTTGAAGTTGTAAAGAACTTCACTTATCTTGGCTCCGTGCTGTCTAATGAAGACCCTATAGAGGAAGAGGTGTGCAGCCGAGTTTCAAAAGCCTCGTCTATCGTTGGAAGGCTCAACAATATCTTGAGAATGCCGCATATATCTAGGCGCACAAAGATGCGAATTTATAATGCATCCGTAGGCTCGGTCCTCCTCTATGCAGCGGAAACCTGGCCCCTCAAATCAGCAATCCTCAGCATGATAGATGTCTGCCAGACGAAACAGCTCCGTCGGATTCAGGGACTTCGATGGGACGGTTTTGTAAGCCACGCAAGGTTGCTTGCACTCACCTCCCAAGTGCCATTCTCCGTCCAAATAGCGCACCGTACTCTCAGATGGTTCGGACACCTCCTGTGTATGCCGACGACAACCCTAGCCCGAATAATCTACGATTTTGACGCTAAAGCTAATGGCTGATCTCGCCCGAGGGGCAGACCTCAGACAAGGTGGCAGGATAGCCTCAACAAATTCCTTGAGATAGCTAACATTGCTGTCGAAGAGGCCTCACTAATAGCAGTAGACCGGTCAGCCTGGAGGAGCAGAGCTGCGACGCTCTCTGCGCCACCCCAAACGTGGCAGGAGCCTTAAGTCAAGTAAGTCAAGTTGAGATGCACTTGTACTACTATCACCTAAATACTCATTCATAAATCTATTTATCCATTCTGGGTCCTCCACCATATCTATGTCACAAGTTAAGTCATCTAGACTGGCCATGTCCCCAAAACAGTCATTTAGATAGCCACTTTCCTACTCCATATTATCAACAACTAGAATATTGTCGTCTCTAAACTCCACTGGCGGTGTAACGATTGGCGCAGGTTCACTACAAATAAGTGCTTCTTGAGCTGATGGTGGCGCTAATTCATTAATCTATAAAAAACAGGGTTTATTTTCCATGTGAAATATCCAATTATTTTATAAAGTTAAAAGACTATCCCAATTTTTTTTCACCCCGTCAAAACTTAATTTCCCTCCTAGTATTGTATTGTCTAAATACTTGCCCACTTCAATCATATAAATTACCCAAAGAGACATCAATGCATTGGCAAAAATGTATTTCATAATGAATAAAGACAAGCCAAGGTAACCTGGACTAAGTAAATCGCTGGAAGAACAAGAAGTTTTTGTCCCCCCACCTGAAGAATTACAAGAAACAAAGTTACGGTGATATGTCTTTAATAATGACAAATGACAAGCCGAGGCAAAAGAAGAAGTTTTCATTTTGTCTCCCTTTATTCCCCTTTTTCCATAATTACACCATGATCTAATACACGCAACTAGCTGATTTTAAATTATCAAGACTAAAAAGTAGAATCGAAGAATGCTATAACATAAAATGTAAAAAAAGGAATATCTAATCCCTAGGTTGACGCTAATTTACCGTTCGTGAACTATTTTCCTAAAATTGCTACCTCGATCATAGAAGGAGACGATTTTTATAAATTATTATAATTGTTTCAGAATATCTACCCTCTTCTTGTCTCGTAATTGTAAAACTAGAGTTTTAACGTTAATTTCTTTTAACAAACACGCGAATGATAAATATCATTTCTCATTAAATTCTAATGTGAAATATGTCTATTTGTACAAGAAACTGCCGGGTTTTTACGCATAAATTTGTTACGCCCAGAAGTGATCCGCATCTCATTATGCCAAAGAGGCGCGTTGACCAGGTTTTACTATTACTTTTAAGTTTGCCACATTGACGCCACCTATGACTAATCAATACTTGAATGATAAGTAATACGCTACTTGTTTAAAGAAAAAAAGGAATTTGCAAAATAGTGAGTGTGTTATAAACCTAAATAAAAATACGAGGTTATTTGATAAATGGCCTTACGTCAGAAATAGCAGGTACGACATTAGAAGTTATCAGTCTATCTGAATCGTGTGCAAAGCGGATTACAGTTGGTGTTATCCAGTTCAAGGATCTGATCAGGGCTAGTCTCAGTGTTGTCAGGGCGTCATCCAACTTTGTTCGCTTTTGGGCGGTGGTTTGATTGTCAACGTCCTGGAATAAAAATTAATTTCAGTTTTCTCACTATGTAACTTGTAGCCTTATAGGCTTTAATCCCTATCATCCTAAAACACATAGAAAAAAAATACCCCCACTTCAACATATGATAAAAGAAAACAAACAATTTTGACTATTAGCTACGTTTGAAATTTATTCAGAATATTAATGGGGGGTTGTATTTAAAGATATTTTTTGTATTTAAAGGAGACGTATTGTCTAATTTTAGTCTTAAAAATGAGATTTTTCTGTAAAGTAGTTAAGAAGCATTTAAGCCAAATAGCCTATATCTGTATGGGTGCCATAAAACATATTTTTAAATACGATACATAAAGAAATAAAAAAAAAACAATTTTGACTATTAGCTACGTTTGATATTTATTCAGAATATTAATGGGGGGTAGCGTCCCCACCTCCCCAAAATCAAAACTCGCTACAATACATTAACGATATTGTTTGTATTTAAAGGAGACGTATTGTTCAATTTCAGTCTTAAAAATGAGATATTTCTGTAAAGTACTTAAGAAGCATTTTGAGCCAAATAGCCTATATCTGTATGGATGCCATAAAACATATTTTTAAATACGATACATAAAGAAATAAAAAAACAAAAACAATTTTGACTATTAGCTACGTTTGATATTTATTCAGAATATTAATGGGGGGTAGCGTCCCCACCTCCCCAAAATCAAAACTCGCTACAATACATTAACGATATTGTGTGTATTTAAAGGAGACGTATTGTTCAATTTCAGTCTTAAAAATGAGATATTTCTGTAAAGTACTTAAGAAGCATTTTGAGCCAAATAGCCTATATCTGTATGGATGCCATAAAACATATTTTTAAATACGATACATAAAGAAATAAAAAAACAAAAACAATTTTGACTATTAGCTACGTTGATATTTATTCAGAATTTTAATGAGGGGTAGCGTCCCCACCTCCCAAAACCAAAACTCACTCCAATACATTTGCCGGGTTTTCAGAAAGTTTCTTTCAGAAAGTTTCTGCCAAACACGTGTTCCAGGGTAATTGGACCGCTGATGGCAGATCAAATGAGAGGAGCTGTTTGTACGCACCGATATAAATATATATATATATATATATATTTATTATATATGTATATATTTATATATATATATATATATAGTATATATATAGATATATATAGATTATATATATATAGATATATAGATATATATATATATATATATATATATATATATATATATAGTATATATATATATATATGTATATATATATATATATATATATATATATATAATATATATATATATTATATATAGATATATATATATATAGTATATATATATATATATATATATATATATATATATATGTATATATATATATATATATATATATATATATACTATATATATATATATATATATATAATATATATATATATATATATAATATATATATATATATATATATATATATATATATAATATATATATATATATATATATATATATATATATATATATATATATATATATATATATATATATATATATATATATATAATATATATATATATATATATACTATATATATAATATATATATATATATATATATATATATATATATATATATATATATATATATATATATATAAAAGGAAAGGAGAATAATTGGTATGGCTGTAACACTGCATATAAACTTATATAAACCATTGAGGGTATATACACAGAATGACCCAAAGATGGCAGCTTAAGAAATATGTACAATATCAAGTTGTTTTAAAGGTAAAATATTGATAGTTGAGGGAAAATCTTCTTAAAGTAGGGAGTATTGTGGTGACACTTTCTAATTAAGTCAATTTGAAATATAGTAAAATATTAAGACGAAAATACAAAAGTTTAGAAATACCACTTTTTATTAAGATAAGGAACCTATCTTGGCAGGTGTATGTTTAACAGGAAATTGAGAAATTACCACGTCCTAGCTATATGCGTCAGTGGGTCCCGATAAGATGTGGTTGAGGAAATGTATAAAAGATACATTTTATGGGAAGGGGTGGCCTGATACTAATCTTATACCGCACTGACCTCTGGTACGTTGACTTAGAAATACCTTGGAATATTGTCAGATTATTGTAAGTGTCTAAGTATCTTATTGTGTTATATCTTATTGTAAACTTCTGATAACTTGTTGTCTCCCTGGGACAACCAGTCCAGCAGAATATATATCTAAGATCAATCCCTGTACTAGTGTATGTTAACTGAATAAAAGTATTGTATTATAGCCAACCTCTCTACAATCTAAATTTAGTCCCTCGAATATACCCAGCTGGTACGCCTCATTAGTCTGTCATAGCCTACGGCACGCTACCAAAGTTTAATTACCTCAGGGCCATAGTTTATCTCCCCTATAAAGGGAGAATAAAGATATCCACCACAACTTCGCCTTAATAACATAAAAAACTAGTTTACAACAACTGGTGGCAGCGGTGGGATAACCACTTTACCACAACTGGTAGCGGTTGTAAAAACTGGGTCGAGAGGACTAAATAAAAATTATATATTGAAACAGAAATGACTTTGTCAAAAGAGGATAGGAAATGGACTTTGCTTTTAGCGGTGCCAGAATTAGCGAAACTTCGCGCAGCTTTGCTTGAACTTCGGCTAAGAGAAATAGATTTGTGTCCCATCAAAGATTTGGATACAATGGAAAAAATGGAAAAAATGGCTCAATTAAGAATTGTAAAATGAAAAAAACAGTGTCTAGTTTTTAGCGAGTAAAAGTAAGTGTATAATTAGTAGTTTTCTTAGTGTTAGTAATAAATGCAATGTAATAGTGCCGTATATCACTAAATAATAAAGTATTTGTACCACGAATTAAAAAAATGAAATAAAATATAATACGTAAGAAAAAAATCTAGCTGAACCGATGAAACGGTGGTAGAAACAGAAGAATTTTAGGCATAATAGTAGTAAATATGGTCCTAATTCAGCCTTACTACAGGTACAGGCTATAGGCCTTTTGTTCAAGGATAATACTACTACAATTTAGCAAAGGAAGCGCATAAACTGTGGTCCGAACAATTATAGGTTAGAAGCTGCCATTTCCCAGTGTTTTTAGGAATAGAGACGCTTCGAAAATATGGCATTTTACGACGTAATAAGCATTGGAATTACTTCGTTAAAGCTAACCCGAATACTAGGTTAGTTGTGTAACATCACAAGCAAAGGGAAGATAAAGATATATAAATATATAATTAAAGTACTTGAGGAAAGGGATGGAAAAAAGAGAAAAGTAACCTGATAAGTAACAAAACAAATATGGAAGCTTAGCAAAAGTCGCCGAGGGAAGCGAAAAAAAAGAAGAATTGTTACCCAGCTGTGATGGGAAGTCTGCATAAGGCAAGAAATTCGGTGAGAGAAACTGTTAATCACTGAAAATTTAGGCACGGGGATAGTTCTTAAAAGGGTCTCCTTTACCTACACAGAGGACCTTCATCTGATGTTAGAAAAAGTTGAAATTCTGAATTAGCTGCGCGAAATGAGTCACAAGAAAGTTCAAATCTGAATTTTAAACCATGGATGCTTTTGAGCCATGTAGATCTAAAACAAGCCAGTGTTTGGAAACTGTTATGCTTGTTTACATAAACTATAAGCCCACATTAGGACAAACAGAGAAGGTAATGCATCCTTTTGGGAAAGCGAATATTGACAATTCTGGTCCGCTCTTACAGTTACTAAATGACGAACCATCCTCAAGTCTAGTCTAATTATAAATCAGTACAGTTTAGGCGAATATTAGATCGAGTGTCTATCAGATAAAACACGGTCTGATAGTAGAAATCACATAAAGTGAAGCCAATAGTCCCTTATATTCAAATTAGCCTACAAGTAGATTGTATCCAGGAACCAAATAGAAATAATTTACGAAGACAATTACACAGGACGTTACAGTTAATATTACAGTAATTAATGTTCGAATTCCTAACTTTTTACGGGTTAAGGTAACTTTATAAACATTATATATTTAGAATCAGCATTAAAAGGCAATTCTTTTGATATGTATATTAAAAAAAAAATTTGGGGGTTGTAGAAAAAAAACGAGGAGGGTAGAATACAGAAATAGGGTCATTGGAAACTATCAAATTTGGAGTAGCTCAATCACTGCTGGTCTCTCGTTGTTAAGTACATGCAATGCATCTAGTGACCTTTGACCTCTGAGGTAGAATCCCAAGTCGAATTTGAAAAAAAAATTGACGGGAATTAAAAATAATAATAGGAAAGGCAGCGGGAGTTTACATTAAGCGTGCACTACATGTATAAGCTGGCTGTAATTTTATTATAATTAGTTATAGTCTAATACAATAATTTTTTTTTTATTTACGCAAGGTGAAAAAGAATCAAAAATTTAAAGACAATTATTAAGCACTATAAAGATTAAAGCGAAACTTAGAATAAGCTTAGAAAAAATGTGTGCTAAGTAAAAGGAACTGAAAGCAATATAAAATAAGTTATAACCTAAAAAGCCAACGACAAAATCTATTAAAAATAAGCCAAAAATAAACCCAATCATCACAAGCAAACCAAAGTAGTTCAAGGTAATAATTTTAACTCTAGCGATATATTGGATCTGAGAAAACGAACTGGCACAGGAGATCCCTAGTTTAAACAACTGGTTGTCACTTGTGCCAACCCGAATACCCAAATCCCAATCCGTTGAACCCTAACGCAAACTAAATGTATCCACTTTTTCTTTGAAAATAAAATATAACATTACACAACGAAAAAATTCGCAGTAATGAACAGAAATTCATCCATGTGATTTTCCCAGATTCAAGCTTATCAATAAACCACAGCTGGTGAGCCCCGCATTCAAAGCTACTTAGGCTTGCCAAAGGAATGATTGTCTCTCTTTCTTTGGCAAATAAAATAGTAATTAAAGCTAGGATCAAATTGGCAACCAGTATGTCGTAAAAATTGCAATTTTATGGACAATCGGGTTAGAAAATGCGGCGCAAAACTTAACTAAAAGAGTTCTAAAAATCAACTGAAAAATACATTACTTTTAGAACACAAACACTTTTGGGCAGAGATATTTAAATAATTTCAAAAAATACAGGTTGCGAAAATAGACAACCCCCCTATAAAAATATGGAGATAACCAAATTGACCAAATGGCAATCGGCATAAAAACTTGTAAAAGCTATTGAATAAAACACGAAACATGTAAATATAGGCTTAGAAAAGACCTATTGTACTGAAAAAGCTGGAAAAGACTAGAAAAACCCCCTTAAGTTTCATTGAAGTAAATAATCAAAAAAAGGAAAAATAGAAGGGTTCAAGTTGACAATATAGCCCGACGAGATTGAAGAAAAAGAAAATGAATGGAGTCCGTTAAACACTGTTATACGTGCATATTGAACTGACCGAATGAGACTAGTACGAAACATTTGTACTAAAGTACAAAATAAGTAGCATTAATACTAGGGAGCCACCGTGACAGTTTTGTAACTCTGGGCGAGATCAATAGAAATATTGGAGATATGCTCCAAGTAGACAGGAAAAGTTATGCTCTCTTATGTGGGAGTCGTTGTCGGAAAAATGACTAGCATGGCATAAATAATAAAAAAAGGCGCATTAATAGCCTAAAGAACCTAAGCTGAAGTTGAAACTTAAGACAAGACCACTAAAAGTTGGGAAGTTAAAGTGAAAATAGTCATTATCCCTTGTATGTCTAAAAATAAATTACCGGGTTCCATGAAGGAAAGGTATATTTTCTGTAGAAGGGCCACTTTGTTTGATAACAGAATAACCCAAAAGAGAAAACTGTGGCCACAAATCAAAAAGTGTGGCTATACTATAAATAATTATTTGTTTTGTGTACAGGTTCATAATAGTCCTTTTAACTGTAGTCAATGACAAGAGAACCTAGAAACTTTGTAAGGAGCTATCAAAAAGCAGCCCTGGTAAGCAAACCTTCAGAGGGCATGCACGAGTCAATTGATAATGGCTTAACAGGTAGAAAGTTGAACAGCTAAATTTTGAGCTTATCAGATCTAAGCTGTAAATGGAGCTATGTCCCAAAAGGAACATTAAAGCGAAAAAAAGAGATTATAGGCGAAAACGTTATAAACCTGTCTCAAGTACCTGACATTCAAAAAGAATTAAAAAGCTGAAAAGCTTGAATAAACAAACAGACATAGAGTAAGCTAAAAACAGTTAATGACACGAGTTGTTTCGAAATAGAACCAAAGTTATAAAACAAAGATAAGAAAAAGAAGGGAAAAATAATTGTATATAGTCGTATATGGAAAATGTACATAGTTGTAACAAATGTAATTGAGAAAATATATACAGTTATAAAGGTATTTTGAAAACCTTTAATAAATATGGAATTGTTATCGTAAAAAATCGTAAATATAGAAATTTTAATAGCAAAGTCATGTTATATAAACTATTGCCAAGCCCTTATAAAGAGGCTTATCGCATTTCTCAGTTATAGTGTATAAATCTATTTGTTGGAGTTGAATTTTTTTGTAAATATTTTAATTGCAATTAAGACTTATCAGATAAAAGTCTTGTCGGACTTATTTAAAAGTTATAAAAAGAACAAATATTGCAGTGACTAAATAAATTGTAAGGGCACGTAACTACTGTTTGTGTTTAAACAATTAAGTTATGTAAAAACACAACTTAAGTCATTTTAAGTATCAATGTAAATATAGTGAATTAAGATCTTGAGTATTTTTGTTCTTTTTATTTTGCTTTTTGTATCATTCAAGAAGTATTCTACATTAATACTTTATAATCAATTAACAAAGCACTAATTGGAATTAATTCCAATGCTAAACTATATCGTGTTTTATAGTTTTTCAATGCTCTAAGTTTTAACCTGTAGTTGAATCTTCTATCTAAGTTTTGCGACTTGAAAATGCTTGTGTAAGTTATTACACAATGCTTGTGTATATACTATGTTTTTATTTTTAGAAATAACTTTAAGTCTTAACTAATGATTTAATGTTATATATAAATTTTTGACTTCGAGTCAACGTATAAATATTTTTTATTGTGAAATAATCTGTTAAGTGATTAATAATTCTATATTAAGTTGAAGAGGATAATGAAACAAGTCGTGAGCAAGAAACATAATGTTTCTATTTAAGCGGTATATTATCTTTAGAGTAAAAAGAGGAGAAAGTAATTAAAAGTAATTAACCTTCGCTAAAAAAAGAAAAAGAACGTAGTGATATATACAAAATTGAGTGTTTCTTTTTAATATATGTGTAACACTTTATGCTTTATGTGTATTCTAGTGTGAATATTTATTTTAGATACAGCCTTAGTTTTTTTGGAAAATAAACTTTTTCGTAACACACTTTCGGATTCACTTTTTCAATCATTTTTTATGCATTTCTGGAAAGTAGCAAATTTCAGAGCCAGTTCAATTGTATCCTGATGCTAACAGCTCATACCATCAGAAACCAAACCAAAACTAATCAACAAATATTTTGGAAACTGTATGTAGAATTAAAGACTTTGCTACCAGTTCATCATAAAGTGAGATAAAATCAGAACTTAAATTAGGCCTAGAAAATATCAAAGAAAGTGCTAAGTAGCCTAGATGGCTTTATATTATTGAAAGAATTTGAAAATGCTTTGTGTTGAAAATAAATATTTGAAAATTTAAAAACCAAAATTGTTATGTATAATTTATCCAATGTATTTCTAACCCCGAAAAATAAATGATAAATCAACCACATCACCCAGATAAATTAAATTATTAATGGGAATTAAATTTAAACTCAAATAATTAATAAACGTTTCGAATATAACTTTAAATCAAATTCAAGCAAAACACTAATATAATGCTCAAGCCAATGGGGTCAAACTAAAACAGAAGATGCATATCAGAATGTGGGTAGAAAGAGAATTTTATAGTCTTAAAGACAGAGAGAAAGAGAAACAAGGATAAATTTCAAAATTTGATATCCTTGGAATTAAGGGCATGGCATATATTTGGCCATAAACATGACCCTAGAGAAACCCATTGAGTGTATATGCACAGAATGACCCAAAGATGGCAGCATAAGAAATATGTACAATATTAAGTTGTTTTAAAGGTAAAATATTGCGAGTTGAGGGAAACTCTTCTTAAAATAGGAATTATTGTGGTGACGCTTTCTAATTAAGTCAATTTGAAATCTAGTAGAATATTAAGATGCAAATACAAAAGTTTAGAAATACCACTTTTTATTAAAATAAGGAACCTATCCTGGCAGCTGTATGTTTAACAGGAAACTGAGAAATTACCACGTCCTAGCTATGTGCGTCAGTGGGTCCCGATAAGGTGTGGTTGAAGAAATGTATAAAAGATATATTTAATGGGAAGGGACGGCCTGATACTAATCTTATGCCGGACTGACCTCTGGTCCGTTGACTTAGAAATACCTTGGAATATTGTCGGATTATTGGAAGTGTCTAAGTATCTTATTGTGTTATATCTTATTGTAAATTTCGTATAACTTGTTGTCTCCCTGGGGCAACCAGTCCCAGCAGAATATATATCTAAGACCAATCCCTGTACTAGTGCATTTAACTGAATAAAAGTATTGTATTATAGCCAACCTCTCTACAATCTACATTTAGTCCCTCGAATATACCCAGCTGGTACGCCTCATTAGTCAGGTCATAGCCTATGGCACGCTACCAAATTTTAATTACCTTAGGGCCATAGTTTATCTCCCCTATAAAGGGAGAATAAAGATATCTACCACAACTTCACCTTAATAACATACAAACTAGTTTACAACACTTATACAAGACAAAAATATTCAAGATGCTGCAGTCATACACTTAATCTGGTTGCACAAAAACATAATGAGCGAGCATTTGTAAATGTTTTATTTCAATGCCTATCAATCCTCCATGTCCAAATGCCGAAGCAAATGAAATGTGACAAATCAAAGCACAAAAGCTGCCGACAAGTTTTTTGGAAATTACTGGAAGGCACCCAGTCGTATCAAATGCTAAACGCTGGAACCATGGGCGCCCATATGGGGGGGGGGGGCTCCCCCCCCTGGATGAATGATGCTGCCTTATTTTTATATTTTTGTTCTGAGATTTCTATTATATAGCATTAAAAGTGCCAATTAGACGAGGTTTGCGCCCCCCCCCGGAACTCAGCTTATGGGCGCCCATGGCTGGAACTCTCGCCAGGATGCAGTAAAGCACGTTGTACACATATCTGATGCGTAAAAGTTATCCTGTGCCTGCGATGAACTGAAACGTCCAAAGTTGAAGCCGGTCGGAGGAGGATTTGTTTAAGGTGTATGTGCTTATTACAGATCCATTGTGCCAACGCTTTTACCACTAGCTTTTGGTTTCCAGACTAAACTAAAAGGACTTCAGAATATTCGTATTCTCAAGTATGCTTTGCCATTAGTAGAGACCATTTTAGGTGGTTTGCATGAACGCTTCTTGCATGTTTCCCCAATGGACATAGAAGAAAACGCCTTAAGTGAACTAGTCATAGCTACTTACTGTTACCCGAATTTCAAATTATGATGGGTTATTCTGGCCTTGCAAGGAAAAAAACTAATAATAGACATATTGAACTTAGAAATGAAAAAAGTGGTCATGCTTGTCTCCAGTGATGAGCTGGCTGATGGTGCTGAGAAGTCTGGTACAAATGACACTAATGATCTATTTTTGTTTATGGAAGATGATGATGCTGTCAGTGTAGACTCTAGTCTCAAAGCTGAATTATTAAAATTTCCTTAAGACAAGAAGAGGACCCTCAATTTTCTGAAAGAATATCTGAAAGTTGGAAAACTGTTTAAGAAATTTAATAATCCTCTCCCATCATCTGCACTGGTTGAAAGCCTATTTTCTGCTGCAGAAGATGTATTGACTGCAAAAACGAAAACGCTTAGAAGATTCAAAGTTTTAGAAGCTTTTGCTACTAAAAGTAAACAAAGATGCCATCACTCCTTATTAAAATAAGAATTTTTTTCAGACATCTTTTTTCGAAGTAGTGGAATATAAAGCTGTGCTATTAATCAAATTGCTATGGCAACTGTTTAGGCGAAGTTCTGAAATCTGAACCCATGAAGACAAGTCATCTGTTGACGGATCTGTCAATCTTTCAAAAATTACCAGTCTTCACTGGGCCAGATTCCGAAATCTGGCGCCAGAATTTGTTCGGGGAGGAGGTTTACAAAAAATACCCTCCCATAAACTTTTCTGACAGCCTCGAGTAAAAGCATTTTTTAGACAAATTTTGAAATCGGAGAAGCATTTATATTTTATTTTATTTTTTTTTTGGGGGGGAGGGCATACTTGGTAGCCCCCACCCCCTGATACGGCCCTGGTGTTACTAGAATGGAGTTTCTTTTCACTTCTCCATTGGAAATAATGAAACAACTAATGTCCGTTTCTCTCCTGATGACCTAGCCGTATTTTTTACCATGCAAAAAAACTCCATCTAGCCATGTACTTCCGTACCTAAGTTCTAAGTACTTAAGCACAATTTACTTCGAGTACTTAGTAATGATAATTACTCACAATTTTGATTGAGTAATTGGCACTTATACTTAAATGTTTTTTGGAGTACTTGACCCAACTCTGATCATAACTAAAGTGTTGACGCGTAATGTTCACAGTTTCGGGCTTTCAGATATAAAATTAAAGCTTTCTTGTCCCCCAAACAGTGAATGCTCTTCCAGCTGGCCGTATTTTGTCTGCATCTTTCATTAAACAAGTGTTTTATTCTGTATTAAGTCATTCTGTTTTTTTTATTTTTTTTTTTTGGTTTGTTTACACCCGCTTTTGTTCCCTTAGCAAGTCAAAACCCAAACTGCTATTATTATTGTCAGGCGGTATTCTGTTCAGAACTTTTATTAAGTAAAGGTAGAATATAGCTTTTTTTTAGTCAAAGTAAGTGACAGTTTAAAACTGACTGAATTTTTTTCTTAAACATGAGAAAACAGTTATCTAAAAGTTTAATATAAATGAAGTTTCTATCCATGTATCCAAAAATTGTAATTTTAGGCTCAAAAGAGCTTATTACTATCTTAGCTATTGGCAACATTGTCCATAGCACAAAAAGGCAGGAATTTTGAATTTTTTTTATTGAGCCATCTACCCATCTTAAAAATGGTAAGACCTATTTCGACTACTACAGTAATTAGATGTTATCTCCGTCACGTAACAAGTAAAATTCTAGATAAATTACTTTTGGCTATCTTCGAAAAGGGTTAGTTTGGAAAAATCAAACCTTCAGTAAAGGATCCAGGGCCAAAAACATATTATTTAAACCATCTTCTGATTTGTTAGTCTTAGAAATTGGCCTGCTTGATAGGTACCTGTGGAAATCTGAAAAAACAACATTATTCCTGAATTTACAGATTTCAGTTTTTTTTCTGGTTTTAGTTCTAAAAATACATTGTTTTTTTCTCAAAATTTAGGAAATTATTTGCAGATTTTTGAAACATCAGAAATTGGGATTGTGCAAAGTTGTGAAGCTGGAATTACTTTTTGTGGTAAAATTCTACTTTAGTTACTTTTGGCTATCTTGGAAAGGGGTTAGGTTAGGAAAATGAAACTTTCAGGGAGTGATCTACATGCTAAGGTATGGGTAATTATCTACCAAATCATATTGTTGACTTATGCATAAAGGGAATATACCACTTGATGCCTTGTTTTATGCTGATTACAAATATAATAATCATTAGTAAATTTGTACCAAATCATATTATTGAGTTAAGAATAAAGTGAATACACCATTTGATGCCTTTTTTTATGCTGATTATGAATATAATAATCATTTCTATTGGAAATGAATTTCTGCCCCCCCCCTCTATATGCCAATTCAGGGTAGGTTATAGAAATATATACTGTGAATTGGCATATATAGGGGGGGGGGCTGAAATTCATTTCCAATAGAAATGATTACTATATTTGTAATCAACATAAAAAAAAGGCATTGAGTGGTATATTCACTTTATGCATAAGTCAATAATATGAATTGGTAGAAATTTACCACCTAACCTAACCCTGAATTGGTATATATAGGGGGGGGGAGGGAGGGGCTGAAATTCATTTCTGATAGAAATGATCATTATATTCATAATCAGCATAAAAAAGGCATCAAATGATGTATTCACTTTATTCCTAACTCAATAATATGATTTGGTAGAAATTTACCTAATCATTTCTATTGGAAATGAATTTCAGCCCCCCCCCCCTATATATGCCAATTCAGAGTATATATTTCTACATTAGGGGGTGGGGGTGGGGGCAAATTTTGTTTCTGTTGTAAATGGGAGGTAAGTTTAAACTTTACCCCCCCCCCCAATGTAGAAATATATACCCTGAATTGGCATATATAGGAGGGGGGGGTGGCTGAAAATCATTTCTGATAGAAATGATTATTATATTTGTAATCAGCATAAAAAAAGGCATCAAGTGGTATATTCACTTTATGCATAAGTCAATAATATGATTTGGTAGATATTTACCAAGGTATGCCATGGGAAGGTACTTTGAAGTACCTACCTCCACTCTTCCCCCCTCTATAAAATGGTAAATTACTGCACATTACTAGTTGTTTTAGCTCACATTTCATCCTATATTACTATCATAATTATAAATCACTGCTTACCTTACACAACTTCAGCTTTTAACCTTGTTCATTAAAATATATTCCAAAAATCCTATTTTCATTTAACAGTCATCCCTTTAAACTTATTTACTATCTAGCTGACATTGATTATGGAACCCATTTATGATGTCACAACTTTGCTTATCATAACCCCTTTAACAGTAGCATGCAGGTGCCAGGGGGTAGAAGACAAGTCTGTGTTGATAAGCCATTTAAACTTTATTAATTAGGGAAAGGATTTGACAAGAGATAGACCAGTAAAAAAATCCAAATTGTTTTTAGAGGACAAATTATGTTATGAGAAGATGTTTTTATTTTTATAGGTCCATGCACTCATAAAATTTCTGTGAGTTTATTGAAACACTAGCATGGACTTCCTGTAGTTACAGACTCTCCATAAAACATTTAAAAGTGCAAAGATGCACCTTAGTCAGGGGGGGGAGTTGTGCTTGGGTGGATTTCTAAGGGGAGAATTTTCCTTTGGGAGGGAAATTTCAGATGAGCAAATATTCTGGGGGAAATGTTACACTGGGGGGTATTGACAGAGTTACTATATGAAATTTTTTTAATTGTTTTACATTCTCTTTGCCAAATTTTGTATATGGAAATGTTCCAGGGGCTTTTTTCTGTGCCTTTTGTTTTCTGCAAAATAATTTCCATGGAAGGGGGCATTTCTGGAGTGGCTAAGAAACCAATATATAGATTAAAGTCTTATTCCAATGAAAAAATGCTAAGGAGAGTTTTTCAGGGTGAATTGTCCACAAGCAATTTTACAGAGAGGGGGGGGTTCTCAGCAAGGAAAGAATTGTCTGGAGGGAATTTGACAGGGGGAGGTGCACTTTACGTTGGATGAAATTTCCATGGAGGAGTTCCATGAGGGGGAGGGGTAAATTTCATAGAGGGTGAGCCAGATTTAGCAGCATTATTTGAAAAAAAAACAGAAATTATGCCATATATGAAGGATTGCCCCTCCTCAATACCTTATTCTTTATGCTAAAGTTTGACTGTTTACTAAAATTGAAACACAGGGGCTTTTTAATTAGAATAGGAAGCTTTTTTAAAAGTTCTAACAGCTTTAGCATAAAGAGCAAGGTATTGAGGAGGGGCGACCCTTCATATCCAGAATAGATCTACCAAAACTAATATGCCAATTGTGTTTTAATTTTTCATGCACTGTGAGCCAAAATCAAACCAGCATTAGTTGAAAAACGTTCAGAAATTAAATAAAAACAAGTTTTATTAACTGAAAGTAAGGAGCAATGTTAAAACTTAAAATGAACAATAATTATTCTGTATATGAAAGGGGCTGTCCCATCCTCAACCCCTAGCTCTTTATGCTAAAGTAACATAAAGAGCAAGGCGTGGAGGAGGGGACAGTCCCTTTCATATATGGTATAATTGCCATTTGTTTTAAGTTTTAATGTTGCTCCTCACTTTCAGTTAAAAAAAAAAACTTGTTTTTATTACTTAATCTCATAAAGACAATACTTTTGTAAGCATATGAAGAACCCTGTATATTGCAATTGTATCTGTCTGGTTTATATGCAAAGTAACACAAGAGACAAAAATTAACATACAAGAGAGTAGTGAAGAATTATGGTACACAAAGTAATATTTGGCAGGGATGGTCACTAGTGATAAATCACTAGGGGTGGCAACATGATTGGATGATTTTTGGGGATTGGGGAAACCAAATTTTTTTTGGGGTGGCACATAGATTTTTGGGGAAATCCCTGAAAATTTGGGAATAGTGCAAGCCCTGCTTGATTTCTAATCAGGAAAATTGAAATACTTAAACCACATGAGAAAAGAAAAGCTTCAACTTTGCAGTTAAATAAAGATGCAATAATATGCTTTGCGGTTAAAAGATGCAATAAAGAATTGCTGCAAAATTAATTCAAAATCAACCAAACACCGCCGCCTCTTCCAGTGGCGCACGTGCGGCGCGCCAGTGATGTTGCAACACTTCAGCAGCAGTCAACCGAGCCTCTCATTGGCAGCATTTGGTTGAAGCGCCGGCATGGTGCTGGGGTCTAGGTAAGACACAGAGTGCTACAAACATCAGAATCGACTTTAGAGGACAAGTTATGTCATGGGAAGATGTTTTTGAAATCCCCCTTCCACCCAAACTCAAAATTTTCTAAAATTTTACTTTAGAAGCTTTTTAAATATTTCTAAAGCACTAATAGATAGAGTGCTACAAATATCAGAATCAACGTCAGAGGACAAATTGTATTATGGGAAGATGGTTTTGAAATCCTTCCCCCCAAACTCAAAATTTTACTTTAGAAGCTTTTTTAAATATTTCTAAAGCGCTAGGACATAGAGCGCTACAAACATCAGAATCGACTTCAGAGGAAAATTCTATTTTAGAAGCTTTTTAAATATTTCTAAAGCACTAATAGATAGAGTGCTACAAATATCAGAATTGACTTTAGAGGACAAGTTATGTCATGGGAAGATGTTTTTGAAATCCCCCTTCCACCCAAACTCAAAATTTTCTAAAATTTTACTTTAGAAGCTTTTTAAATATTTCTAAAGCACTAATAGATAGAGCGCTACAAATATCAGAATTGACTTTAGAGGACAAGATATGTTATGGGAAGATGTTTTTGAAATCCCCCTTCCCCCCAAACTCAAAATTTTACTTTAGAAGCTTTTTTAAGTATTTCTAAAGCGCTAGGACATATAGCGCTACAAACATCAGAATCGACTTCAGAGGACAAATTATTTTATGGGAAGATGTTTTTGAAATCCCCCTTCCCCCAAAACTCAAAATCTTCCAAAATTTTATTTTAGAAGCTTTTTTAAATATTTCTAAAGTGCTAAGACATAGAGCGCTACAAACATCAGAATCGATTTTAGAGGACAATTTATGCCAGGGGAAGATGTTTTGGAAATCTCCCTTTGCCCCAAACTCAAAATTTTCCAAAATTCTACTTTAGAAGCTTTTTTAAATATTTGTAAAGCAATAAGACATAGAGCACCACAAATATCAGAATCAAGTTTAGAGGACAATTTATGTCCTGGGAAGATGTTTTTGAAATCCTCCTTCCCCCCAAACTCAAAATTATCTAAAATTCTACTTTAGAAGCTTTTAAAATATTTCTAAAGCACTAATAGAGTGCTAAAAACATCAGAATCGACTTCAGAGGACACGTTATATCACAGGAAGAGGTTTTTAAAATCCCCCTTCCCCCCTAACTCAAAATTTTCTAAAATTCTACTTTAGAAGCTTTTAAATATTTCTAAAGCACTAATTGATAGAGTGCTACAAATATCAGAATTGACTTTAGAGGACAAGTTATGTTATGGGAAGATGTTTTTGAAATCCCCCTTCCACCCAAACTGAAAATTTTCAAAATTCTACTCTAGAAGCTTTTTAAATAGCCTATTTCTAAAGCACTAATAGATAGCGCGCTATAAACATCAGAATCGACTTTAGAGGCCAAATTAATTGTACAATAATTCCCCCTCCCCACCAAACTCAAATTTTTTTAAATCCCCTTCAGCCCAAACTCAAAATTTTCCAAAATTCCACTTTAGAAGCTTTTTTAAATATTTGTAAAGCGCTAAGACATAGAGCGCTACAAACATCAGAATCAACTTTAGAGGACAAGTTATGTCATGGGAAGATGTTTTGAAATACCCATTACCCATTGAAATTTTGACTAAACACCATTTTACCTTAATTTTCAGTTATCAGTTTCTTTTTGTCTGGCTTTAGTTCTGAAATGCAATTTCAGTTGTTTGAGCAGAATTTTAAGCCATATCAATGTTACAAGTTATGTCAGGGGAAGATGTTTTTGAAATACCCCTTACCCATTGAAATTTTGACAAAACAATATTTTACCTTAATTATCAGTTATCAGTTATCATATATTTAAAAAAGCTTCTAAAGTAGAATTTTGGAAAATTTTGAGTTTGAGGGGAAGGGGGGTTTCAAAAACATCTTTCCTTAATATAATTTGTCCTCTGAAGTCGATTCTGATATTTGTAGCACTCTATCTATTAGTGCTTTAGAAATATTTAAAAAGCTTCTAAAGTAGAATTTAGGAAAATTTTGAGTTTGGGGCAAAGGGGGATTTCAAAAACATCTTCCCATGACATAACTTGTCTTCTAAAGTCAATTCTGATGTTTGTAGCGCTCTATCAATTAGTGCTTTAGAAATATTTAAAAAGCTTTTAAAGTAGAATTTTAGAAAATTTTGAGTTTGGGGGGAATGGGGATTTTAAAAACCTCTTCCCGTGATATAACGTGTCCTCTGAAGTTGATTCTGATGTTTTTAGCACTCTATCTATTAGTGCTTTAGAAATATTTTAAAAGCTTCTAAAGTAGAATTTTAGAAAATTTTGAGTTTGTGGGGATTTCAAAAACATCTTCCCATGACATAAATTGTCCTCTAAAGTCGATTCTGATATTTGTGGTGCTCTATGTCTTAGCGCTTTACAATTATTTAAAAAAGCTTCTAATGTAGAATTTAGGAAAATTTTGAGTTTGGGGCAAAGGGGGATTTCAAAAACATCTTCCCATGACATAACTTGTCCTCTAAAGTCGATTCTGATGTTTGTAGCGCTCTATATCTTAGCGCTTTAGAAATATTTAAATAAGCTTCTAAAGTAAAATTTTAGGAAATTCTGAGTTTGGGGGGAAGGGGGATTTCAAAAACATCTTCCCGTGATATAACGTGTCCTCTGACGTTGATTCTGATGTTTTTAGCACTCTATCTTTTAGTGCTTTAGAAATATTTTAAAAGCTTCTAAAGTAGAATTTTAGAAAATTTTGAGTTTGGGTGGAAGGGGAATTTAAAAAACATCTTCCCACAACATAATTTGTCCTCTAAAGTCAATTCTGATGTTTGTAGCGCTCTATATCTTAGCGCTTTAGAAATACTTAAAAAGCTTCTAAAGTAGAATTTTGGAAAATTTTGAGTTTGGGGCAAAGGGGGATTTCAAAAACATCTTCCCATGACATAACTTGTCCTCTAAAGTCGGTTCTGATGTTTGTAGCGCTCTGTGTCTTACCTAGACCCCAGAACCATGCCGGCGCATCAACCGAACGCCGCCAACGAGAGGCTCGGTTGACCACCGCTGAAGTGTCACAACGTCGCTGGCGCGCCGCACGCGCGCCGCCGGAAGAGGCGGCGGTGTTTCGTTGACTTTGAATTAATTTTGCGGCAATTCTTTATTACTTCAACTGCAAAGTCGAAGCTTTTCTTTTCTCGTGTGGTTTAAGTATTTCGATTTTCCTGATTAGAAATCAAGGAGGGCTTGCACTATTCCCAAATTTTGGGGATTTCCCCAAAAATCTATGTGCCACCCCAAAAAAAATTTGGTTCCCCAACTCCCCGAAAATCATACAATCATGTTGCCACCCCTAGTGATTTATCACTAGTGACTATCCCTGCCAAATATTACTTTGTATACCATAATTCTTCACTACTCTCTTGTACGTTAATTTTCGTCTCTTGTGTTACTTTACATATAAACCAGACAGATATAATTGCAATATACACGGTTCTTCATATGCTGACAAAAGTATCGTCTTAATGAGATTAAGTAATAAAAACAAGTTTTTTTTTTAACTGAAAGTAAGGAGTGACATTAAAACTTAAAACGAACAGCAATTATACCGTATATGAAAGGGACTGTCCCCTCCTCCATGCCTTGCTCTTTACGTTACTTTAGCGTAAAGAGCTAGGGGTTGAGGAGGGGACAGCCCCTTTCATATACGGAATAATTATTGTTCATTTTAAGTTTTAACGTCGCTCCTTACTTTCAGTTAATAAAACTTGTTTTTTATTTAAATTCTGAACGTTTTTTCAACTAATGCTGGTTTGATTTTCTCACAGTGCATGAAAAATTAAAACACAATTGGCATATTAGTTTTGGCAGATTTATTCTGGATATGAAGGGTAGCCCCTCCTCAATACCTTCCTCTTTACGCTAAAGCTGTTAGCACTTTTAAAAAAGCTTGCTATTTTAATTAAAAAGCCCCTGTGTTTCAATTTTAGTAAACAGTCAAAATTTTAGCGTAAAGAATAAGGTATTGAGGAGGGGCAATCCTTCATATATGGCATAATTTCTGTTTATTTTTCAAATAATGCTGCTAAATCTGGCTCACCCTCTATGAAATATACCCCTCCCCCTCACGGAACTCTTCCGTGGAAATTTCATCCAACGTAAAGTGCACCTCCCTCCATCAAATTCCCTCCTGACAATTCTTTCCTCGCTGAGAATCCCCCCTCTGTAAAATTGCTTGTGGACAATTCACCCTGAAAAATTCTCCTTAGCATTTTAAATTGGAATAAGACTTTAATCTATATATCGGTTTCTTGGCCACTCCAGAAATGCCCCCTTCCGTGGAAATTATTTCCCAGAACATCAAACGCACAGAAAAAAAGCCCCGGAACATCTCCATTTAAAAAAATTTGGCAAAGAGAATGTAAAACAATTAAAAAGACTTTCATATATTAATTCTGTCAATACCCCCCAGTTTAACATTTCCCCCAGAAAATTCACTCATCTGAAATTTCCCTCCTAAAGGAAAATTTTCCCCTTAGAAATCCACCCCAAGCACAACTTCCCCCTGGCTAAGGTGCATCTTTGCACTTTTAAACGTTTTATGGAGAGTCCGTAACTACAGGAAGTCAATGCTAATGTTTCAATAAACTCAACAGAAACTTTATGAGCGCATGGACCTATAAAAATAAAAACATCTTCTCATAACATAATTTGTCCTCTAAAAACAGTTTGGATTTTTTTACTGGTCTATCTCTTGTCAAATCCTTTCCCTAATTAATACAGTTTAAATGGCTTAACAACACAGAGTTGTCTCCTACCCCATGGCACCTGCATGCTACTGTTAAAGGGGTTAGGATAAGCAAAGTTGTGACATCACAAACGTTTTCCATAAGCAATGTCAGCTAGATAGTAAATAAGTTTAAAGGGATGACTGTTAAATGAAAATAGGATTTTGGAATATATTTTAATGAACAAGGTTAAAAGCTGAAGTTGTGTAAGGTAAGCAGTGATTTATAATTATGATAGTAATATAGGATGAAATGTGAGCTAAAACAACTAGTAATGTGCAGTAATTTACCATTATATAGAGGGGGAAGAGTGGAGGTAGGTACTTCAAAGTACCTTCCTGGGACATACCTTAGCATGTAGATCCATCCCTGAAAGTTTCATTTTCCTAACCCAACCCCTTTCCAAGATAGCCAAAAGTAATTAAAGTAGAATTTTACCCTGTTTGTGCTTCAGTTAAGTAGAAAACCCATTTTGTAAGGTTTTACTTTTATAGCACATGGATTTTTAAAGTTCTTCCAAGGTCAATGCCCTCTAGAGAGAGAAGGAGTGGAGGTATGTACATCAAAATACCTTCCCTATACATTATTCTATATATCAATCCCTGAAAGTTTCATTTTCCTAGCCTAAACCCTTTCCAAGATAGGCTAGTAAAAAATAGCTTGTCTAGAATTTTACCATGTAATATTGAAATTAGACCCTGGCGCCGTCCCGGCGGATCAACTGAACGCTGCCGACAAGAGGCCCGGTCGAACTCCACCGAAGTGTCATAACGCCGCCAATGCGCTGTATGCGCGCCGCTGCCGGCAGAAGCGGCGGCGTTTGGTCAACTTCAAATTAATTTTGCGGCAATTCTTTGTTGTGTCAACCACAAAGTCGGAGCTTTTCCTTCTCGTGTGGTTTAGTATTTCGATTTTCCTGATTAGAAATCAAGCAGGGCTTGCACTATCCCCGAATTTTCGGGTATTTCCCCGAAAATCTATGCGTCACCCCGAAAAAAAATTTGGTTCACCGAAAATTACGCAATCATGGTGCCACCCCTAGCAATTTATCACCAGTGACTTTCCGTGCCAAATATTACTTTGTATACCATAATTCTTCACTACTCTCTTGTTCATTAATTTTCGTCTCTTTTGTTACTTTGCATTAAAACCAGACAGATGCAATTGCAAATATTGCAATATACACAGTTCTTCATATGTTGACAAAAAAAGTATCGTCTTTATGAAATGAGTTTAAATCATTTCGAATGCAGTTTCCCAATCGCTATTTCTTACATCATTCTTAGTCAAAAATTTTATTTTCAAGTTGAATAGAATTATAGAACGCATTCACTACTATACAGCTTCAGCCTTCAGCTGGATTTTGAAATTGACAGCCGACAGATTGTTTCTACAGCTGAATTGTAAGTTTGTAGATTTTTTTTTTTTGGCTGTTTTTAGATAAGTTTTTCTTAATGTTTAATATTCAATTGTTGAACGCCTGATAGAAAATACAATCTTCTTTCTGAAACATTTTTACCCCCCCCCCCCCCCCAAAAAAAAAACAAACAAACAAACAAACCCTTCTATTGAGACAATATTTAGCTATAGACTAAGCTATGTACAAGGTTGGGGAATTAAAGATTGAACCGGAAGTTACCCCAGAAATATGATTAATAAATAAATTGTAAATTATTGCCTATAGAGGGGGGGGGGGGATAGGGGGCTATCATTTTTAAATGAAAATACCTCATTTTTTATTATTGAAAGCAGGGATGCCAAAAAGATAATTATTTTTTTCATTTAAAGAAGAGACATAAGAAAATGATATCAAATTTCCTGGGAAACCATTGAAATATTTTGATAGACCCAGGGCCCCCCATTAGGACTTGTTCATTGTCTTGGGTATTTTGCGATTTCTCATAGGCTACTGGCCTAATTTGGCTTTTGTGTGTGCTCCCTTTTAATTAGATTCTTTGGATCTTATT
Source organism: Artemia sinica (assembly GCA_027921565.1). Taxonomy (NCBI): domain Eukaryota; kingdom Metazoa; phylum Arthropoda; class Branchiopoda; order Anostraca; family Artemiidae; genus Artemia; species Artemia sinica. The sequence continues at coordinate 23,673,760 of CM051272.1, forward strand.
GAATGCCACAGCAAATCTATGGCTCAGTTTTCCTATAATTTGAGGTATATCTGAATAATTTTGACATTTTTGTTGCTGTCTTTGTACCCCTTTACTCACACCCTCAATTTTTTTTCAATCAACACTAAGCTGTTTAACGTTATTTTGCGTGTTTGTTTGAACCATTTAGTGACCTAGTTAATTATTAAGTAAATTATTTTTCTAATGAAAGCTGAGATGGTATCCTATCAAGGTGGTATCCAGAGCGGGGGGGGGGGTAGAGAGGTATTGCATTTAAATGATAATATCTCGAAATTTTTTTTATTGAAAGCAGGGATCCCAAAAAGTTAATTTTTTTTATTTAAAGCAGAGACGGCATCCTATCAAGGTGGTATCCAGAGGAAGGGGGTAGTGAGTTATCATATTTAAATGATAATACATTGATTTTTTTTTTGAAAGCAGGGGTGCGAATACATTAATTATTTTTTTTATTTAAAGCAGAGGACGGTATCCTATCAAGATGGTATCCAGAGGGGGGGGGCATAGGGAGTTATTATATTTAAGTGATACTACCTTGATTTTTTTTTTTATTGAAAGCAGGGATGCCAAAAGTTGAAAAGTTGACAAATATTAACAAGATTTTCATGAGTTATACTTGATACAGCACTTGCATGGTTTTATCGTCCAAAAGGAAAGGGACGTATGTGTCCAACCCGTTTTTTTTCTTATTGATGAAACGGGTTTACTTTGAAAACATTCATTCATAAGTACCAGGCAGATTCACACTAAAACGGATTGGTGTGACGAAAGCACTGTATATATATATATATATATATATAATTCGTGCTCAATTATGTGCTTGTATATATAATTAGCGTCTAATTATATATACACTGGACGAAAGCAATATCGATATCCCCACCTAACGTTGCGCTCGAGTGATAATGGCGCTCTTGGTCCAGTGCCCAAGTTACATTAAAAGGCTAGGTCATAATAAAAAGTTTTCAATTTAGGAGGTTCAAGGAAGAGTCTTTGACAGTCTTATGACCTCAGGGTACTAGATGTTGCAACATTCTTACGTATCTACAGTGTTTAAAAAATTCGATCACCCCACAAATGATTACCAAAAATATGCACAAATGTAACATTTGGAATATTATAACACTTTTTTCAAAGCTTTGAAGAAAAGCAAAAAAAGGCTAAATACCCATGACTACGCTTGAAAGCTATTTTAAAAAGAAACTCTTTGGAGATTTCCATGGAAATGACCATAGCAGAAGCTTTGAGCCTGGGTGGGGATCAAAGAGGAGTCTTGGAGGATTTTGACCACAGGATACTTAGTGTTGCGGACTTTCTTAAATTTGGTAATTTTTGTGAGCATTTGGAAATCAAAGCTTAAACTCAATAACTGATACCAAGTGTCCTAACATTTTGTTTGGATTAAAAGTGACGAACTAGGAAGAGCATCTCAACATGTTCCTGGAGCTACTTCAGTCTGCATATTATTTCATTAAATTACATTTAAAAACAGATGAGCTTTTCATTTTTTACCTAATAACATAGCTGGCACTTCATTTTTCTTCATACCAAATAAACCATTAAGCGTTTTTTGTTTCATTGTAATTGAAGTGTTCTCATGTGAAGTGTTCATCATGTATTTTTCAGTTTGATAAATTTACTCCTTTTAGATGCAGTTTATAATTTGACTGATATTAGGTATTTATCAGTTTATATTTTTATTTATTTTATCCAATAAAGGAGGAAGCCATGTAATTTGGAATTAATCCCCAAAAGAAAAAATGAATAATATCCAAAAGAGCAGCCAAAAGCAATAAAAAAGCAGCAGTTCAGCCTTAGCCTACATGACATATATTCTATAAAGAAGCCAAAAAAACTTTAAAATGCATTTTTTTTTAATTGTTATTAAGAACCAGTTTTTAATACAAGAAGGGTTTTAGGAATCCAAAAGAACAAAAAAAAAAAAAAACGATCAATATCAAAGTCGCCCATTTCAACTCTTTTAAAGGTGACAAAACAGATATAGGCAAAGGGCATAATGAAAAAATTAAGCTTCTAAGTTCAAAGTTATATTCAAAGTTTTTACCCGGATAACTGACGGATTTTGTGATACAGTATTTTTTTTTAATTGTTATTAAAAACCAGTTTTTAATACAAGAAGGGTTTTAGGAATCCAAAAGAAAAAAAAAAAAAAAAAAACGATCAATATCAAAGTCGCCCATTTCAACTGTTTTAAAGGTGACAAAACAGATATAGGCAAAGGGCATTATGAAAAAATTAAGCTTCTAAGTTCAAAGTTATATTCAAAGTTTTTACCCAGATAACTGACGGATTTTGTGATACAGTATTTGAAGTTTTGTATGCAGTAATGCTCGATGAAAAAACTACTAATTATGATAATTACTTATGTTAAGAATACATAGCTAATAAATACTTCAACTACTCGTATTATGCAAGGGTTCTGAAACGCCACAGCCATTTTGTTTCTACCAGATTTCTACTTCTCTTGGGGAATAACGAAGAAGATCAGTTTCCAGCCAGCAACTTGTGAATTTTGAACTCATGAATAGGCTCGAATCTGTTGTAAATTTAAGCTGTGATTTGCGAAAGACTGATGAAAACATTAATGTTTGCGGTCAACATTGATCGCGCCGGCGGCGCGCCACCGACATCTTACCGGCGGCGCGGCGCGCTGTTTTTGGCCCCGCCGCCGCCGGTCTTCCCTCATCGGTGTGGCGCCGGGGTCTAATTGAAATTATTTATCCGCTAACTGCTGTTAATTTTCTGCTATCTGTGATAGCTATCTAATTTATCTGCTCTCAAGAGTAATTAATAATATTTATAAAACTTTTAGTGCACTGCATTCAGAAAATTGTTTTCAGCCTAGCCTAATCAGTGGTATCAACTGAGAAAGGGGGGTGGTATTTCCCTCCCAAGGGTTTTGGTAGCCTAAAACTATTGTAATACAGAAATAAGCTTGAAATAAAACAGCCCAGGCCTGTATTTTAGGCTACCATTTGATTCCTTACTCAATGTTCTTTCTAAATATAGTAGTTACTGCCATTATAATTGTTTCCCTGCCTAATTAGGTCTTGATAAATATTGAGTAGTTCACATAAATGACCTAAGAATAAAGTGAATATACCACTCAACCAAGGCTGTACCCAGGATTGTTTTTGGAGGGGGTTTTACTAATATTTTTTTTTGGGGGGGGGGATTTAACAGAAAAACCTTAAAAAAGGCATACAAAATTTGTTTATATCCATTTTTGTTACATTTTTACAAGTCAGACAAACATTTGGGGGGGGGGGGGTTCAAACCCCCCCCCCCTTTGGGTACAACCTTGCACTCAATGCCAGAGGCAGATCCAGGGGGCTGGGGGTGCAAGCCCCCAAGATTTTTCTGGTGCCCTCAGTTTTTTTTCTTCTCCTTTTCTTGCCCTTTTTTTAAACAAACTTGTCAGTTTGGTTAATTATTGGTACCCTTGTCACATTGCACCCCTCCCAAGATTTTGCTTGAGATTTGTCTTTGCTCAATGCCTTTTCTTAGGCTCTTTCTGAATTAAGTAATTGCTTTACTTGTAAATTCAATTTTAAGCCCTTTACAAACCCTCAAAGATGATATCTTTTTCTCTTATTTTAGATACAGCTTATATACCTCTGTTAGCATCAATCCTGTTAAAACCAGTTTACTGTTAATTGAATCAACAGTGACAAAATTGAGAATCAGTAAATGTCTTAGAAAAATATTATATGGCTATAAAGGCTGTGCAGAATTTCATCCCAAATTTAAATATGAGATTTTTTTTCCATTGTAAATTCATTTTTAAGCCCTTTACAGACCCTCAAAGATGATACTCTTTTCTTTTATTTTAGATATGGCTTATATACCTGTGTTATTGTCAATCTTCTTAAAACTGGTTTTTCCTATAAATTGAATCAACAGTGGCAAAATCGAGAATCAATAAGTGCATAGGTAATATGTAATATGGGCTGTATTATGAGGGCAGGTTAGGTTAAGATTGTTTCCAATAGTCAGGTATTTCTTCTATGTTTCTGAAAGATATATTTTAATAAAAATATTTATCTCAGATCATGTCCTGTCTTAGGTATTAACTATTGAACAACTGCGAATGAGAAATTAGGCACAAAATAATGGCAAACCCACATAGTAAGTAAATTTTTGTATATAGTTAATAGAGGCGTTTTTTCACTCATCAATGTTCTAAGATCTTACATCTTTTGTCAGAAAACGCTTAAAAGTGAAATCTTTGAACAAAGATCTTACATCTTTGGTCGTTTTTGTACAAACGTCTTTCATCATTCTGCTCTGATCAGCGGTCTGAGAACAATGATGATTGGATCATCAAAGTTCTCTCATCATTGTTCTATATGGCAAAACAGTGGAGGTCTTCACACTTTTGCTAACATCAGTGAGCTGTAAGATCTTAGAACAAAGATGAGTTAAAAAACGATAATCTTTGCAGAAAGATGATAAGATCTTAGATGTAAGATCTTAGTGCTAAAAAAACGGGCCTAATGGCTAGGAGGCTGGGATGCAATAGCAACAGAAGTGATCATTACATTTGAAAAGAGCAAGAAACAGAGAATGAGACAGTTTACGTTTTTCCTATATGATTTCTGCCCTATGTTCACTGGCGGATCCAGGGGGGCTGGCTCCCCCCCCCCAATATTTTTTCTGGCACCCTCTTTCCCTGTTTTTTTCTTCCATTTTTTCACTCTCTTTTTAGAATAAATTTCCCCCCCCCCCTCCAAAGATTTTGCTCTAGATCTGCCCTGTCTATGTTATACCTATATCTATTTTGGCATTGTGAATCAAATACTGATTAGAAATAAGCTCACAAAATAAATACAAATAAGTCTTAAGCACTGACATAATGCTGTCTAGTAGGCTAGCATATCTTTTAGATATAGTCTCATATAACAGTATTTGATTTAACAGCTGCATACATAACCTCTTTTTAACTAAACACTTTAATAACAAAAGAGCAGTATCATTTGATTCCCTATTCAGCACTGTTTCTAAATATAATGGTCACTAATATGACAATTGTATCTCAGCCCTTCCCCTTCTTATGGGGCCAGTTTCAGCCTTTGGCTATGTACAGACCTTTACTGATTTGCTTTTCCCACATGATGAACCAACCAAATAAGTAAAGTTTTATGCATAGCCTCTGACTACATCAGGTTGTATTAAGAGGGAGGGGTTGTCACTAGCCAAAGTTTTTTTTTGAGGGGGGGGGGGGGTGGGAGCAATGGATTTTACTAACTGGCTAGTCAGTTTACATACTGACTTATTTGGGCAATTTTGCTGTTATTACTGTATTTTTTTTCTATTTACTGAGACTGATCATCTTCCATTAAATTTATGTTTTTTTTTCTATCAGCTTGTTTACCTAAAAAAAAAAATGATCCGGTAAAACAGTAGTTCTTGCACTAATATTTAACTGACTCAGTTTTTTTTTACCAAGTGGCTGAAAACATTGGGGGGGGGGTCCTCTTTCCCTATATGTGACACCCCTGGGGGCCTTGCTTGCAATTCTTGCGATAATAACCATTTGATTTGCAACAGTGTAGAATAAGGAGTTACCACACAAGAATGTTACCACAATTAATTGCTTGTAATACATGTAATTCCTGTATATATATATATATATATATATATAATATATATATATATATATATATATATATATATATATATATATAATATATATATATATATATATATATATATATATATATATAATATATTATATATATATATATATATATATATATATATATATATATATATATATATATATATATAATATATATAAATATATATATATATATATATATATATATATATATATATATATATTATATATATATATATATATATATATATATATATTATATATATATATATATATATATATATATATAATATATATATATATATATATATATATATATATATATATATATATATATACATATATATATGTATATATATATATATATATATATATATATATATATATATATATATATATATATATATATAATATATATATATATATATATATATATATATATATATATATATATATATATATATATATATATATATATATATATATATATATATATATATATATATATATATATATATATAATATATATATATATATATATATATATATATATATATATATATATAATATATATATATATATATATATATATATATATATATATATATATATATATATATATATATATATATATATATATATATACGAGGGTTGTTTTTTAAGTAAGTACCGTTTTGGAATTAAAAAAGACGTGCAAAGATATCGCAATAATTTTATTTTTACATGAAAGCCTGTACCTTAATCTACTTTTCTACATAATTTCCGTGAATATTGAGGCACTTGTCATAACGTGGCACCAGTTTTTGAATACCCTCCTCATAGAATTCTCCCGCCTGACTTGTTAACCACTGTATCACAACTGTTTTGACTTCGTTATCGTCTTGAAGACGCTGACCACCCAGGTGTTTCTTCAAGTGCAGGAACAAATGGTAGTCGCTGGGCGCCAGTGGCTGTATGGAGGATGATCTAGAGCTTCCCATTTAAAAGATTTGATGAGATCTTTGGTCCGATTAGCCACATGTGGACTGGCATTGTCATGCAGCAAAATGATGCGCTTACTCAGCTTGCCACGTCTTTTGTTCTGGATTGCACGACGCAGATTGTTCAATGTCTCACAATAAGACGCTGCATTGATTGTCTTATTACGAGGCAGAAACTCCACTAGCAATACTCCTTTTTTGTCCCAAAAAACTGTGCACATGATTTTCCGGGCAGAAATTGTTTGCTTAAATTTCACTTTTTTGGGTGATGATGAATGTCGCCATTCCATGGATTGTTGTTTTGATTCTGGTGTGACGTAGGCCCCCCATGTTTCGTCACCAGTAAAAATTTGGTCTAAAAAATCTTCACCTTCATTGTGGTAGTGCTCAAGGAAAGTTAATGCACTGCCTAAACGTTGGGTTTTGTGCAAATCCGTCAACATTTTTGGAACCCAACGTGAACACAATTTCCGGTAATTCAAGTTCTCAGTCACAATGCGATACAAAACACTACGAGAATATTGAGGAAACCAGTCGCACATTGATGAAATTGTAAAGCGTCTGCTTTCTCTCACTTTTTCTTCCACTTTTTGCACCAAATCTTCATTAAAGACCGAAGGACGCCCACTCCGTTCTTCATCATGCACATTTGTGCGGCCATCTTTAAATGCTCTCACCCATTTCCTTACCATTCCATCACTCATAATGTTTTGTCCGTAAACTTCACAGATCTCACGATGAATATCGATCGGTTTTACGCCTTTAGCACTAAGAAATCGTATAACCGCCCGTACTTCACAATCGGCGGGACTCACGATTGTCGGAGGCATCTTAAACACTCAGTAAACAACGTATACAATTAAGAATCAGACTGTAATGGCGTCAGTGCGTAGACAAGAGATGTAGGTAACCAGCGCGACGACCTTAGCGCTGTGGCGGCGGAATCGCAAAACGGTACTTACTTAAAAAACATGCCTCGTATATATATATATATATATATATATATATATATATATATATATATAATATATATATATATATATATATAGATATATATATATATATATATATATATATATATATATATATATATATTATATATATATATATAGTATATATATATATATATATATATATATATATATATATATATATATATTATATAATATATATATATATATATATATTATATATATATATATATAGATATATATATATATATATATATATATATATATATATATATATATAATATATATATATAATATATATATATATATATATATATATATATATATATATATATATATATATATATATATATATATATATATATATATATACAGGAATTACATGTATTACAAGCAATTAATTGTGGTAACATTCTTGTGTGGTAACTCCTTATTCTACACTGTTGCAAATCAAATGGTTATTATCGCAAGAATTGCAAGCAAGGCCCCCAGGGGTGTCACATATAGGGAAAGAGGACCCCCCCCCCCCCAATGTTTTCAGCCACTTGGTAAAAAAAAACTGAGTCAGTTAAATATTAGTGCAAGAACTACTGTTTTACCGGATCATTTTTTTGTTAGGTAAACAAGCTGATAGAAAAAAAAACATAAATTTAATGGAAGATGATCAGTCTCAGTAAATAGAAAAAAAAATACAGTAATAACAGCAAAATTGCCCAAACAAGTCAGTATGTAAACTGACTAGCCAGTTAGTAAAATCCATTGCTCCCACCCCCCCACCCCCCTCAAAAAAAACTTGGCTAGTGACAACCCCTCCCTCTTAATACAACCTGATGTAGTCAGAGGCTATGCATAAAACTTTACTTATTTGGTTGGTTCATCATGTGGGAAAAGCAAATCAGTAAAGGTTTGTACATAGCCAAAGGCTGAAACTGGCCCCATAAGAAGGGGAAGGGCTGAGATACAATTGTCATATTAGTGACCATTATATTTAGAAACAGTGCTGAATAGGGAATCAAATGATACTGCTCTTTTGTTATTAAAGTGTTTAGTTAAAAAGAGGTTATGTAGGATGAGACTATATCTAAAAGATATGCTAGCCTACTAGACAGCATTATTTCAGTGCTTAAGACTTATTTGTATTTATTTTGTGAGCTTATTTCTAATCAGTATTTGATTCACAATGCCAAAATAGATATAGGTATAACATAGGCAGGGGCAGATCTAGAGCAAAATCTTTGGAGTGGGGGGGGGGGGCAAATTTATTCTAAAAAGAGAGTGAAAAAATGAAAGAAAAAAAACAGGGAAAGAGGGTGCCAGAAAAAATATTGGGGGGGGGAGCCTGGATCCGCCAGTGAACATAGGGCAGAAATCATATAGGAAAAACGTAAACTGTCTCATTCTCTGTTCTCTGTTCATGTTCAGCTTCCCGAACGCCAACTGGGATATTATTCCAAATAGCCGGAGCCAAATACCGAATTCCGAAACCTTAACGTGTGGTGTCTCGATACTCAACCGTAAAATTTCCCGCCTCTAGTCGCATACCTGTGGAGTGAACTATTTACGCGAAAAAAAATTGTAAAAACTGGAGGACATACATCATTCCAACATCTATAGGCAAAAATAGCAGCTTGGTAATCGCGAATCTGACCAATGTTAAGTACTCTTTATTTTTTAAAACATGACGTGGTATCATTCACATTTTCTATATAATTCCCAAGAAGACATACTGTTTCATTTTGTAAAATCTGCACTCTTTTGAAATTTGCGTAAAAATTGCTAGACCAAATGACACAACCATAAGAAATATAAGGCGCAACAATACTATGATACAATAATAAAAGAACCGATAATGGTAAAAAATGCTTCAAACGACGCAAAATTCCCAGACCTCTAGCAACCTTACCTGCAACAAGATCACTACGGTGCTTCCAAGACAAATTACAATCAAGCTGGAAGCCCAAATAACGCACCTCATGCACCCGTGACAAAGGCTTACCATTAAAAAATATCCCTCTATCAGCACTCGGAGGCTTACCAACTCTCCTAAAAATCATAAAATTAGTTTTTTTTAACATTTACTGACAAAAGGCTCAAACTTGTAAATACACAAAATGACTTTAAAACCCTATTTACTTTCAACAATAGATCATCAATCATTCGACTAGACATAGTTAAAGTAGTATCATCCGTGAAAGTCGTGATAAAACACTCCGGTAAGAAAAACGCATTGAATCAACATACACAAGGTACAGAAGTGGTCCCAAGACAGATCCCTGAGGTACACCACACTTCACTTGATAGGGAGAAGAAAATGCATCATTTAAAACAACTTGAATAGATCTTCCACTTAAAAAACTATCAAACCATTTCAGATAATTACCACGAACTCCAAGGGACTGTAGACGTTTGAGTAAAATTTTAAAATCCACTGTATTAAACGCCTTTCTAAAATCAATAAAAACAGTCAAAGGGATTTCACCACGTTCAAAGCTTCTATTTACAATATCACAGAGAGAATGCACGGCGTCCGACGTCGAGTGACCTTTCCTAAAGCCGAACTGAGTTTCACTTAACATCCATGTTTTCGTAAGGTAATCATATAGCCTTTTATGCATAATTTTTTCAAATATTTTTGAAAACAGGGGAAGGATTGATATAGGTCTATAATTTTGATATCTAGTTTATACCCACCTTTATGGAGGGGGATGACTTTTGCCCTTTTAAGCGCATCGGGGAATACCCCAGTTTCCTGGGAAAGATTGATTATGTGGACGAGACATGGTATTAAATAACACCACTGATTTAAAAGCCTTCAAATTAATTCCATCTGTCCCTACTGAATTAGATTTGATTGTTTTCACGACCTTCATAATTTCATCTCCAGTACACGATTGAAATTCAATTCCATTTCCAATTCCTCTTTCATCCAAAAATTCGTCCTCCAAGGAATCATTATTAAAATTCACTAACCCTTCCGCCTGCACATTTTGACCAGTACTTGAAAAGAACTCAGCAAATTTATTAGTAATAATCGTTTCATCACTCACTGCTTCTCCTTGAATCAGCAGCGAATTAGGTGGAGCTTCTTTCCTCTTTCCCAATAGGTCATTTATAACCTTCCAAGTTCCTCTCGCATTATCCTTATTTAAACTCAGTTGGTTAGCAAAATATTCTTTTTTAGCTTTCCTTCTCATTGAGTTCACTTTATTGCGTATTATTTTAAACTCTTCCAATTTCTTGACACACTTACTATTTAAATAATCTGTATACACTTGATTTCTTAAATCTGACACTTCAAGAATTTCTGTAGTTATCCAAGGCTTCCTGGGTTGATCCTTATGCGGTTTCACAAATTTAACTGGGCCAGTCTTGTCATAAATTGGCTGTATGATCCCCATCATGCAATCAAATGCCCCAGAAGCGTCATCTTTTATCTCCAAAATCTCGCTAAGATCAGTGCTGCTTAACTCATCACCAAACCTCTGTAAATTCTCTTTTTTTAACTACCGAATCTTCACTTTTTTTCTTTCATTTCTTTTTATGCGGACTCAAGGTACCATTCTGAGAGCTGGGAAATGGTCAGAACAAGGGTACAGAACCACATCAGCATAACTACGGTCCAGATACTTCGAACCACAATTTATAGAATTATCCAGTAAGTTTATCGCAGATCATTTCTGGTCTTCATTCTCGGTACGAACAAAAAGCTCCTCCCACTTCTTTCTGCATTAGCGGGTTACTTGTTTCCGATTATTTCTATTATAACTGTAAGTTTCGCGTCCAAGAGTGTTACAAAGTGCATTATTCGTAATAGCGGGTTTCCACTTGTTTCCGATTGTTTCGCGTCTGACTTGTCTACCCGTGAAAAGATCTGATGCCGCTTATGTTTCTATCTGCAAAAACGTTCTCTGGAGCACTCGCACCTTGGTCTGGGTTTTTATAATGGGTGAGATAGGGAAAGATCATACTGGATAATTATATAAATTGTGCTTCGAACCAACAAAAATATTGTCAATGAGAGTAGCTGAATGACTCGTAACCCGTGTTGGAATATTAGCTAGGGGAAAAAGATCATTAGCAACCATCAAATTAAAAAAATTAAGATTCACTCCATTCAGCGATAGCAGATCAAAGTTAAAATCACCCATACAAATAAAATCTAAACCTGTCCGAGACACCGCACGCGTAAGTTGATCAAATCCACGCTCAAAATCTTCCCAGCTTGCGCTCGGTGGCTTATGCACAATACTAATCAAAAATTTACTACTACTCAAATTTAAATCTATACTAAAACTTTCAAAATTACCCTCTATCCAAACATCAGTATCATTTCTTACTTGGTATGTCAATGACTTTGAAATCAAACATGCGATTCCCCCTATGTGAAGTGACGTCCGGTTTTTAGCCTCCAAATTATAATCTGGAAAAGAGTACAGCGAGAAAGAGTGTTCCTGACTAAAAAACTTTTAGATATACCAATAAAACTAATTTTTCCTTGAGAATCAGAAAGAAATTGCAACACATTCTCATAACCAGTAGTGAGGTGACCATTCCAGGCACATAAACGCAACGAATCGGCTTCCCCGGGGTCTAACTTCGATCTTTGGACATAAGCACTATTTTTTAAACGGTTTAAATCTAACTTGGTTCATACACGGTTCAACATCTCTTGCTATTGGTGCCGATAAAACCTCTTCTAGACGAAAAGGTTGGCTCATTAAATCATCAAGTGAAGAACCAACGAAAGTAAATAAATAAACATATAACATATCTCTCTAAATGAAAAAAAAGAAAAAAAAAAGTAAGAAATAAAAAATAGGAGACCAAGACATTTTTTTTGTAAATAATAATAGAAAGACTAAAATCAAAAACGAAACAAAACGGATCCCTCAAAAGAAAAGGAAAAGCAAGAATAAAATAAACGGGAGACCAAAACAGTTTATGCGAATAATAATAAGAATGAAAAAATCGCGAAAAAGAAAGAGAAAGAAAAAGGGCAACAAAAGCTGTACAGAGAAGAAAAAACGACAAAAAACAACACAAATATTAATTCAAACGCATTCAGCAAGGGATCTTGTTTTCCGCGCAGCTTCACTAGTATGTTGCCCCGGTCGGTCCATACATTTTTAACACCAAAGCGATCCCTTGCGGCATTTAGCAGGTCGCGACGTCGCTTTGTAAGGGATTCCGACACAAAGATTCCAGACCCAGCTAGTTTAGACTTCTGTAAGAACACTTTTCGAGCAACTTCTTTACTAACAAATTGCAATAAAACTGGGGCAACTTTGTCACTGGTGGTATGAGGCCCATTCATTCTAAACCGGAAAACACTTGATAATTCGCCAGAAGATATACCAGTAACACCCATCCGTGTCGAAAGGACACTGAGCATAGTCGATTTAAGGTCAACTCCTGGCTTTTGCTTCAGACCGTTGAAAACAAGACTGTGCAACATATTTTCTTGATCAATATCGTCTAGCTTGACTTCGATTTTTTCAATTCGATTCTCTAGATTACGGGTTTGCATTCTATGCATTTTCAACTCACGCTCGATACGGTCTAATATGGGGTTGAACTCTAGTGACACAGACTTATATAACTCGCCAATTATAGTCTCAGCTGAATCTTTAAGACCAGGTTTCGCACTCGAGCCACACTTGGCAGAAACCTGACGAGTTATCTCTGCAACTATAGATTCCCTAGTTTTCTCTAGCTCCTGTTCTGTAGCAGAAATTCGTGCAAATAAAGCAGACTGTGAACCGGGCAGCGCGGCAGCTTGATCCGGTACTTTTAGTGCCGCAAATGCTTTTGAAATAGACCTGTAAATGTCGGGAAAACGCTCAAGTTCCTCAAAAGCGTGTTTCACATTCTTCGCAGTTTTAGTAGAAGCCTCTTGAACATTATCCTTGTACGATACAAGATTATTCTCAGAAAGAATTTGCTCGTTATGATCCCCGTAACAAAAGATCAAATAGTTAGTTCGCTTTCCATCATTTTTCGTAAGCTTCAGAATTCGTACAGGCCACAATGGATAGCTCGCAAATTTCGCCAGTGCAAGATCGAATTGCTTGAAAGACGTCATGATTAGTGTGAGAAGGAAAAACCAAAATGAAAAATGAAAAACCAAAATGAGACTTATCTTGTAGTGGGCAGGCCCACGGATGGCGTTGGCAATCACCGCTCTTGCAGGGTGGCCCAGTGGACCGTGTAGGCCTGCGACGTTTTTTTCCACCGTTTTCTTACATCCAAAACAGCATAGCATCCAATTATTAACAAAATAACTAAGCCACAGCAAGTCCTTTTTCTTTTCACAAAACGTGAATACAGCGAAACGAATTAATTCACCTATTGCGAAACTGTCCACTGTAATTTATTCTAAATTTAATCCGGCTTAAAAACAAAACAGATGTTTACAGGTCAGATGCCAAACAAGATACCTCCTGAGTTTGTCCTGTTTCACATCCTGACAATCCAAGTGATGCCTTCTATTCTCCTTCACTCCATATGCAGTAAGTTTTATCCTATTGTCCATACATGTTTCACATTTGTTTTCTTTGTTTTGGAAAATTTGACATGACAGATATTGAAATTTTGATGACATACTGCTGTTCCTGGTGATTAAGGTATGACACCTCTTACATAAAATAATCAGTATACAAATTAAAGGAATTTAGTTGAATATAGACTGCATTTTAGTGTGTTGCAGATTGAATAAAATTCACATCACAATGAATAGGAAAAAAATCAGTATAAGAGGCCTCAGTACATCCCACTGCATGGATAGGAAATAAGAATGGAAGGTGTCAACCCTGAAAACCATCTGCAGTCAGTACCTTGTAGCATATACCATGCTTACGTTCTTTAGGCAGAGTCAATAGCTCCTATATAGCTGACTAAAGTCAATCACTACTTGGACCATACTAGTAGTATAATAAGTAATTAAGCCAAAATAATTGTTTTTGTTTGTCTTAGTCTGTTCAATAAGACTGTCTATGATTGGAGGGCAACCAGCCCCCCTTCCCATGCACCTTTTTTCACAAAGACATCCAATTAAAATTTTGAGACAGCCATCTTATTTAACATAGTTGAAAGATCCGAAACTGGGTCTCTGAGGATGAAAAAAAACCCCACAGCCCTTTGGGTAAGGGCTGTGAGTTATACAATTCAACCATTGGTAATGTATAGTATTAGTTATTGGGAAAGGTTTGACCTTTTGCGTCCAAAATGGCCAAGGTCATTCAAGTGATGCTTTCATGAAATATTGACGGGAGTATTGAACTAAATAACAACACGCTATGTGCTTCTGGGTTGTCAAAAGGATGTATCTAAAAAATGACTTAGAGTTGTAAGTTTGAACTTTCAGGGAATGATGAGGGGGATGATCAATTGACCAAAAGGGAATATGTGCACACTACTACTACTGCTATACTCCTATTTCTAGGGTGACTACTACTAAGGCTGGGGATATTAAGATGAAAATTGTAGGAAATGTTGAGAGGGAAGTTGGACTAATTTAAAACACACTATGCACATACTGGCTGTCAAAAGGGCACATCAGCAGTATCTTACGAATGGCTTAGTGTACTATGTTGTAGCATCTAGAGCACGACGAGGGGGATATTCAACTGATTAAAAACGCAATAGGCCTATGTGCATGCTACTACTTGCTTTTATTGTTACTGCTACTACTAATGCAGCTACTACTTCTCCTGCTGCAACCATTACTACTATTGCTATCACAACTGCTATTTCTAAGGTGACTACTACCAAGGTTGAGAATGTTATGGTGAAAATCGTAGAGAAATGTTGAGCAGGAAATTGAAATAAATCAAACCATACCGTGTGCATACTGGTTGTCAACAGGGTGCATCATAAATATCTTAGAATGGCTTAGCATACTAAGTTGAAACTTCCAGGGTGTTATGAGGGAGATATGCATACAACTAATGCTCCTACTATTGTTGCTATTACTAATATAACTACTGCTACAACTATTATGATTCCTACTACTACTAAGGTAAAGCATATGAAGGTGAAAATTTCAGGGAATATTGAGGGGAAAGTTGAACTAAATCAAAACACACTCTGTGCGTTCAGGTTTTCAAAAGGGCATATCTCAGGAAAGGCTTAGGGCCAATTTTGTTGACCCTCAGGAAAGGCTTAGGGTCAATTGTTTTGACTACGACTAAGGGTGTTAAGGTGAAATTTTCGGAAAATGTTGAGGGGGAACTTGAACTAAATTAAAACACGCTATGTGCATACAGATCGTCCAAAAGGCATGTCAGCAATATCTTAGGAATGGCTTAGAGTATTAAGTTTAAACTTCCAGGCCATCATGAAAAGGGATGTTCAACTGACCAAAAGGCAATGTGTACTTACTACTACTGTTACTACTATTTCTAACACTACTTTTACCACTATAACCAATACTCTTACTACTACTACCACTAATGCTAAGGGTATGAAGCTGGAAATTTCAGGGGATATTGGGAGAGGGGGGGTTGTACGAATCAAGCTCAGGGCATTAAGGTGAAAATTTCAGGGAATGTTGAGAGAATTTTGAACTAAATCAAAACATACTATGTGCATGCAGGTTGTCAAAAGGACTTTTCAGCAATGTCCGAGGGACTGTTTAGGGCATTAAATTAAAAATTCCACTGTATGTTGAGGGTTGTGTTGAAAAGAATAAAATGTGCTATGTGCATACTGCTACCAATGCTACTACTGCTACCACAACTATTGCCACTATTGAACAACTTTGAGAATGAAGTGGAAGCTTTCAGGGTATGTTGAGGCAGAGTTTGAACTAACCAAAAGACACTGTGTGCATATTATCTCTATTACTACTGCTATGACAACTACTTCTATTGATGCTAAGGGGATTAAGGTGAAATTTTCAGGGAATATTTACGGGCATGTTGAACTAAATGAAAACGTACTAAGTACGCTCACATTGTGCATATATACAATACATTGCAAAAATAATACGTTTTAAATTTTTTCCATTTTCTTATAATTTCAATAAATTCAAAATTATTAAGACTTTTAGGAATGAATATCATTATATATATATTAAACTGTAAATCCACATTAATTTTTTTTTTAGTAATTTCGGTTATGATTGTCATTTTTTTTTAATATTGTGAGAAGTAAAAACACATAGCTCAAAATAAAGATTTTTGTCAGTAAAGTGCAAATTATGGTATGGTTGTTAGAAGCCAAGGGTCGCATCAGTCCTACTCCTCTTGGTTTCTGCTCGTTTTGGGTTTAAATTGGCTATTTATTGTAATTTCTATTCGTTTTGTTTTCATTTATTCATTAATGGTGATTTATGGTAGTTTTATGCTTGAAAAACTATTTGACTTTATTTCTGCTTATCTGTGGTTTAATGTAGCTCTTTAATTTTTTTTTTTTTGAAAAACTTCTTTTGTGGAAAAAGTTTTTAAAATCAATATGTAAATTAGCAAGCTAAGAAACTCTAATATTAACTTTGAACGAAGGAAGTCAAACATTATTTATGAAATAGGTACTTAATTTCTTTTGATGTTAAATGTCTTTGACATTTGACTTCGAGATTGGACTTCTGTATTGCAATATTAGCCTCAGGTTTGCAATTGGCAAGCTTTGAAACTCTTAAATGCCACCTGTGATGGAAGTTTAGCACCATTTGTAAAAGCTTGCTTAATGTATTCTGGTTTTGGAACAGAGATACTAGCCTCAGATTTGTAACCAGCAACCTTTAAGTAATATCAAAACTGTCTTTTATGGAAATCAGACAACATGTGTGGAATAGGCTGTTATTTTATTTACTTTTTTTTTTAATCTTGCACTTCTATGTTTCAATACCAATCTAAAGACTTATAATTAGCAAGATCATATAGTGTTATGTTACAATTTTGGTGAAAATAAAACACTCTTTATCAAATAGGTGCCATACTCAATGTTGTTGGGGATGAGGTACTCATGCTCCTATCTTAATGATATTCAATTGTTAATGTTTAGAACAATTGCCTGAATAGTTCCTGAGTGATCATGAGTAAAGCAGGCCTGTGTGTGTGCAAAGCTGGGATGGGAGGCTTGAGTGGTCATGAGTCTTTTAAACAATTTTGACAATGGGTATATTCACAGTAAGAATCTGCCAAGTATTATAGTATTTTTATTGATGAAACTATCATTTAAAAAATATTTATTACATTTTACAATCCTTTCTAGACGCTGCAACATTTATAAAATGGCGATTTGTAGGTCACTATTTTCAGTTTTTCTAGGGCAGAGGCCCTTTGGACAAACCTCAGGGGGGTATTCTATTTCCCCACTATTCCCCCTCTGTCCTGGTTTGTAGCACTGCTCTTAGTTGTAGTCGCAGTAGTATTTGTGGTAGGTGTAAAAGCAGTAACATTAGTCAGTGTAAAGGGTAGTGACAATAATAGCAGAAGCAATAAGAGTTGTTATAGTAGTCATGGTAGGAGTTTAGTCTTGACTGAAATAATGCTGATAGTTCTTGTAGAAATAGCCATCATAGTAGAAGCAGCTGTGCTAAAAGTTGTAGGAGTAATAGTAGGGCTGGATGCGCTCTACAAATGTAAGATTTTTTTTTTCATTATTTGAATTGATATTTTCTCACATTTAAAGTTGTAGTCTAATTTTTTGTGTAATTTATTTTTATAATTAATATTTAATCATTTAGGGTCATTATCTGCATGAATATGAGTAAATGAAGGTACAATTATGAATATGTATGATGTACGAAGTCTGGGGAAGAGGGCTATGGCTCTATGTCTCTTTGCTGGCCTGCAAATTTCGGAAACTAAAAGCATGGGATACAAAAACACGGGAAAATAATAATTGTTTAGACAATGAATTTTGAATTTATACAGATTCATCTATTATACCAAGTTTTTTTTTTCTTGCAAATTAGTTTTCATCCGTTCCTTAATTCTCGATAAATAGTATTTTTTAAGGTAATTTTTTTGATTTATTTGTAAATAGTTGGACATTTAGGGATGAATATCAGATTTGGAGAAACCTAAACCATATCTTGAAAGAAGCCCCGTCTTAGTTTTGCTGTTTCTTAAGAAGTGGCTTTCTTTGAGATGGTGTTTTCAACTTTCTGTTGATATGAAAGAAGTCTTCATATGCCTATATTTTAGTTCTGAACTGTGTTCATATGGTAGAACTGTGTTCATATGTATGCTTTTGGAAGATTTTATTTACATTTTAACATGTTGTTAGGTTAAAACATGGAGGCTCGCTTTGTGGATAAGTCTTACAAAAATTTGGCAATGAGTGCTAAAAAGAAAACGCTGCATATATGCATAAGATTTATCTGAAAATAGATGATATTTCATTAGAACATGCTTTGCAGCAAAATTCCAATTAGTGCACTATGAGGTAGGGAAGCCGTGAGTATCCTCTTGCCCCAACTATTTATGTCAAAAGTAGTTGCTAACTCCCTGCATTATTTACATCCTGGCTATTGGTATAGCTTAAAATAATTGTCAAGTTAATTCTGGATGACAGGAGATTTTAAGCTATGCAATTTTTAGACAAATGTTTTGTATTCTGTATTTCTTTTCAGCCAAAGAAGAAGTTCATTGACAAGAAGAATGCTGTCACTTTTCAAATTGTCCATAGATCACAACGCGACCCATTGATTGCAGATGAGACAGCTCCTTGCCACGTTCTTGTCCCTCTAGAGGCTAAGAAACATGATACAGACAAGCAGGTTCGTTTTTATGTTAATATTCTTAAATTTCTTTTTTATCTGTCAAAGAAGGAGGCTTTATTATGCTTCAGTTGCAATTTTTATGCATTTAATTTTCTTTATCTTGGGTTCAGTGCAAAAGGGCTCAATTTTTTTTTTCTTGGGCCGTATGTGCCAACTAATGGCACTTTGTGGGCTGCAAAACAATATTCTTAAACCTAAATATGGGAACCCAAAACTTAAAAATTCGACATGCTTAAGTGATTTTTTTAGATTAGTTTAGTTTTGACCAGCTGGTGGCCCAAGAGGCAAGAGGATGAAGGTAGTTTTGTTTTTTTTTTCTCCGTTTCTGTGTTTTTGTTTGTATATCTCCATGAGGCATGTACAGCCCACTTAAGGTAAAAACATGTATATGCAAACGTATTTATCCCAATTAATGACGGAAACAGCAATGTCAAAGTGGCTTTCTGACATATTTTGTGTTCAATAGAAAGGTATGTACAGTAACAATAATAATTAAAAAAAAAAAATTCCATGCATTTTCGGAGATTATGTTCTTTATCTATTCTGACGTTAGCATTTTTTGCTCCCATATTAAATTGGAACTACAGTGTATACTAACCTCAACTTGAAAAGTGCTACTACTGCTGCCAAAAACATGTTGCAGAATTAAACTCCAAAGACCAACATACTGGCTAACACTCCTTCACTCTCTTTGTTCAATGCCTCGGCCACCGTCACCTTCCAGGAAATGTCTAAACCGCACATGCGTACTTCTATCTTAGGACGATTGTGTAATATAGCAGGAGCTGGATTTAGGCAAACTGACTTTTTTCTACATTACTCTGAAAGTCTTTTCTCAATAAGCTAGGCTTTGATCACCAATTATTATGATTGAAGTTTTAACAGCTATGAAATAAGGAAAATCAGTCTTTTGCCAGCTTTCCAAGCCTGATTTGTCACAGTTTATCTCAGGATGCGCTAAAAACTAAACAAAGAAAGAATATATCAAAATATACTAAAAACTACAAAATAATTTTTTGATACCAAGAAAAACTGAAGTTTTTGTTGTCATTAAAAATAAAATCTTAAAGACTAAAGATAAAAGTTTGTTGTAGTCATAACATTTGATTAAAATTCAACAAATAATTCTATGTCTAATAAGTCCTGCTCGTAGAATTTCTTTAGCTCGTAAAGACGACTTAAGTTTTGATTCGGTGCAAAACTAGTTTTGAATTGTTATAAAAATGAGATAAATCAGAGCTATAGACTGACTTGGTTTAATACTAGCCAAGTCTGACTCGTTGCAAAAGTAAGCCAGGTCTTTACTTAGTCAAGAAACGATTTAAGTCCTGACTGGGTACAAGAAAAGATATACGTCCGAGTGCAATGTTAAACCTAAAATTATAATGTTTAAAATGAAAAGATGTCACTAGTTGTAACGCTTATAAGATGAAACTTGAACGGTATTAACGGATATAATACTCCCCACTATAATGCACTTATATGTTAGTGAGACTGGCCATAGACTTCATCAGGGCAGGTAGATCAAGCAAGCTCTAGCCTTACCTAGAAAAAAAAATTAGTGGGAGCACTAGCGGGAGTTTTGTGTTTGACTAAAGCTACTGGTGGTGATTCGGTCTAAATTAACCTTTTGCTTTTTGTCAAACAGATGTTCACACATGAACAATGTTTGCTTGTCACGGGAATTTATTGGCTGAACTGGTAAGGTGCACTGTTCAAGCGAGGTGCGAACTAGTAGAGTCCAATTGTATTATACTTATAAGTATATACTATCCACCTGGTATTGCTAAGTGGGCGTTCAGACGTTGGATTCTGTCTCAGACTCTGCCCAAGTGTGCCGCTCAGAATGGTTGAAAGCTGAAAATAGGAACTATCGAGCAACATTTTCAGAATTGAAAACACCTATTTAGGTGACAGTTATGATTGTGAATTAGCTATTCTGAAAATATCTTGGACTTTCAACCATCCCGAGTAGGAAACTTGGACAGAGTCTGAGACAGAATCCAGCGTCTGAACGCCCACTAAGAGCCCCTTATTGAGGTTTGTAACTGAGAAAAAATTGTGTTGTAAAGTAATTTTGTCTACCCTTAGTTTTTACAGCTCTATTGGCTTCACTTTGTTGCCCACCAAACTCTGTTGGGTGTATCTTAGTCTCTGAATTTCAACTATTAAAACTGAACACGGACTATTCTTAATATATAAGCTTTTTCATTCGATTTCCTTTGTAAGAAAAAAAAGGATAAAATATTAATTTTTAAGGTGGGGATTTAACTTTAAACGGTTCTCCCTAAATAATCATGGCTGATTGGTATATTTTTTGCCAATCTGTGTTATTGTACTTTGTTTCGCTCAGCTGTATATGAGGTTTAATACAGGGGAGGAGTACCCCTGCAGAGACTGAACGTGGTAGACAGCGTCACTCCCATTGAATTGAAACTACCACCTTTTAAAGTAATGTTGTCTCTATATAATTCTTGTCTTTTGTATGGACTAACCAGTCAATCAGCTGATAAATTATCAGATCGCCCTTTACCAGCAGCAGGTCGTTAAGTAATTGATGGTTGGATGCAAACCTTGCTATAAAAGATTGTATTATTCATCATTTGCCCGGATTTATGTACACAAAGTTCTATATTTTTATTTTGGAGAATTTTCTATACATTCTTTCTAATAAAGTATTTTAGTCAAAATATCAATTTTACAGGATGGTCCGAAGGAGCCACTACTAAATCAAAAAGAAGAGCAGATTAAATACGGTATCTACTTTGATGACCAATACAATTACTTACAACATCTGAAAACTGTGGATGATCCTATAAATGTTGAGTGGGCCCCAGTTAAATCACCAGTGACGAAAAAAGAGGATTTGAAGGTAAGATAATGTATTTTCTCTTCAGTTGAATTATTCAGTTTTTTCGTGGTTCTTGATTATTTGTACTTTTTGAGAAATTCACGTTTCATCATCATTTCTTCCTGCATTTTAAATCACAGACAATTGTTTGTCCGTTGACATGTTCTGTCAGTTGACATTTTTCGTGTTATTGTTTTTTTTTTTTTTTTTTTTTTTTTTTTTTTTTTTTTTTTTTTTTTTTTTTTTTTTTTTTTTTTTATTACGTTCCTGCTAAACAAAATACCTTATTTACAAAAATTGACAATGGCAAAACTGGTTGTCAACCTTTTCGCTATCTAGCTTTACACTCCATTGTATTTTACTATTAATTAAAAAAAAACTTTTTACAAAAAAATAAATCTTTCAAAGAAAAGTAAAGTGTTACTTTAAACCAAAGACGAGCAGAAATCAAATAATAATTCAGATTTTAAAAAAAATGAGGCTAAAAACGGACAGAAATTACCACAAACAGGAGTAGGGCTCATGCCCTCTAGGCCTACCAAAGCTAAAGTATCATTTGCGCTTTACTGAAAACAATTTTATTTCGAGTAGTATGGTTTATTTGTCATAACATGAACAAAAACACAATACACAAAATTTATACCTCAAGGCTAAAAGGCTTATAATTTACGGTGGTGCAACCTGTCCCCCCTTCCCTCTCTCTCAAAACCCCTTAACGCTTGGAATGTCACTTGCATTACATTTAGAACAATATGCATTTTGAAGAGTGTTGTTTTATATGTCAAACCATCAACAACAACCAAAAAACGAAGAAAATCACTATAATAACCAAGATTATTGAAAAGAGCCAAAGAAAGTAGACTGACTGTTTAATATAACGATACTCCTTCCTCGAAGTTCCTATAATTTGATATTTATTAACGTTATAAAAGAGAAAACGTTTCAGTTTTTTTTTTATTATTTATTTTTTTAATAAAGCACAAATGACGCTCTTATTTGTGGCAATTTCAATTCGTTTTAAGCTTAACTTGAGTATTCATAGTAATTTGTGTTCATTTTGGGTCTCATGTATTAATATATTGTGGTTTCTATTCGTTTTGCGTCTGAACTATTACTTGACATGATTTCTACTCGTTTTTAGTTTAATGTAGCCCTTTATTTTTCTTTGAAAAATTCATATGTCGGAATTTTTTTATATTAATTTCTTATTGTTATGTATTGACACTGTTTCTTTATTGGTTGATAAGAATAATATTTGTAAAGTTTTTTTTGGTTTCTCTGTTTAAGAATAAAGATCATGGCTTGCTATATTTTGGACAGAATTTTGCTGCAAGTTTTAATATAGTTTTGCCATAGAATTTTGGATAGATGGGGAGAAGGAGCATAACTAAAATGAATGGATTCAAAATCTGCATAATGTTTGACCTTTTATAGGGCTGATGCCATTCTCACCCCCTTATTGTTACAACTTTGATTATAGACGAATATTATTCAACCAGCTTGCTGTAAAAATGTTACTGTGTTATATTTTTTAGCGACTTTTTCAAACAGTTCGTGGTATCAAACTATTATTTAAAAAAAATGTCGAAGTTTTTGCCAGAAGAAACATAACAAGGGTTGCCAGAACTTTTAGGGACAAAAGTGTCCAAATCAGGCAAAAAAGGACACTTTTAGTGTCCCTCTAGAAAATTAGCCAATATACAGGGTTGCCACTATGAATTTTCAAAACCTGTGAAAAAAGTGCCAAAAAACCTGTGAAATTCGTCCGTCTTTGTTCTGCTACCTAGCGGTCTGTTACCTGCATGAGTTCTGCAGGTATTTCCAGCTTTGACATTAACGCTACCAATAAATTAAGTTTAGTGCTAGTTCACTTTGAAGAGATGGCAGAAAAAAATCGTCATGAGAATGTCAACAGAGCAAAATTTTATATCGATTATCGATACCGCTACCTATCTTAGTCGAAAAGTAAAGAACCAATCATAGAGATTCATTTTCACTTCGGCATTTTTATAAGTTATGCAAAAAAGATGCGAGTCGTTGATCTTCGGTAGCTATTAAGGATCTTTGGGGGCGACAAGGTCCGAACGGCTGTAGCAACGAAATGTCTGTTTGATTTACATGGTTTTAAAGTTAAACAAAAGACGTCGATCGCCTTAACCACTCAGCCAACTGGTTGGTCAAGTGGTTAAAATCGTTTAACAACTCCTCTATCTTGCCATTTTCTGAACATTTAGAAGTGGCCCTGAGCAAAAATTACGTTTTTTGAGAACTAAAAAAGTGAGAAGAGAAGGCCGATTGAAATAAATTCGCTTGAGTTATACTCGATAGAAACTGGCGACCAGCGTTTGCCAAAAAAATCACAGCTGAAAGTATAGAATATAAAACAGAAACATTCACTAGCGGCTATAAATAAAATTGAGCCACAACACTGTTTTCTGCGAAACTCCTTTCTTTCTATGACAGTAGTGTAATAATAGCCATATGCACACGGCTACACGCTACAGAAATTTACACGGAACGCGCCAGCAGGGAATGGCCATTCACTTCTTCTTTCCAGCCTTCTCAGCGGCTTTTGTGACTTTGCCACCAGCAGTAGGTGGGTCCTTGAAGTTGACAGACTTGATGACAAACTTCAACCGTAAGATAGAAGAAAAAGATGGATTCAATAGTTCTAGCATACCACATTTGTTAAGACTTTAGGTCCTATTCCTATTCGGATGATAAATGGTGTTCGCGCAGGGCGCAAAAATATCTTAGAAAAATCCCCAAGCCGTTACCAAAGCTTAAAAGTAAAGGAAAATTAAAAACAGTCGCATTTATAAAAAAAAGAAGAAAATAAAGACATTTGGTTTTTGATTTGGAAAAATGTCCAAAAAGTGTCCTTTTTTTCAAAAAGCTGCCTTTTTTGACCCAATAGTGTCCTGGTGTCCCTCAGAATGAAAAAGTGTCCACAAGCCACTAAAAGTGTCCATTTGGCATCCCAGAAGATAACGGATGCTTGTTAATTTTTTTTCCAGGGGTGATCGTATCGATCCAGAGGTCCTAGAATATCGGTAAAGGGCTCATTTAAACGAAAATTAAAAGTTCTAGTGCCTTTTTTATGTGACCAAACAAAACGGAGGGCAACTAGGATCCTCCCACGCCTTTTTTTCTCAAAATCTTCTGATCAGAATTTTGAGATAGCCATTTTGTTCAGAATAGTTGAAAGGCCGAATAACTATGCATTTGGAGATATCATGCCCCCCCCCCACAGCCCCTGGGGAAAGATATTTAAGCTATAAAATTTGCCTACTGTTTATGTGTATTTTTTATTGGGAAGTATGGATACATTTTTTTGGTTAGGGAAGGGGGAATTTTCTACTGGTGGGATTTTCTACGGGAATAATTTTCCATGAGGCGGGAAGTTTCCAGGGGGAGGGGGGAATTTTTCAGGGAAATTTTACACTGTGGGAATTTGCCAGAATTCCTATACTAAATTCTTCTTATGTCTTGCTTTCTCTTTGCCGACTCAATTTTACGCGTGGAAATGTTAAGAGTAATTGTCCGGGGTAAATTTTCACCAAGATTGAATTGTCTAGAGAATAAATCCGTGGGAAGGAGGGATTTTTTCGTGGAGTTGTAGTCAGATTTTTTGGCATTATTTAAAAAACGATCAGAAATTAAATAAAAAACAAGTTTTTTCAACTGAAAGTAAGGAGCAATGTTAAAACTTAAAACTAAATGTTAAAACGAACAGAAGTTATTATGTACATGAGGGGGTTGCTCCTCCTCAACATCTCGCTCTTTACGCTAAAGTTTGAATTCTGTCCCAATTCTTTAAGAACGACTCCTTAATCACCATGTCCGTTTAATTAGAACAATATGAAGCTTTTTTAAAAGTACTAAAGAACTTTAGCGTAAAGATTGAGGTGTTAAGGAGGGACTTTCAGTTGAAAAAAAAACTTGTTTTTTGTATTTAATGTTTAAGAAATGCATTTTAAGGTCATTTATTTAAAACAGTTCTGATTTGTTGTTTAGAAAATAGAAACAGGACGTCAAGTATGAATGCAACCAGATTTGTTTTGGGTGAAGTTTCCCGTGGTTCTGAGACTTTAATGAGTGTGTCTTCATGGCCTGAAATTTTCAGCAGATCAGCATAAAATCATACTATATGGCACTGAGAATCAATGCAATTGTAGTTTACTCCTAGGTTCATCTCAGTTCCCCAAGTCATAATTTAAGATCCAATATTCCCTCAAAGTTTCACTGGATCCCTTGCACCGTTAATTTACACGTTAGCCGTACTTGACATATTGCAGATGAGCATTGCAGATGAGCCCTGGATGCAAATAATGTCTTTTCATTTAGTTCAATGTCCTCTTTAACATATCATGTAAATTTCAATTGAATGCCCTTAGCCGTTCCTGAGATTTTACTGATACGTCATTTTGACAACCTGGATGCAGATAGTGTATTTTTATTTGGTTACAAATCTCCCTCAACATCCCTGAACAACGCGATATCATTAGTCGTTCCTGAGATATTCTGTATATGGTATTTTGACAACCCGGATATACATAATGTCTTCTGATTCAGTTTAATATCCCCCATAGCATCCCCTGAAATTTTCAACTTAATTGTGTTTACCGTTTCTGAGATATTGTAAATATGCCCCTCTGACAACCTGGATGCACATAGTGCTTTTGATTTAGGTCAACATTCCCTGAAAGTTTCAATTTAATACCCTAAGCTATTTTTGCGACATTACAGATACTTCCTTTTGACAATATGGATGCACCTAGTGTTTTTTTTTTTTTTATTATTTACTCTTTTTATTAACATTTTATTAACAATTTTTTTATTAACATCCTCCTCAGCATTCCCTGAAATTTAACGTAATACCGTAAGTCGTTCCAGATACCGTATAATACCGTAAGGCAAATGGGAGGGCGGACGTGGGAGGAGGATTAGTTGCCGTCCAATCACTTTACGCTATTAAAAAGGGCGTTAGCCATTCCAATTTCCAATGGAATGAGTCTTTTTCCAGATGTGACATTTTAACAACCTGAATGCACATGAGGTCTTTGGTTATCGTTCAACATTTTACTCAACTTTCCTGAATGGCTCAGCTTAGTACCCTTAGCTGTTACTGAGATATTGCAGTTAGGCCTTTCTTTTGCAACGTGAATGCACATAGTGTCTCCCAAGATTCCCTGAAAGTTTTGGCTTAATAAAATTGGCCGTTCTTCAGATATTGTTGATACTTTTTGACAACCCTTATGCCCTAAGTGTCTTTTGGTTGAGTTCATTAATATCCCCCTCAACATATCCCGTAACTGTCAACTATACACCTTTAGCTGTCCCTGTGATATTGCAGATACACCGCATTTGAAAACCTGGATGCAAATAGTGTCTATTGGTTTAATTCTACACGCCCCTCAAGATTCCTTGAAAGGTGCTTTTCCATACCCCCAACTGTTTAGCTATAGAACATTGTTGGACATTGCTGTCGAACATTGAACTAATCAAATTGAACCGTTTTTATTTGGTATCTGGCTTAAATGCCTCAATTTCTTTAAGCTTAGTTTTTAATTGACAGGCATTATTAGCACTAACGCTAATAGTATTGGTTAAAACAGCATTATTGATCTATGGCTCAGTCAATAGTAATCTGATGTTGGAACATAGAATGTACCCTGCGTTTAATATTTGTGTTCATGTGACTGAAATTTCGGCATCAGTAATTGATAGTGAATTTTTGGATTTACCTCTCCAATTTGGTATTTTTTTTTTAACGGATGTGTATAATCACATCCTTTAAAATAAAGGATTTTGGTATAAGGTGATTGGCCCTCGCGTTCTTAATCCTGGTGTTTCTGCTTGATCAAAAAGGCCTTCAGATGATTTGGGTAGTTTATTAAAATTTAAAGATAGGCTAGGATATATTAATCTTTAGTACCTAAGTCATTAGAATAATGTTAGTTAAAAGTTTGAAGCTTGGTATTCTACTCTACTGTTTGAATGTTGTATGTCTATCACAGCATAGGCTAAGATTTTATTATCAACAAGTTGTCAGTTCGTAGTAATGGCTGAGTTATTAAGAGATTATATAAGAATTGCAGAAATACGTTTGTTCAAAGAAGGGGACAAAAATTCTTTTAATGATTAGCGGCCTTTTTTACTATTACTAGCTACTTGAAGGATAATTAAAAAGCTTATTAATAATATGGAAGGTTTCAGGAAAATACAGATTTGTTTAGCTCTTGTCAGTTTGGTTTTAGAAAGGGTCGTTCGACGGAGCAGGCTCTTTTACGACTTACTTCTTTAGTTAATTTTGCTTTAGGTAAGGGAAGATAAGGTGATTACTAACCAAAATAGTAAACGCTAGCAGAGGTTAGGAATGTGAGAAAGTTGCATCTTTATTTTTCGGTATAAGTTAAGTGTTTGAGTTTGCTTGATCTTAAATTCAAAAATCTTTCAGTTGTTGAATTTGATGATATTTTTTCTATATTCGAATAAATATTATTCATTTTATCGTTCCCTCGTGTAATATTGAATGGACGGACGTAATGCATGTGTATAATGGTGTTCCTCAAGGGTCGATTTTGGGTCCATTGTTTTTCTGGTATAAATAAATGGCCTTTGAAGTATAGCTAGTATCGTTTCTTCAAATATCATTAGCAATAGTAATAAGACTAGGGCGATGTTGCCATGTTTTGCTGATAACTCTCTTTTGACTATTGCTGCTTGAAGTGAAGTTGAATTGTTAGCTATTATGTGCCACAATATTAAGTGTATTGAAAAGTGAACGCGGTCAATCAAATTGAAATTGAAACTGTTTATGATAAATAGTGGAAGTATAAATTATTATCCTTGGTTACGGGACATAAATATTAACTATCAGCGATAGTTAACATTAAACGTAGTGCTAACATTAGGTATCTGAGTTATCTGGGAGTTATTTTTGATGAATCACTGAGTTTCAAAGATCATTCTGGAAGGCCTATTTAAATTCAAAAGGCAGATGACTAAAGACTTCCTCCTTCTCAAGCAGCGTTTTCTCGATGTTGAAAGGTACGATTTATTGACATGTAAGGGGGTACACCTTAACTATTACACAAGAATAGAAACCATTTCCCAACCTCTTATTTGGTAATTATCCAGTTTACTTCCTATCATATTCATAAGACTACTATAGCTCTATAGAAGTAGTAAATTAGCTATGAATACGATTAGAAAACCCTAGCACATGTTTCCTCGTAATATACTGAGAATGTTGTATTTCTCTATAGTACATGTTGTTGTTTCTCTTGGTCATACCACTTTTGTCAGTCACCTTAATTCCTCTTTGGGTTATACAGAATATGGCTATGAGCGTTGTGACTGGTGATAGACTTAATTTATCACTAGGGTATCACTACCATGAACTTCATATACTAGCTTATTAGGAAATTTGTAAATTTTGCCATGCTTTATATATGTATAATTGTCATCAAGAATTGTAACCGGTGTTTTTTTTCGCTTTTCACATGTTCATCATCTCTTCACGATTATGAAAATCGAAATTTCTCATTTTATAGGCATAACCTTGGTTATAACTACTAGATTAAGATTTTAGCATTTGGTATGTTGGGCCTCTAATTCAGGAAGATTTATCAAATGAGTTAAGATTTTGTAGTTTCTTACCGGGATTCTTTAGATTGTTGAAACTACATTGTTTTTGAAGTTTTTGAATTGGGTGTGTTGTTCTCAGCTGTCTAAGCTGTTATTTATTTATTTTTTTTGTGTATGTTTGTAGTCTGGGTTTCGAATGCATCTCGTATACGGATATCTTCCTGGGATTGAGTTAGTTGTTCTACCGCGTACATTTCTTAGATTACCACGAATAGAAAAAAAAAGATCGGATCATCAAAAGACGTGTCCACATGTTTCTGTATAAATCTAGGAAATATTTGGATCTTGTGGGTTATATTTGGTAAAAAAAAAAAAAATTAAAATTATTTTAGAGTGAATTATATATGAAAGTTTCGTTTTTTTACGTTATACATTTACGAGTATCAAAAAATAACGAAAAAAACACCCATAAAACTTTAGTTTGTCGGTTATATTTTTCTATTTTTTTTTTTTTTATTCAAGAATAAAAAATCACAATCACAAGCAAGAATCACAGCGTGTAAGTAACAGCCAATAGTTATGCTTGTAGTTCCCAAAGGTGGTAACAACCCTCAAAAGGGTCTTAACACTCATCATACTCGAGCTCTGTAAGTTTGGTTGCCAGCCCTTGGTGATCAATTAATTTTTTTTCTTCATCGATATGTAGGCAAGTGTCTTATTCAATATTTTACTTGTTTTACAATTAATGTTTTTTTTTCTATATAGGAAATCAAGCTAAAGCTTCCATCTTCTGTTTTTGAAAGTGATTTCCAAGAAGATGTTGGGTTATTGAATAAAGCTGCACCGCAAAGTGGTCCGCGGTTGGATTTTGATCCTGATATTGTTGCTGGCCTTGATGATGATTTTGACTATGAAAAGGAAGAAAATATGTTACAAGATGACTTTATGAAATTTGCAAATTCAGATTTCAGCCTCGATGAAGAAAATGACAAGTAAAGTTTATTTATTGAAAAATTTATCGTTAAAGCCGAAACATCGTTGAAATTACCCAGTCGAAACAAATTTGGAATTAAAGTAAAAGTTCAAATTTAAAGCCAACTCCAGCTACATTAATTTTAAGATTGAAAATTTAAGACTGGAATCCCTAGTTACAACTATTTTTAACGGATCTTTCGATTGGAAAAACTGAACTTAAAACTGAGATTTTAACAGAAGCTTCTATAGAATAGAAGTCAGATGAAGGACTAGTTGAAGAATAATATCTAATATATTATATAAGAATAATATATAATATAACTGATCGTCGTGCTAAAACATTTGAAAGGAATTTTCCTTTAAGGTTTTATTATCCCCGTTCTGTTTTTACTTCTTTCTCCTTCCTTTTTGTTTATTGTATGTATATTTGTTTTAACTGTATTTTAACTTTTTGCTTATTTTAGCTGTATTTAAAAATATTAGTTCTTTTAAATAATCTATCAAAATTTTCTGTTTTAAAAGTTTTTTGTTTATTACTATTTTCCTTGGGGTTTATTATTCTCCCCTTCTTTATAAGTTATATTCTTCTCCCTTTGTAACTTGTATTTAAAATACTCATGTTTGTTCATTTATAATTCGTTTGAATTTTATAACCTAAAACATCTGCAGTTTTATGTAGTACTGAACAGGTTTTTTTTTGTAAATGACAATAAAATAACCGAAATTCTGAGTATTGGAATCAATTTTTTCTCATATGAATGATTCTTCTGTGTTGGAGTAAGATGACTTTATTCTGAAGCAATCTTTAACTGTCAAATACCTATTATCTGGCATATCAAAATATCTTTCAAATATACATTGTTGAAAAATGTGTCAAAGAGTTTGTGGTAGCGAATTGTCAGAGAAGAATGTTCCATATTATCTATAGTATCTGAAACTCTGGAAATGGATTTCTATAAAAAAATATATATATACATCAAAAGAATCTACTTTTCATGGTCATTCCAAATCCATAAAATACATTAAGCTTAGTTATCCATAAAAAGCTACTAGGAAAACCAGACTTTTATGATTAGCTTTTGAATAATTTGTTTTTCCTTTTCATATCTTTTTTGCTTTTCATAATTGTCAAAATAATCTGATTCTATGGTGACTCCAAT
Organism: Artemia sinica; assembly: GCA_027921565.1. Lineage (NCBI taxonomy): Eukaryota > Metazoa > Arthropoda > Branchiopoda > Anostraca > Artemiidae > Artemia > Artemia sinica. Next base: position 23,705,677 of record CM051272.1, read on the forward strand.
CACGTAGAATTTTTGAAGCTGAAAGTTACCTGTAAAAATTACTAGGGTAACCAAACTTTCATAATTAGCTTTTGAATAATTTGTTTTTCCTTTTCATATCTTTTTTGCTTTTCATAATTGTCAAAATAATCTGATTCTATGGTGATTCCAATCACGTAGAATTTTTGAAGCTGAAAGTTACCTGTAAAAATTACTAGGGTAACCAAACTTTCATAATTAGCTTTTGAATAATTTGTTTTTCCTTTTCATATCGTTTTTTGCTTTTCATAATTGTCAAAATAATCTGATTCTATGGTGATTCCAATCACGTAGAATTTTTGAAGCTGAAAGTTACCTGTAAAAATTACTAGGGTAACCAAACTTTCATAATTAGCTTTTGAATAATTTGTTTTTCCTTTTCATATCTTTTTTGTTTTTCATAATTGTCAAAATAATCTGATTCTATGGTGATTCCAATCACGTAGAATTTTTGAAGCTGAAAGTTACCTGTAAAAATTACTAGGGTAACCAAACTTTCATAATTAGCTTTTGAATAATTTGTTTTTCCTTTTCATATCTTTTTTGCTTTTCATAATTGTCAAAATAATCTGATTCTATGGTGATTCCAATCACGTAGAATGTTTGAAGCTGAAAGTTACCCGTAAAAATTACTAGGGTAACCAAACTGTCATAATTAGCTTTTGAATAATTTGTTTTTCCTTTTCATATCTTTTTTGCTTTTCATAATTGTCAAAATAATCTGATTCTATGGTGATTCCAATCACGTAGAATTTTTGAAGCTGAAAGTTACCCGTAAAAATTACTAGGGTAACCAAACTTTCATAATTAGATTTTGAATAATTCGTTTTTCCTTTTCATATCTTTTTTGCTTTTCATAATTGTCAAAATAATCTGATTCTATGGTGATTCCAATCACGTAGAATGTTTGAAGCTGAAAGTTACCCGTAAAAACTACTAGGGTAACCAAACTTTCATAATTTGCTTTTGAGAAATTTGTCATTGCTTTTGTTTTATGATTTGTCAAAAGAATCTGTTTTAATAGTGATTCCAAATACGTAAAACGCATTAAGCTTTAAGTTACCCATAAAAAATTACCAGCATGCGCAAAGTTTCGTAATCTTAGAGAAATGACAGAAATACCCCAAAAAAGCTGTACAATCTTGATGAAAATCACACTATCAAGTTTATAGCATACTAGAGAACTTGCAGCAGTTGTCTACAAAATGCAGGATTTATTTGTTCTTTTGTTTGTTTCCCTAGAAGTGACTGTGTTGAACCAGTGGCTGCAGAATAGAAAGAGAGAACATTTTTCGAACCGAAATTGAAGGTTATAGTGCTCTTTTTTAAGTATCAGAAAAGAGGCCCAAAGTGTCCCAAAGAGGACCTGGAAACTTAAAAAATGCGGACTTTGCCACATATTTTCCAACTTCCTTTCGTTTATTTTGGAAGGGGGGGGGATTTACCCCCTAGTCTTTCTTTCGTTTTGAAGAATATTGTCGGACAAATTCTGCGATGTGGATGCTGTGGAATGGCAACTTCCTTTTTATTACAGGAGTGTTTTAAGTATAAAATAAAATATTATGTTCATATGTTCTGTGCATACCTGCATAGCAAGGGGAGGGTGGAGGAGAATCTTCTTAAAGTGAAATTTGTCAAAATCTCCCAACTCGATGGAAGTTAAATTGAGTACCAAAAAAAAATCGTTTTTCTTTGATTTTTGATCACTTGATTTTTTTATATTTAATTATAGTAGCAATGATGATGAATGGGAAGATCAAAATAGTGATGAAGGAACCATTTGTGACAGTGAGGATGGAGGAAGTGGTCGCTTTTCTTTTGATGGTGAACACGATCCGTTCAAAGATGAAGAAACTAGAAGTCGGTTTACAAGCTATTCCATGACAAGTAGTGTTCTAAGAAGAAATGACATGCTCACTTTGCTAGATGATAGATTTGAAAAGGTATAATTTCGGTATCTTTCTCCCCTGGTCCAACATTATCTGGTTTCCAAATATGATGGCTTTTCGTAGTTTGAATAAATTGTGGCTTTAAAACTCAAGTTTAAGGGGAAAATATTCATCAGTGCCATCTAGATTGCACAGACAAAACAGTACAACCATCAATGTTGCTTTTTAGCCTGTAGACTCTGCTATATTGCTTTAAATTTATGTCACTGTCATGCGGGCAATAATATTAACCTACAACTCAAAAGGAAAAGAGAGGAATTCTCACATTTAGCTTTTCCGCTGATGCAAACATGTGTGCGTTCTTGATGCTTCTAGCTTGGAAAATTGATGCATCTTGCAGAATCTCTAACGTCTATACGGTAACGAGAGATTCGCTGGTTTTGGAGAATGATTGAATGGCGGAATAAAATTAAGAGTTTCGAATATTGTAGGAGTTATTTTTATAATTACTGTTTTTATGTGTTCTTTTCATTTTCAACGGTCACACAATACATCAGATACTTCTTAAGTAGCATATTTTGTTCCGTTAATAATTGATTTGGCAAGCTTGTTTCCAGTAAGTTCAAAAATGATAAAAATTACTTCATTTATTATTTCATGGCTATGCCTGGTGCTTTTTTTGGGAGAGGGGGACGATGACTTAAACAAACAATTTTTGTCTGGTAGAAAAGGGAGGGGGAGGGTCTTCAATCTTGAATGTCATAATTTTCAAAATCTTAATGTTTACTAATATTTAAAACATTGTGTGATACTCTTCAGGGGCAATGCAACTACTCTAAGCCACCCCCCAATTCTTTTACCTTTGCATACTTTAGCCTTAATAACACTCCACTGTTCTAGTGAGTATTTAGTAGACTTTATTGTGTGTTCTAGATTTATGAGCAGTATGATGATACCGAAGTCGGAGCGCTTGATACTGAAGAGATTGATGGATATCTGAACTTATCAGACGACCGGCTAATTGATCTCGCCAAAGAATTTGAACAGAAAATTGAAGAAGAGCGCCTCATTAGTGATAATATAGTAACTCCTCAAAAGGATGATGTACTTATTATAGAGCAAGTCTTTTTCTTTCTGTCTTTGAATTATATTGATGACTGATGACTGACTGTTGTATTTAAAAACTACATAACTTAAATAATCTTAAATCGATTAAATGATCGATTTATCTTAAATATTACCTCTTGCCTGACATATAATTAGACCTCCCCGAACTCAATATATATATATACTTACAATGACGAGTTAAAGTCAGGAGTCGAGTAGCAAAAACCTAACAAAAAACCAAACTAATTTTAAAAACTTCAGGTATTTTTCTAGTTTGAAATAAAAAATTATTGAAATAAACAATAAAAATAAAAATAAAAAATTATAGAAATTATTGCTCGGACACCACGGAAATAGACTTATTGCTTTTCTGCGGAAATATCACAGTTTATAGAATTATCCAGTAAGTTTATCGCAGATCATTTCTGGTCTTCATTCTCGGTACGAACAAAAAGCTCCTCCCACTTCTTTCTGCATTAGCGGGTTACTTGTTTCCGATTATTTCTATTATAACTGTAAGTTCCGCGTCCAAGAGGGTTACAAAGTGCATTATTCGTAAAAGCGGGTTTCCACTTGTTTCCGATTGTTTCGCGTCTGACTTGTCTACCCGTGAAAAGATCTAATGCCGCTTATGTTTCTATCTGCAAAAACGTTCTCTGGAGCACTCGCACCTTGGTCCGGGTTTTTATAATGGGTGAGATAGGGAAAGATCATACTGGATAATTATATAAACTGTGGGAAATATAGCACAAAAGATACGCACTTTAGAAGTTGAGCCAAAAAAAGTTTTGGTTCCAGAAGACAGTTATAACTTTGAAGTGAAAGATAAAATAAAACTTTCGTTGATTAAATCGAACTAAAAACAAAACTGCTATGAAAATTTTCAGCTATTTTACTAGCTGGAACTAAAAAATTAATATTATTGCTAATACACCATCAACCATCAATATTTTTGCAGTTTATAACCTTAGCGATTCTGAACTGAAGACTAAAATAAATAAAAAATGAATATGTTTTCTACGGAAATGTAGCACAAAAGATACGCTCTTTAAAAGTTGAGCCAAAAAAAGTTTGGTTCCAGGAGAAATTTACAACTTTGAAGTGAGATGAAATAAAACTTTTGTTGATTAAATCGAACAAAAAACAAAACTTGTTCAGCAAATTTTAGGTGTTTTTCCAGTTTTAATAAAAAAAATTATGATATTGCTCGGACACCGTAAATATTTTTGCAGTTTACATAATAACCTTAGCGATTCTGAACTGAAAACTAAAATAAAATAAATACGGAAATATAGCACAAGAGATACACACTTTAGAAGTTGAGCCGAAAAAAGTTTGGTTCTAGGAGACAAAAAGAAAAGAAAAAAGATGCCGTATATGAAGAGTATTGTGGTTTCAGCCACTTTTCTTGATTTTCAAGCCAATATATTTCCCTTGTTGTTCAAGCCAAGGGACGGTAAGTTTCCAATATAGGGGTTTTGGACAAGGCGGCTCTAATAGCGTACTTCGTTTTTTATCTTATTCTAGTTTTAGGAGTTATGGACTATTTCATTTTTTACTATGGAAGGTGATTGTCTCTAACTAGGCTGCTAGCCACAGCTGTAACCTGGATAATACCACTGCAACCCAGATTACTGACAAGAAAAAGCCTATGTCTTTTTCTTATTTAGAATAGTAAGAGACGATGTTCAATGTGCTTTTCACTGTGATTATAATAACTTTGTATTCATTCTTTATTATAATTTGTCGTTTTTTTTTTTTAATTAGAAAAGGTTTTTAAACCACATCAATTTCCTTTAGAATGAGCCATTAAACAACTCTCTACGATGTTCCAGTGCCAAGCTATCTGAGGAGAAAAATAAGAAAGAAAAAAAAAGCCGTATATGTAGAATATCGTGGTTACAGGTTACAACCACGTTGCAACCTTACTAGGTTGCTACCTACCACTGCAACCTGAATCATAAACAGGAAAAACCCTATGGCTTTTTCTTATTTGGAATTGTAAAAGATGAACTTCAGAGAATCAGGCAGCTAACGAATTCCAATATGTGCTATGGTTTGCTCTTTACTATGTTTCAGCCATCTCTACTGCCATGATACCGATGAAGCTTACATAATCCCCATTTATGATAACTAGACTGATTCTTTATGTTATACAACCCTGGCCCTGAGTGCTATGGGAGGGGGGTCGTCATCCTCAGAGACATAATTTTCTGAACTTTCAACTAAGTTGAAAAAATGGCCATCTAAAAATTTTGATTGGATGTGTTTGGGGAAATCGTGGGTGTGAGAGGGGGGGGGGGCTAGCTGCCCTCCAATCACTTTCTACTATTGAAAAGGGCACTAGCCCTTTCGTTTTCCAATTGAATGAACCCTTTTTGAACTTTCTATGTCAAAATTTTCTATAAGAACCTTATATGCCCCCAGGACATAACTTACAATCCTTCATGTGAGGGGTGTGGGGGGTTTGTCATCTTAAAACCTTGATCGCATGTCAACCTAGTAACCATACTAACGTGTGCTTGAGCTCTATTTCGTTCAGCAGCCCTTTTATCTCTTTTAAATAGAATTTTCTGATATATTCTCTGATATTTCAAGATTTTATCCCTATTTTTTCTCTAGTTCTCTTTCCTTAAAGTATATATAATAACATTAGAGATTCTATACTAATAACATTGGACGTGATCGTCTCTTACTACGCTGCTAGCTACTGCTGCAACCCGGAAAAATAAAATCTATTTTCAAATTTCAGTCACAATTAACTATAGTTCGTCCTTTAATGTACTAAAACAGGAAAAAGCCTATGGCCTTTCTTAATTGTTCGAATAGTAAGAGACGACCTGGCTACAACCTACGATTATGACATCATTGATCAATCTTTAACATGAGTTAATGAAAATCACACCATCAGTTTCAGTGTATCAGAAAACCTTACTATAGAGGTTTCAAGCTCCTATGTGCAAAATGTGTAATTCGGTATTTTTTGGCAAAATTGCTTAAAAAATCAAATATCTTTTTAAAAGTCTGAAATATGAAAAGACAAGTGATAAAAGTGATAAGAATGCAGTTTTTTTTGTAAAAATTGATTCTATTTTAACTATTTTTTTTTATCAAAAAAGACACTAGAACTTTTAATTTCCGTTTGAATGAGCCCTCTTGAAACATTCTAGGACCACTGGGTCGATAAAATCTGCCCTGGTAATAAATAGGGCAAATAAACACGCATCCGTGATCTTTCTTCTGACAAAAAAATACAAAAGTCCACGTTTTTGCAGATAGGAGCTTGAAACCTCTACAGTAAGGTTTTCTGATATGCTGAATCTGACGGTGTGATTTTCAGTAAGATTCTATGACTTTTAGGGTTTGTATTTTCGTTTTTTCGAAAAAAGGGCGAATTTTTTCAGGCTCATAACTTTTGATGAATATAACTAAACTTAATGAAACTTACATGTTTAAAATCAACATAAAAATCCAATTCTTTTGATTTATCTATTGGTATCAAAATTCCTTTTTTAGAGTTTCGGTTACTATTGAGACGAATCGCTCGTACTATACAGTTCGTTACCACGAACTGTTTGATAATATAACACTATATTAAAAAATAATGTGTGACGTCATAACCAGATGTTACAACCATTTTGGTTGCCGGTCAGTTGCAACTGGGGTTCGTTCTATGCTATGTGATTACAAACTGGGAAAAAACCTACGGCTTTTTCTTCTTTGAAATAGTAAGAGACGAACCTCAAACAATCAAGTGGCTAACTAAGTCCAATGTATGCAATGGTTTGTTATTCTAAAGATCGTCTTTTAATGTAACATTTAAGAAAACTGTAGTGCAAACACCTGTCTTTTTCTTGTCTCCTACTAGACAGGTGTTGTTTTTTTTTGCGAAAAATAAGAAAATCCAGAAACAGAAGATCTTCAAAAGCCTCTGGGATCACTCTTTCTAAGAAGGGGCAGAGCCCTCATCCTCATAAATGATCAGTTTCATCCCAGTACAACGATGACAAAGCTAGACTCAGCAGCTAGAGAAGCAGAAGAATGGCAGAAACCCAAAAAAGTTTGGGTTTCTCTATTATTTCGTCAACGGAATGGTGAACTATTTAGAAATCTAACCCTAGACCAAATTAGAAAGACAATAGATGAATTTGTCAGCAAAGACTTTGATTGTTCACTAGTCTACGTGACCACTCACGGAAACTACCCCGACAGAATTGCAGCCTTCGACATGATGTATGACAGCGAATCAGTTATAGAGCCTTTTTATGCCGCCGACAAATTTTTGGGAAAACCAAAAATTTTCATCTTTGATGCGTGCAGGGGGCCTTAAAAAAGATAAGGGTAAAATTGTAAGATTGGATCCATATGAAAATAATCTTAGTCTGAAACTATAGATTAATAAGCAAAAAGAAGAAGACGATTATTAATAATTGCCTGCAAACCTCAAGAAATGCAGAAACTCTTGTTATATCATTTAAGATCGATCGTTACCACAGCGTGATTTGAACTCAAATCCTCCTTAGCTGAAAGACAAGTTCATATCCCCAGGACTGTGATAACTTTTAATATAAATATATCATTCAGTTTATGGTGTCTAAGATTTCTAACAACGATTTCTACTAAGCTTCATACTTTTTGTTTTCTATTTTAAGGTTTTGAAATTGTTGTAATCTCTTGTCAAAATATATAAGAATATTTTTGCAATTTCCAGCTTTTTGCTCTTTAAGCAATTTAATGTACTTCTCCATATTTGAAAATTTTCAATTTTTCCTCATAAGTGTGACAAGTTTGACAACGTCATTACAATGCTGAGTTATATAAAAATGGCGTCACATTTTTATTCTCTAAAAAAAGGCTCTTGCCGAATTTTCTCAAAGTTCTGACCTATCTAAATAGAAATGGCAAAAACCCTAAAAAGTTTGGGTTTCTCTATTTTTTTGTCAACGGAATGGTGAACTATTTAGAAATCTAACCCTAGAACAAATTAGAAAGACAATAGATGCCTTGTCAGCAAAGACTTCACTGAATTTGATTGTTCACTAGTCTACGTGACCACTCACGGAAACTACCCCGACAGACTTGCAGCCTTCGACATGATGTATGACAGCGAATCAGTTATAGAGCCTTTTTATGCCGCCGACCAATTTTTGGGGAAACCAAAATTTTCAATCTTTGATGCGTGCAGAGGGGCTAAAAAAGATAAGGGTAAAATTGTAAATTAAATTAAAAAAAACACACATTGTGCCCACATCGTTCTTTACTTAGGCAGTGCTAGCGCGCTACCTATGATACCATTTAGTCTAGCGGTTTAGGATAATTAGCTTTCAACTGACCGGCTCATGTTCGAATCTCGGCTTGGGAATTATTTTTAAAACTTAATCTTAAGAAATTGATTAACTAATTTGATATGAAATGGATTACTAAGGGCAAGAGTTCGGTCCTTGCTATAACTTGAAGGAAAATAGATATTAACTAATCTAGAAGGGCGTCTTTGTGCTTAAGGAAGTTGGCGTTAAATTCCACTTTGGTATAACTTAGCACATACTGTCTTTTGAATACTAAAGTGAGATACCAATGTAGAGCACATATAAGTGAAATTTGTTTTGGGTAAAAGTTGACTTAACACGATGCTAACTCCTATCATTAGCATGATTTGTGACTACAAACCTTTGCAGTGTTAATAAGGCCAACATGAGGTTGAACACTCATTCTTCAATATTTTTCCATCAAGAATTTTTACAATAAATTTATACCCATAAAATTAGTTGAACTAACACTCACCATTCACATATCAGCTTCAAATTATGATTCTTCCTCAGTTGGTAGTTACTTTTTAGATTTATTTTGAAATCGGTTACTATTGGCTGGAGTATCCCAAAATCGTATGGGATAATTTTCATACGTTTTTATTACATCTTAGACACCATAAACTGAATGGTATATTTACAATAACAGTTACCACGGTCTTGTGTAGATGGACATATCTTTCAGCTAAGAAGGATTTGAGTTCAAATCACGCTGTGGTAACGATTGATCTTAGATGATAATTGGGTTTTCGACTAATGCGAAGATTATACAATGGAGAAAGATAAGCAAATTTGTACAACAGTAAGAAAAAAATGAAATGTACTAGGGATGTATTTTGCAAAGAAAAAAAATAAAATAACACCAAGGGAAATAGATCCTAATTCTAAGGCACTTTGTGCAATAATATTTTCAAGACCTGTCCCAAGAAACTGTGGAAGGTCAAATTAACTCCAAAGACAAATATTAGGTCTCTAAACTATACTGAACAAAATGCTACGGTATCTCTAAATTTGAAACACACATTGAAAAAATACATCTTTTGGAAAAGTCTACATTTTTACAGATAGGAACTTTATCCCTCTGCAGTTGCGTTCTCTGATACACTGAATCTGATGGTGTTATTTTCGTTAAGATTTTTTGAGATTTTTAGGGAGTGTTTTCCCCTTTTTTCAAAAATCAAGCAAATTTTCACAGGCTCGTAGTCTTTCAAGAGTAATACTGAACATAATGAAACTTATATATTCGAAATCAGCATAATAAGCCACTTCTTTTGATATATCTATTAGAATCAAAATTCCGGTTTTTAGAGTTTCGGTTAGCATTGAGCTGGGCCACTCCTTACTTACGCATCGTTACCACTAACTGTTTGAACACATGTAAACTGTTAATACTGTTATCAAGTTTCGATCACTCTGTCTCTTAAAATAAGCACTAGACCTTCTGATTACCAATCCAAAAAAACCTCTCCGAAGGTTATACGACCACCCTTTCCATAAAAACCTTATATGCCCCCAGGCCATAACTTACCATTCTTGCTCCAAGGGCTGCGGGGGGTTGTCATCCTCAAAGACATAATTTCTCGACCTTTCAACTACGCTGATCAAAATGGCTATCTCAAAATTTTGATTGGATGTGTTTGGGGAAGGGATGGGCATGGGACGGGGGCTGGTTGCTATTTAATCCCTTTTGAATATTAAAAAGGGCACTAGCCCTTTCAGTTTCCAATTGGATGAGCCCTTTTCAAAGTTTCTACAACTTCTTCTGTACGAAGTGCCCTGGTCTAAAAAAAAAAAAAAAAAAAAAAAAAAAAAAAAAAAAAAAAAAAAAAAAAAAAATTGTGCCTACATTGCTCTTTATTTAGGCAGCGCGATACTCACTAAATATCCCGACCCCGCTCAAGGATTTTGATCTGTAGGAACTGGGACAAACCGGCTTGTCTATCTGCAGCAGGTTATAATTAGCTTAGTCTCATTGAGAAAATGGTAGGCTTTTATTAATTATATACTATATAGAGGTGATTAGGCTAGGTATTTAACGGTGGCCGGCGTTTACCCCCCCCCCCAGAAAATAACACACCCGCAGAAACTACCCCCACTGAATATCCCCCGCCAAGGAAATTCCTCTCTCAGAATATACGCCCTGGAAAATATCCCCCCTAGCAGCTGTTTGGTCTTCATTCACTTTTGACTTATAAAAAAGGACTTTAACTTTAAATTTCTGATCTAATGAGCGCCCTCCTAAGTTTCTGTGACAATGAGGTGGAGGTCTGGATGAGGAAGGGAAAGTACCCATCCTATACGGAATAAATTCTCCTCATCTTGGGAATTATTGTTACTCCTTACTTTCATGATAAAATCGTAGACCAGAAATATTCCCAGAGATTAATTAGATATCAATTTCACGTTTTTAAAGTTTCTTTTGTCCCCCCCCCCTAAAAACAAATCATGGCTACGGCTCTGGGGATTATAGATCAATTTATACCTCAACCCTCCCCTCGATTTCCCCTTAGAACTAATTTTGTATTTGTCTGATTAACGGAGGAAAGATACGGGGAAAAAAAGATGAAACCTCGGGAAAATTGTCACAGTTTTTTTTTACACCAAAATGTTCAGAAATATTAGTTAAATTACACAAAAGAAATCCACCGGATTCCCCCTTGCACAAGTGTCCTAAATTTGTCCTTTAAGGGGGGAAAATGGGGGGGAAATCGATTTTGTGTTTATAAATGTTGTGGAATTTAAATGGCTGTTTCCTATCAAATCAAGCATGCTGACTCGAAGTCTGAATTCAGATTTTCATTTTTCCACACCCTAATGCCCATTTTCACCCTAAAAGGACAAAGAGGGGGGTTAAATTTGAAATTAAGAGGTTGTTGGATTGTTTGGTCGTTTCCTATGAGATCAATGATGGTGAATTCGAAAATGAAGTTACAAACTTGATTGTATGCAGCTAAATACCTCATCTTACCTAAAACGGCTGTGAAAGTTGACCTACATGAACTAGTTATTTTAACCATTTTTGGTCGATTCATCCTTTCCTATTAAGCTAGGAATGGCGCCTTAGAATATGTCTCGAACAGTTTAATTAAAAACCAGTGTTCAGAAATCCCCATCCCCCTCCAGTTCGTGGTTTCCATTCCTTGGTGCTATTTTTTAGGTTATCTAATCACTGGGGCCATCTACCGTAGTACTATGAAATAGTATGTGCTTACCCTGTAGAGCTTTTCTTGTCTGAAATAGTAAGGCTTATCTATGAAATAGTTCATAGTGCAAAAGAACGATTATACGAATTCAGAACTGCCCGTCTTTCGTTTCAGTACCTGGACCTACTTAAAATCCTGAGAAAGATCCTGAGAGCTGAACGAAGTGGCAACCATGAGCTTCGTCTACAGTCGTTGTTAGATATACTCCATTAATTTGCCGCTTCCGGCCACAATCTTTACACGAAGTCTACTTGGCTGTTCGTGCAGTCAATTATTCAGCTAAGGAAAGATAACCCAGAGCAGTACAGAACACTGCAGGAATACCTGTTCATTCGGAGAACTGACAACTATTGGGCGGCATTTTCTCCTTATTTGTTGATCGAACAAACGTTAATGACAAGTATGAAAACGAGAGGCGGTCTGACGAGAGATAGAGGTATGACTGAATTGCAGCGTACAATTTGGACAGCTGCTATACCTACAGTGGTTCTCGTTAACGAACACATGCAGAACCTGACTGGTCTCGCGGAGTTGACTATATATAATGACACAGAAGCAATATCTTCAGGGAGACCAAGAAATCTGGCGGATATCGAATAGATAGTTCGATACATTGAGCCCCTAAACCCCTTCAGGAAGAATTCACAGCTGTTGAACGCGGTTACTGTTGTCCGCGCTTCATCATCTGTAAACACAGACGATGCCAGATCTGTGGGAGAAACGATTTTGAAGGACATGAAAGCGAAACACATTGAAAAATAAATTTTCAGGAGAAAGGAGAAAGCTTTAGCTATGACTGAGAGCTCATCCGTGGTGATCGATAGCGAGAGATAAATGGTCGACCCAGCTCTTATCTTCCAACGTCTAGCCGCAGTGGCTAGCACCAGTGGTTCTGACTTGAGCAAGGTTCTGTTGTTCGAGCTCTGTACTTTTCCACCATCACTCTTTAGTTTGTTTGAAGTAATGAGGACAGCCTACAAAGCCTCTCTAACAAATGTATTGATGAAAATTGAGGGGCTCGATGTTTCAATGACATTGCCGACCTCCAAAAACGTTTTGGATGGTGGTTTGCAAGTCAACAAAATCCCATGGCCTGCTGCATCCACATAGTCTGAGGTTGCGGGACATTACGTTGATTATGCCACAAGCCATTTCGGCCAGGCAGTGGTAGTTTTGACTCTTATACTGATACACCAACCACGATAAATTGTATGCAGCTGAAGAGAACCAAAGATTTGTCGTGTCCAAAGACTGAATACTCTCCTAAAATGACGATCGTCAAAAGTAAGGACTATATTTTGAGAAATCTCAAAAATAAATAACGCTTCGTCGACCTGTTTACTGAGAGGCTGGCGTATTCAACATGTAAAGTTCTACAATCTCAGGATGATTTTTGAGAAACTTTTGAGAAATCTCAAAAACTAACAATGCCTCATCAACCTAATTGTTGAGAGGCAGGCAAATTCAGGATGCAAAGCTCCACAGGCTCAGGATGATGCCGATGTCTTAGTTGTAAAAACAACAGTCTACTGCGCTGACACTTTGACGACCACTTTAATTGGGAATTATTCCGACCTATTAGCCCTTCTGCTGTATGCAAAGCCAAGCTTGATGCATGTACTATCATTATGCAGACAGACACGCATGAAAATAACCGACGAGTTTACGACATAAAAGGATTAAAAACAAACTAAGAACCGAAGCAGCAGAAAACCTACTCGTTTGCCACGCAATGTCTGGCTGCAATACAACATCTGGACTTTACAATGTAGAGAAACCACCAGTGGTTTCACTATCACTTAAAGATGGGATTTCTAAAGATGCGTGGAAGATATTTATGATACCAGGATCCAACCACAAGGAGATCGCCAAGCTGAAGAGAAAGCTTTGCTCCGCATATATACAGGGGAAAGTAATGGGAAGACCTTGGAGAATGTCTGGGTGCGAGCGTTTACAATGCGGTTTGCAAGTGCAAATGCTTTTGCCGAGGCAGAGCAGCTTTTGTCAACTTTCACTGCCGGAAAATACCACTTTTACAGGCACTACTTACAAGTAATGAAATAGCAAGACACGTTCAATTCCTTAAAACCCCAAAAATGGGGATGGTGCCTCTCTTCGTCACGGAATATACATCTTTCCATTATGACCGATGCTGCACCAGCACCGGAAAGTATACTAAAGATGGTTTCATGCCACTACAGCAGCAGGTTTGAGGCTTCTGTCTTTGAATTATATTAATGACTGGTGACTGACTATTGTATTTAAAAACTACATAACGCCTCCTTAAGTACATTAAGTACATAACGCCTCATTAAGTACATAACGTACTTAAAACACTTCATAAGTGATAATATTGATTGTTGTATTGTTGATTATTGATTATTGTATTATAAAACTGACTATTTTATTTAAAAACTACATAACGCCTCCTTAAGTACATAACGCCTCATTAAGTGCATAACGTACTTAAAACACTTCATAAGTGATAATATGGGAACTCCTCAAAAGGATGACGTACTTATTATAGAGTCTTTTTCTTTCTGTCTTTGAATTGTATTAATGGCTGATGACTGACTTGTATTTAAAATCTACATAACGCCACCTTAAGTACATTAAGTACATAGCCCCTCATTAAGTACTTAACGTACTTAAAACATTTCATAAGTGATAATACGGGAACTCCTTGTAAGGATGACATACTTATTATAGAGTCAGTTTTTCCAGTGCTTGTTAGTTATACGAAACGCACTCAAGAATTACGCTTAGGTTAGATCTCAGAAAACTGGTTTCATGGCCACAAAGACAAGTGACGGGTGACAGAATACATTGGACTTATATAATTTGGGCTATATATTTGCACATTATGGGTGGGTTGTTGGTTAGGTTAGAGGTGCTGTCCAAATACTTTACCCCCCCCCCTCCTTTAATGTGCAAATATATAGCCCAAATTATATTATTATATAAACTACAGGTTATATGAAGACTATATTTCATTAGGATTAACCTAACTTCACTTCTTGGGTGTGTTTCGTTTAATTAACAAGTACTGTTTTTGCTTTATGTCTGTGAATCAAATTAATGACTGACTGACTGTTGTATTTAAAAACTACATATAAATTAACATCACTCACAACAACCGTCAAGGGAAGGCAACAGAGTGCCTGATGAAGGGCGGTTGCAGTCCTTCGACTATCAATCAATTATTCAATCAATAAAAGCAAAAATGAATATAATCTCTCTTACCATGAAATAGATTTACTAATTTTAACATAAACCTAGCCAGTCTTGCGGAGAAAGGGATGAATTTCTAATTACATTCAGGATTCAGTCTACTTTTTTCTATTTTGTCTGCTTCTGGCCAACTAATAAATATAGATTACCGACTTGGAGAACTTGAGAACCGGAAAGCCTTGATTTTCATTAAGATAAAAAATATATATTGTTATTATGTATATTAATATTGAAGATGGAATGAAGCTTGTGTGAAGTTTGCTTCAATCTTGGAAAAATCAAGCTGTGCATTAGATATAAAAAAAAAAAAAACAGCAGATATTGTTCATACGATTGGCTGAAAAAATGTTTGCATAACGTAGTTAAGACTAAAAAACAGATTAAATGTCCTGTATCATTTAAGAAAACTACATGACGCTTAAAATTAAGCTCTGTTTACTATGATCTTCTTACTTTAAGTACGGATAATAAGTTTTGCCAATATGGCCAAAACAGAAACTAAATATTTTGCTGTAATAAGAAAGAGAACTTTAAGAGCAGAAATTCTTATTTTAGCTTCTGTCATTCTGTTAAATATCATATGATATATTGTATTATATAATTGAATTTCATCTAACAAAAGCTAGTGGCGGTTTATATGGGATGTGCTATGTTGCAGAAATTTTGATCAGTAGCTGTTCCGCAGCCAATAAGTTAAGATGTATTTATTGTCCCCTAGGTAATTTTGTTCAATATCTTTAGCTGTGAGATAAGATTAGATATTTGTTTTAGAAACATTTCTATCACTCGGACCGTTTTCAGACTTCGGGGTCAATAAATAAAAAAAGGACTAACAAAAAAAGCAACTAAAACTAATAGAATGCCAAAATTAAAATTGTCAGAGTGAAAAATGTATTCATTAGCTATTATTAAAACTAAAGTTGATCATGACATGTTCAAAAGATAAAAAACAAATAAGATTGAGTAAAACGAAAAAGAAGTATAAACATAAAAAAATTAAAAGGGACATTAAAAAAGGAAGGGATAAAACAGGGAACAATTACAAAACATGGGCAGCGCATGTACCAATTAAAAAGAAGAGGGAAACTAGCGAGATGTGTGGTTGCTTTTGTCCGTAATGTGGGGGGAATTTTTTTTTATGTCTGAAGGTAGGGCAGCAAACGGGAGACAAGGCTACGAAACGACCTGAGGAGGGCGGAATCTGGGTGGGCAGTGTCTTTACGCAAAAACGGGTTCCCTGTAAGGGTTTGTCGTTGCTATACGTACAGTTAGAATTGTTCGTTTACTCATTGGACTTTTTGCTTTGTTTTAATATGAAAAATAGGAGAAAGGGCTTAAGCGAATTCAAACTTTTTTCTGATTAGATAAATTTGAGCCTCGTTTATAGGCTGTCAAAGGCACATAAAAAGTTTATGATCTATCCCTATTATTGTTAGTTTTCTGTAGAGTAAGATGCTTTGGGTGATGGAAACAGCATTTTAGATTATAAAAATAAATTGTTGGAGACTAGAAATACTTTCTAAGATTGTTTTCATTCTTCAAACGGCCAAAGTGTCATATTTACGAGGTTTTTATTCTTGCTTTAGTATTTACGACGTTTTGTTCTTATAATTTAGGGCCCAGGACACCAATTCTGACGAAGAAGATGATTGGGATCCCTATGCTACATCATCGGATGAAGATGAACGATTTGACTGTGTTTCCATACTGACTCAAACCCCTAGATCTGAATACATGCCAACTATTATTGATATTCCCTCAAATAAGCCAAAGGTAAAATTTAACGTTTTCGTTTTAAATTGGACCTATCGTGTACTTGAGCTTAATGTTTAGTAAAGAAATAATATATCCTTGTGTATATTAACATAAATATTCTATCCTTACCACCAACCTTTGGGTCTTTGTTCACGATCCTATCCATAGCTAGGAATTGTTGCTGTATTTTTTGTTATCATTCTTTTTTTGTGCGGGCCAAATTACAAACGTTGAAAAAACTTTGTTAGTCGAGATATGTGGAAACGGGAAGGCGTCATAACATCTAACCGTCAGGAGCACTAACGTCAGGACATCGGCAAAATCCTTCATGACATCGACAAAAAATCCGTCAGAACCACTAACCGTCACAACATCGACACGTCAGTTCACCGACAGTCACAATCGCTACCCGTCAGGACGTCGACAGTCATAATTTGACACGTCATAACATCTAAAAAAAATTTCATAACGAAAATCCGTCAAAACCACTAACCTTCAGAACCTCGACAGGTCCATAACATCGACACGTCATAACATCAAAAAAAAAATTCATAAAATCTAAAATTTTAAAACTTCAGTTTTTTGGAGTTTAGGGTGGAAAAGGTACCTAGGTTAGGTTACGTATTTAATATATTCTATTCTTTACCACTACCACCCTAATGTGCAAATATATATCCGAAATTTGTTTCTAAACTATTATATACTTATTACTATAATATAAACTTATAAATTTTTTTACGTAACGAAAATCTGTCAGAACCACTAACCGTCAGAACATCGACACGTCATGACATCTAAATATGTTTTAGATGTTATGATATGTCGACGTTCTGACGGTTAGTGGTTCTGACGGATTTTTCTTGTCGACAAAATGACGTTTAGCACTAGTGACGGTTGTTCGAAATGGTAACACCCCGTGGAAACTTGAGGTCTGGTGTGAAGTAAAAAATGCAACCCTCAAAGTGGATATCATATACGAGTTCAAAACGTGCCTAAAGATAATATTTGAATTGCAAGACACAGAAGCTGTCTAAATTCCTGTCTCAGATTCAGGAACTTCTAAGTTTTGTGGGTCATTCGTTGATTGTTTAATCGAAATCTCAAATTTCACCGGAAAGTCTGACCAGCGACGTTTTGTCACATTTACGGAGAAGTGTTACCAGTAAATAGATCTTAAGAGTTATCATGTGTTGCAAAAACTTACCCGAAACCTCAATTCTAACATTACATACCACTTCCTTCGTACACATGTTTGAGTCCAAGCTTTTATTCTTGCAGAACTTCCTCTTTAATAGCTCCACTTGAGGGTCTGCCAAATCAGCCGCAATAATCTCAATTTCTTATAAGTGTGCCCCCCCCCCCCCCACGAGTCGCTTAAGTAGTTTTGTAACTATATATATTTATATAGTTACATATATATATGTAACTATATAAAGTGTATTATTTACCCTGTCCGTGTGAATATTTCTGTGATAAAAATGACTCACAAAACCTGACAAATAAAAAGCAATAAAAACTAAAAGACGTAAATAAAATAAGAAAGTAAACACAGGTAAAACTCAATAAGAAAAATAAGTATAAATATAAAAGAAATTTAGAAGAGAAAAGCGAACAAATGCCAAACATGGACAGTGCCTGTTCCAAATAATAAAAGAGGGAAACTAGCTGGATGTTTTGTTTATTTGTTCATAATATAGGAGACAAAGGCTTTTTCACATCTGGAGGTACAGCTTAATAGTTTTGTGGTTTTGGAAGGGTTTGGACGTAAAGTGGGAAAGAGAAGTATTAAAATATCGAAAATTGGTGAGAGAGAGAGTAGATTTGAAGATTAATGTTAAAACGACTGAGTTACTTAAATTAAAATTATATGGGGAAGAAGAAATGATTTTAGGCAATTAGAAAATCAACCAAATAGATAATATTATTACCTAGATAGTATCTGAGTCAACGCAGTAGGGTTGATTCGGAATTAGCGATGAGTCTCTCATTTATTTTATTTTTTCCGGGCCACTTTGTTTAGAATGGCCCTTTTGTAAAAGTCCTTAAGGCACAGGACGATAAACCGTTCTCTCCAGGTCCTTTTTGTTCCCTCGCCTAACCATATTGTCCTTAATAGCAGTGGGTTGAAATTTTGTGATAATTATTTCACTCAAAATTTTGAATGGTTTAAAAATGTTCCTCCATTGAAATTAACCCACACAATCTCAGGAAGATGACCCCGAAATCATTCAAATTACCAGTTCGTCATATATACATTCTAAGGCTAGGTTTGTTCTACATTGTTGACTGTAATCATGTAAAAAATGTAAAATTATATGATTAGAGATGGAAATTAGGCCCGTGAACCCTCGAATAGAAAAGTTTGTTACAGAACCAGCTAAGTTTTGACTCGGTGCAAACATGAGTTAAGTCCTGACTCGGTGCAGAAACAAGCCGATTTCTAGCAGGGGCGGATCCAGGATTTTTTTTAGGGAGGGGGGGGGGGCAAAATAGGTTGATCTGATAAACTTGTGTTAGGTGCAAGTTTATTTAACGCAAACTTGCGTTAAATTACACTACTTTAGACTACGTTAGGGGGTTCGCGCCCCCCTTGCCCCTCCCCTGGATCCGCCACTGAGTCCTAGTTGCAGAATGACTCGGTGTAAAAATGGTCCAACTCACGACTTAGGGTGAATTAAGGAATTTTCGATGCAGTAAAAATCTCAACTCGACTCGAATCAGAAAAATAAGATAATTTCTGACTCATTGTGAAAATAAGCTGAATCGGCGCAAAAGACGGCTAGAAACGAGCCTAGGCCTGATTTGTCACAAAAACTAGCCTAGCTCTTTACTTGTTTTAAACAGGAGCCAAGTCTAGAGTTAGGCCTAGTACAAAAACAACTTAAATCCAAGCTGTGGAATGACTGGGTGTAAAAATAATCTAAGCCTCGACTGACTGCAAAAATGCGATAGGAAAAATAAATCTGAGCTACGGTGTGACTTGGTACTGAAAACAGCTAATCCTTGACTTGGCGCAAAAAAAAGTACAAGTCAAACCTCCGGATTTTCGACGAAGGAAGGCGAAACGGGCTAAGCCCTGAATCAGTGTAAAAGCGAGCCAAATTCTGATGCAATGTAATAACGAGCCAAGTCTATACTTTGTGCAAAAAGCGAGCCACGGCCGGATTCGCAACAAAAACAAGTTAAGTCGGGGCGAAAAGTACTGACTTGAACGCAAGCCAGGTCTTGACTCAGTGCCGTCGTGACCAAAGTCCAAGCTATGGAATGACTCGGTGCAAATATGATCCAAGTCATTACTAAATTTGGCAACGTGTTAACCCCAAAGTACAGAATTTTGGTGGCTTAATGCAAAAACGAACTAATATAAACCAAGGACTGACTTGATGCAAAAAAAGGCAATTTTGTCCAGTTCCAGCTGGTGCAAGTAGCACTTAGTTGTCCCACATTGTCAATTTTGTTTTCAGAAATGTTGGTAGGTATCACTTTGTTTAAATTGGAAACTTGCAGTGATTTCCAATCTTTATAATTGGAGCTATGATTTAGGTCAGTGATCCCTCCACATCGAACCCTCCGCCACCCTGGTGCTCACGTTTTGTAGAAAGGTAGATGTGTTTCACCCTGTTTGAATCAGAAGTATGCAAGGACTTTTAATTCGATTATTAGAGATACAAAATGGGCCAACGGCTCCTGCAATGCCTTGCCTTTCCCTCTCCCTCCTCCCCTCTTACCATATTTTTGGTAGAAGGGTAGATTTGTGTCACTTTATGTGAACTGTAATCATAAAAGGATTTTTATTCTGCATTTTTCGAGGTACAAGTTTTGCTCTAAGCCCCTCAGATGTAGCTATATTGACGTCAGGCAGTCTAGTGCTAAAATGACTTGTTAGAAGTAGGAGTAGCAGTAGTAGTAGTAATAGTGAAGATTTTAATCAATCAGTCATGCCTGACACATTTGATCTCGTAGAAAATCAAGATTTCAAGTCGGACTGGGATACCTTTAGATACACTTGGCAAAGTTGGATTGACAAAGGCGAATTTGGACAAACTGGATCGAATTAATGAGGCAGAAAAGAGGACGAACGATTTTGAAGATGATTCTGAATCACTTCTTTCGACTCTGTCTGTAATGTCAATAAGGGCGAAAAATGAAACTCCCGAGGAAAGACGAGCGAGAAAAAGTGCGCTGAAAGAATATAGACGGGTAAGTTCTTCTTCTTCTTCGTTTAGTGTGTACCTGCTCTTCTATTAGTCCTTAAAATTGTAGTCGTTTCCTTTTTGTTGTCTTTCCACTTGCAAAAGTTGCAAAATAATTCGTGTTCTGAATTTTTCTGCCTTTAATTTACTATAATAAGGGTTAATATAGCTTTTGAAAATAATTCAGATAGACGTTAAATTACGTAAAAAAATAAGATAGAACTTTAAACCGACATATTGCTCCCGCGAACTCTCTAGTTTTTGTGTTAGTCCTTGCTATAATCCTTATTGAAACGCAAATGCTTGGTTCGTCTCGCCCGTTTTAAAGTATCTTCAGATAGTTTTATGGTTTGACTCCCCTCTTTCTCTCTCTTTCTCTTTTCTTTTATCGGATGTAGGACCGCTTGGCACTGAAACACATCTTTTTTTTTTTTTATAACGCAAACGAACTTTGAAAAATAAAACAATATGGTAATGTTTTTTTATTTGATAATTCGTATAATTTCCTAAGCTCTCTCCTAAGTTTCTATGACCATTTTCTAAATGATGAGACCAATTAACAAAATTTTCCATGGGAGACACATAGCTCTCTTGTTTGAGCATATTGAGTGATTAATCAGTTCTTTTAAGTTCTATTAACCATTAACTGGTCCTTAGTCCGTCTCTGGAAGCAAACTTACACTCCCGTTAGAACCCAGCATTGTACTGTTTTTTTATGAATCTAGACACTCAGGATAGAAATAAGGCTAGAGAGAGAAGGGAATACAAGAAATAGATGCTAAGAGGTACTCTTTAAAGAATTATGTAACTGTAATGAGTTGTTTCAATGTGCGCTAATCTTTAGAGCAAATATGTTTTTGTTATTTTTCGCCTCGCTTTGCCGTGCTCAGGTGCTTACACTTATTTTGATGAATCAAGACACTCCTCAATAAAAAGAGAATGGGATGTGCAAGAAAAATTACGCATAGAGATAACTAAAAGGAAATAATATGAATTTTAAAACCTGAACATTGTTAAAATAGTTATAGGGTATGGAAATAAAAGGCAAAGGTAAAGAATATGGCACTGGACTTTACAGTCCCTACCGGTTGTGCTGATCTCCGTTTCAGGGCCCTTCGGCCAGGAACTGCAATCCTTCCTGTGCTTTTGCACATTTTCCTGTTTGCTTTCTTAGATTTCTCCAGGTACCCAATCAGAGCTGGGTCGGTTCTGACTGAGCTTTCAGGGTTAAACAATTGACCCCAATTCAAACCATCTAACCGGTATCACCAGGACTCGAAACCTTTTCCTCACGGACGCGGGATTTCAAGTCTAGCGTGCAAACCACTCGGCTAGGACAGTCTTTTATGGAAATAGAAACGGTAAAACCAAAATAAGAACAATTTTGGCAAAAGATTTTGTTTTTAGTTCGCTTACTAATGCATATAAGAAAGTTGTTTTGGATTTTCTTAGTTCACAGGGGGGTGGACTTGTGAGCAAAAAGAAGAAAAATAAAATCGTACTAATACCGCTCTTAATCAGGCTATGTATTATACTGCTCGGAAAAGGAGCGCGCTAGCAATACTCTTTGTACAATATTTCCTTAGAAGGTCTGCCAATACACAATTATGGGCTAAAAATATATTAAATCGCTAAACTGTGATGGTATTTCTAGGAAACGTACATTTCAACCGACCGACTAAACTCAATGCCCGACAGACATAAAACTTCTGGTAAATGTGACTTCGCATCTCTATACTGGTCCTGTATAATCTAAATATATTAAGTCTTGGTTAGACTTTCGCAATTAAGATGAAAAACCCTTATAGCTATAAATTCATGCTAAAAATGTTATGAATACTATCTTCTGTATTACCTTTTGTATATTTCCGCATGGTTTCCTCATAAACATAAAAATTCCGAGCTTAGCTGTTCCTTTGTCATTTTATATTTGAGTTTGTGCTTAATGACTTTGTGTAGTAGGAAATAGCAGTGTGTGATGACGTGATCACGTCACAAAAATAAATACATTACAGAAGTTTTCATTGTTCAGATGTTTTCTGTTTTACGGTGTTACTCATATGTCTTGAGAGAAAGAAAGATATGGAGTTTGACAGAGAACTCCGTCATTCATTTCAAAAAAAAAGAATGAAGAATCGACTGATTTCAAGAATTGTTTTACTCAGTCTTTAACTTTTTTAGTCTTATATCCTTGGGGTGGACCCGTTCCCTAAGAACATCTGAAGGAAATCATATTAAGATCAAAATTTGAATTATCTGGGTTTAGTAGGGATAGGGAAGTGTTCTTGTACTCAGTTTAAAACCTCTGCATTTTAATCAAACAAATTTTATTTTTAGGTTTTGTTTTAATTTCAATTAGTTGAAAAACATTTTGGACTTATTGCTGATATATTTTTCAATAGCTAATTAGAACCAATTTGAATTTAAAATATCTTCGAAGAAATTCTTTTTCAGTCATTGCAAGGAAATTCTTCCCAAGACACGAAGCGTTTAATACAAAATATTTTGATTTAGACAAAAGATAACGAGAAAACACTCCAGGAGCATAACTTTTTTTTCTACGCTCTAATAGGAGAGGTTTTGTTTAAACTGCAAAATAGTGAAAATTAGTAAACACGAAAATCAAACAGTTCGTGGTAACGAACTGTAAGTAAGGAGCGACCCGGCTCAATAGTAACCAAAACTCTAAAAACAAAATTTTGATACCAATAGATACATCAATACAATCAGATTCTCATGCTGATTTCAAATATATAAGTTTCATTAAGTTTAGTTTTACAAATCAAAAGTTACGTGTCTGAGAAAATTTGCCTTATTTT
Source organism: Artemia sinica (assembly GCA_027921565.1). NCBI lineage: Eukaryota > Metazoa > Arthropoda > Branchiopoda > Anostraca > Artemiidae > Artemia > Artemia sinica. Next base: position 23,729,198 of record CM051272.1, read on the forward strand.
CGAAAAAAGGGGAAACAACCCCTAAAAGTCATAGAACTTTAATGAAAATTACACCATTAGATTCAGCGTAACCCAACTATAGAAGTTTCAAGCTTCTATCTGCAAAAATGTGGAATTTTGTATTTTTTGCCAGAAGAAAGATCACGGATGCGTTTTTATTTTTTTATTATTTTTTTTTTCCCCGGGGGTGATCTTATCGATCCAGTAGTCCTAGAATATCGTGAAAGGGCTCATCTGAACGGAAATTAAAAGTTCTAGTGCCCTTTTTAAGTGACCAAAAAAATTGGAGGGCAACTTGGCCCCCTCCCACGCTCATTTTTTTACCAAAGTCACCCAATCAAAATTTTGAGATAGCCATTTTGTTTAGCATAGTCGAAAATCTAATAAATATGTCTTTGAGGATGACTTAGTCCCCCACAGTTCCCAGGGGAAGGGCTGCAAGTTATGAACTTTGCCCATTGTTTACATATAGTATTGGTTAATCGGAGTATACAGACGTTTCAGGAGGGATTTTTTTCTGGTGGGGGGGGGGAGGGTTGCGGGGGAGGATATTTTCATGGAGGATGTTTCCTTGGGGGAAGGGACATTTCTATGAAGGGGGCGCCGGATTTCCTAGCATTATTTAAAAAACGATCAGGAATTAAAAAAAAAACAACAAGTTTTTTCAACTGAAAGTAAGGAGCAACATTAAAACTTAAAACAAACAGAAATTATTACGTATATGAGGGGGTTCTCCCCCTATTCAATACCTCGCCCTTTACGCTAAAGTTTTTTTTTGTACTTTCAAAAGAGCTATCTATTCTAATTAACCGGCCTTTGTGATTCAGGGGTTTGTGATTCGAAAAAATTTGAACTTTAGTGTAAAGAGCGAGGTATTGACTAGGGGTAAACTCCCTAATATACGTAATAAAAACATACAAATATAGAAATTCGTTACGTAAGTTAATTCGTAAGTTACGTTAGAATAAAATTTCGAGAAAGCCATTTAGCCAAAACAAGTAAAATAAATATGCAAATTTCATTCTAATTATTCATGTACGGTGAGCCAAAATCAAAGTTGCATTAATTCAAAAACGTTCAGAAATTGAAATAAAAAAACTAATTTTTTTTTAACTGAAAGTAAGGAGTGACATTAAAACTTAAAACAAACAGAAATTATTACGTATATGAGGGGGTTCGCCCCCTAGTCAATACCTCGCCCTTTACGCTAAAGTTTTTTTGTACTTTCAAAAGAGCTATCTATTCTAATTATCCGGCCTTTGTGATTCAGGGGTTTGTGATTCGAAAAAATTTGAACTTTAGCGTAAAGAGCGAGGTATTGACTAGGGGTAAACTCCCTAATATACGTAATAAAAACATACAAATATAGAAATTCGTTACGTAAGTTAATTCGTAAGTTACGTTAGAACAAAATTTCGAGAAAGTCATTTAGCCAAAACAAGTAAAATAAATATGCAAATTTGATTCTAATTATTCATGTACGGTGAGCCAAAATCAAAGTTGCATTAATTCAAAAACGTTCAGAAATTAAATAAAAAAAACAAGTTTTTTTTAACTGAAAGTAAGGAGTGACATTAAAACTTAAAACGAACAGAAAGTATTCCGTATATGAAAGGGGCTATCCCCTCCTCAACGCCTCGCTCTTTACGCTTAAGTTTGACTCTGTCACGTAACTTTATTTTTCAAAACAATAAAAAACTTTAGCGTAAAGAGCGAGGCGTTGAGGAGGGGACAGGCCCTTTCATATACGGAATAATTTCTGTTCGTTTTAAGTTTTAATGTCACTCCTTACTTTCAGTTATAAAAACTTGTTTTTTTTATTTAACTAAAGACAATAACGGTGAACACACAGCTCAACTACCGTCAACTCAACCACCATAACTTGACCGCCAAACAACTCTATGTGGAACCGACAATAGCGTTTGACAGCCACTTCGCTCGGCAATATATTGGATAGTTTTTTCTATTGTTCTGTTTAAATCTATTATTGTTATTAATATTCTTAATATGTGTATTAACGTATGAATGGACTTATTATGTTAATACGAATTGTGGTAGAATTGGAGGACCTTCAATTTAATAGTAGTAGAGTTCTAAATCTTTTAAAACAAAATATCCCATTTTAGTGGGTAAGGTATCATTTCTTTAGTTTTTCTCTACTAGAACCTAGTAGGTATGATGATCTACTTATAACCAACGCGGCATTTGGTTATAAAATGGCCCTCGTGCTTTTGTCATGCGTGGGACACGCATGATGCTAAGACAGTTTAACTTATTTATTATATTATTATTAATTGAGAACTGGCAGGATTGATATAACAAACTAGGGTGTATAAGAGTTCTGTTACTGATTTCTAAACAGTAAAGTTTATAGGGGAGTTTCGCATTTTTGTCTGTGTTGCCTCGTTAAACTGTGAAAAAACAAGCTAAACTAATTAGTAGTATAAGATAAGATATTTATTTCAAAAAAATCGCTATCACAAGCCCACAAAGGGCCGAATTCGGACTTGGGAGTCGACAATATAAATGGTTACACCAAAAATGCAAAGAACAACAACGAAATAGAGAAAACCATAATGAACAATCATTTAAAGGTCAATAATTAAAACTGTAAAAAGTCAATTAAAAAATTAAAAAGATAAAAACTGGTCAACCTAAACTTAGAGCGAGACATAAATGCATTTAAATTAAAAGGGATACTAAGAAAATGTCAATAATTCAACTACAGTAAATCAATAAAAGAGTTAAAAACAATAAAAACTGGTCAAAAAAAGGGGGGCAAGCATATTAGTGCAAGAACCTGGGCAGTACAATCAGCTAATAAACAAAAAAGAGGGGAAAAAAAAGAAACTATTGAGACATTTTATTTATTTTTTCTGTAATGAAGGGGATAAAAGTTCTTTCGTATCTGGAAGTAACGCAGCGAATGGGGGACAAAGCAGGGATAGGCTCAGAAACAGCTCGAGGCGGCCGTAATCTGGATGGGGAGTGGCGTTTGGGGAAAATACTTGCCGTTCGAGGGTTTGTTATGGCATTTTTTGCAAAACGGAGGCACAACGAAACCCTCCTTTGCTCCAGGGTTTTCAGACTAGCTTTTTTTAGGAGCAGAGAGTATGGCACCTTGCCTTCTTTGAAAATTATTCGCAAGGCCCTTTTTTGTATTGATTCGATTTTTTCCGATTCTTCGCGAGAGATACCAGGGTGCCAAACTGGACAAGCATATTCTAGATGCGGGCGGACAAAAGACGTGTAAATTCGTAAGGAGTGGGAAGGGGGGACGCTGAATTTGTTTAGGAGCTTAAGGAGGGCGATAGACACATTAGCTCTATGGATGATGTCTTTAACGTGGATATCCCACTTTAATTTTGAAGAAATTGTGACGCCAAGTAGTTTAAATGAGGACACAGAAATTTCAGGAGGGATAGGATTAAGAAAATAGGGTGAGGATTTGAGGAAACAAATGGGCATTATCATGGACTTAGAGGGGTTTACTGTCATGTCTAAGTCTAAGGCCTCGTCTCCAATTTCATTGAGGATACTCATAGGGTCACTTATTAAATTTCTGAAGCAAGTTTCAACAACCGTTAGGTCATCAACAAATTTCCATCGGTCAGGAAATTCCTTTGCGAGGCTGTTGACCATTACTGAAAAAAGGAGGGGACCTAGGAGAGTACCTTGGGGTATGCCATTGTGGACAGGGAGAGGATTTGAATAATGGTTTTGGTATTTGACAACTTGCGATCTATTTGTTAAGAAGGAGGCAACTAATTTCACCAGTAAGGGAAGTAGAAGTGACCCTATAACCCCCATTGCTCACCCCTGCTGCCATCTACAATTTAGTTTAATGCTGACGGGACATAATTTATTCAAGGATTATCGATCGAGTCTAATGGGTGTGTCAAGGTCAATCGATCTGTTGTTGTTTGGCCACGTGCGAATGACATGAGGGGTGATTTACATAATCGATGGGGGAATTATTGATTCACGAGCGTGGGGAATTATGAAACAATATGGTCATAGAGTCCCTAGGGAGAAAGATTACGTAATCGCTCAATGACCTCTTTTTCCAAGGTCGATTTATTTGATGTTTCTATGTGTAATAACTCCAGGGCGAAGGTTGCACATGCGCATTGAATTCTAACGGGAACAATGTTATTGATCTAGGACTCGAGGGGGAAGTGAATTTCCGAGAACTTGATTGCGTAATCGATCGCGAATGTCATGGTGTCCAGAAATAGTATTTGTTGTTGTTGCTCTCGCCCAAATGTTATGAGTTTCCCGAAAACAGTTAGATCACGTGTTTTCCTTCTCAGCCAATCATCGAGTCGGATACATCCCCCTTCTCAATCAATCAGAGGGCTTGTTTACATATTAGCGGCGGAGGGAATATAAGGAAAGGATTTTTGCTATAGTTTTATTAGTCTGTGAATAGAATTCAAAGGAGTGAGAAGAACAGTTTTGACTTTACTCATTTGGATATATATTTGTAATAATGAGTGGAATGTTTACACTATTAGAAGTTGATAGTGGAGTTGATGATAATAGTACAAAAGCACCAAACATTGCGGTGGAAATTACGAAAGGATCGCGGCTTTGTCTGGAATGGGATGCAGTATATGCAAGATATGTGATATCCTTGAGCAAATTTAAAATGGAGGATCAATTATGTTTCGCCGCTAAAGTTGATATAGCACATGTGAATAGACTTCAATGTGCTTTAAGTGCATTGGTGAAACATATTGAAGATAATAAACAGTATCGTTAATTGTACATGCTCTGTATTATTGATGTTGTTGTAATTATTCAATAAAATTGTTTCGAAATCGAAAATGTTTCTTTCTTTTCTGGTTAGAGCTAACGAATCAGGGTCAGTCTAGAGTGAATCCAAATGATTTACCAGCACTAGTGGTTCACGTCAGATGCCTATACACCGAAGAAGAAGAAATCTAAAGTGAAGAATAAAAAGACATTGTTGTTGCATACATTTTTTTATTAATAAACAAATTCAGACACATTTTTAAAGCACTTTACTCATAGAAAACTAAAATCATTTTTTTTTATTTTCAAGGACAGCTCTTATTGCAAAGGTTCATTACTCATGTCAACTATGATATGGGTTTTGCATCTTCTACACTTAAGATGGAATACGTTCGCACATGTGCTTATGCTTAACAATTCGAACACTGTAGATCTGCATTTACGACAAAATGGGTTATTCCAAGCCTGAGGGGTATACTTGATTGAAAATTTCACAGATTTATCCTGAAAGAAGATCAAACAGGATTAAAAAATAGGTTCTGGGCTTCATTACGGAGTTCTGAAAGTAGAAGTTTATCAAAATATTAAGAAGACTATTATTTCTTTGAAATATGCATTTACATGATAATTTTCATGTTGTTGATTTTATATTAATGAAGAATTTAAACATAGCTTCAATTAGCTATTTTTTTGTTCGGTATAGTTGAAAGATCCAATATCAAAATCAAACTACGAGATTACATATTGTTAAACCAGAGAAATGTATGGTCATAAGCTTTTATCGTAAAAGCCACTATAGTTTATAAAATTCCTTTTTCCTGTTTCATTTCCCAACTAAAACAAATTGAAAATACAGTTAGCCACTAAAACTATAGAAAGTTTGCATCCTAAGACAAAATCCCAGTTTTCAAAGAAATGTGAAGAACTCCGTTAAACCAAACAGAGCAATAAAATAAAACCAAATAATCTATGGATCGTAAAACTTCTTCAAATCAGCATTGAAAAAACAAATTGGACCCAAAACGAACAGAAAATACAATATATAGCTGAGTCAAACTCAAAACAATCAGAAATTAACAAGAGTAATTCTCGAAACCTCTATGCCTTTCCAAGGTAAAGCATAAATTTGCAGTTTACTGAATATTAAAACAAAGTAAAAATACGGTTAGCCTCTAAAACTATAGAAGGTTTGCGTCCTATGACAAAATCCCAGTTTTCAAAGAAATGTGAAGAACTCCGTTAAACCAAACAGAGCAATAAAATAAAACCAAATAATCTATGGATCGTAAAACTTCTTCAAATCAGCATTGAAAAAAACAAATTGGACCCAAAACGAACAGAAAATACAATATATAGCTGAGTCAAACTCAAAACAATCAGAAATTAACAAGAGTAATTCTCGAAACCTCTATGCCTTTCCAAGGTAAAGCATAAATTTGCAGTTTACTGAATATTAAAACAAAGTAAAAATACGGTTAGCCTCTAAAACTATAGAAGGTTTGCGTCCTATGACAAAATCCCAGTTTTCATAGAAATGTAAAGAACTCCATTAAACCAAAAAGAGTAGTAAAACAATGCTCGAAAGCTCTATGCCTTTCCAAGGTAAAACATAAATTTTCAGTTTACTGAATATTAAAGCAAAGTAAAAATACGGTTATTCTCTAAAACTATAGAAGGTTTACGTCCTAAGACAAAATCCCTGTTTTTTAAGAAATTTATAGAACTCCATTAAGCCAAAAAAGACTAATAGAATAAAACCAAATAATCTATAGATCGTAAAACTTCTTCAAATCAGCATTGAAAAAATAAATGACCCAGTCAAACTCAAAACAAGCAGAAAATAGCAAGAATAGTTTTCGAAACATCCTCTATGGTGGGGGAGCATGCACAGCTGTGTCCTCTTCGGTCGACTAGGTGCTGTAGTGAGTTCTTGGTAGTAGGAGTACATTATTTTTGAAGATTTAAATGAATCAGATTAGTTAAACAAAGCTTATAAATAAAAATTATATTAACAGTTAATTTTGTACCGACTACATAAATATTTAAGACCAAGTGCACCACGATGCACCATTGTGGTCTGAGAAATTCAAAAACTCAGAAACTCAATACATAGTTTTCGATAATTTCAAGTCGTTTGCTATCTAAGAATTTTATTTCTACAACACTTGGACCTTCCTTAGGTTGAAGTGCTGTTTTGCGCCACAAAATGGTAGAAAATCCCGCTTTTACTTGAGTACATTATACGTTTTGCCTCTTACAATAGACACTAAAAAGGTAAGTATAGACCGCTCATCCTCTATGGTGGGGGAGCATGCACAGCTGTGTCCTCTTCGGTCGACTAGGTGCTGTAGTGAGTTGTTGGTAGTAGGAGTACATTATTTTTGATGATTTAAATGAATCAGATTAGTTAAACAAAGCTTATAAATAAAAATTCTATTAACAGTTAATTTTGTACCGACTACATAAATATTTAAGACCAAGTGCACCACGATGCACCATTGTGGCCTGAGAAATTCAAAAACTCTGAAACTCAATACATAGTTTTCGATAATTTCAAGTCGATTACTATCTAAGAATTTTATTTCTACAACACTTAGACCTTCCTTAGGTTGAAGTGCTGTTTTGCGCCACAAAATGGTAGAAAATCCCGCTTTTACTTGAGTACATTATACGTTTTGCCTCTTACAATAGACACTAAAAAGGTAAGTATAGACCGTTCATCCTCTATGGTGGGGGGGGGCATGCACAGCTGTGTCCTCTTCGGTCGACTAGGTGCTGTAGTGAGTTCTTGGTAGTAGGAGTACATTATTTTTGAAGATTTAAATGAATCAGATTAGTTAAACAAAGCTTATAAATAAAAATTCTATTAACAGTTAATTTTGTAGCGACTACATAAATATTTAAGACCAAGTGCACCACGATGCACCATTGTGGTCTGAGAAATTCAAAAACTCAGAAACTCAATACATAGTTTTCGATAATTTCAAGTCGATTACTATCTAAGAATTTTATTTCTACAACACTTAGACCTTCCTTAGGTTGAAGTGCTATTTTGCACCACAAAATGATAGAAAATCCCGTTTTTACTTGAGTACATTATACGTTTTGCCTCTTACAATAGACACTAAAAAGGTAAGTATAGACCGCTCATCCTCTATGGTGGGGGGAGCATGCACAGCTGTGTCCTCTTCGATCGACTAGGTGCTGTAGTGAGTTGTTGGTAGTAGGAGTACATTATTTTTGATGATTTAAATGAATCAGATTAGTTAAACAAAGCTTATAAATAAAAATTCTATTAACAGTTAATTTTGTACCGACTACATAAATATTTAAGACCAAGTGCACCACGATGCACCATTGTGGTCTGAGAAATTCAAAAACTCAGAAACTCAATACATAGTTTTCGATAATTTCAAGTCGTTTGCTATCTAAGAATTTTATTTCTACAACACTTAGACCTTCCTTAGGTTGAAGTGCTGTTTTGCGCCACAAAATGGTAGAAAATCCCGCTTTTACTTGAGTACATTATACGTTTTGCCTCTTACAATAGACACTAAAAAGGTAAGTATAGACCGCTCATCCTCTATGGTGGGGGAGCATGCACAACTGTGTCCTCTTCGGTCGACTAGGTGCTGTAGTGAGTTGTTGGTAGTAGGAGTACATTATTTTTGATGATTTAAATGAATCAGATTAGTTAAACAAAGCTTATAAATAAAAATTCTATTAACAGTTAATTTTGTATCGACTACATAAATATTTAAGACCAAGTGCACCACGATGCACCATTGTGGTCTGAGAAATTCAAAAACTCAGAAACTCAATACATATTTTTCGATAATTTCAAGTCGATTACTATCTAAGAATTTTATTTCTACAACACTTAGACCTTCCTTAGGTTGAAGTGCTGTTTTGCGCCACAAAATGGTAGAAAATCCCACTTTTACTTGAGTACATTATACGTTTTGCCTCTTACAATAGACACTAAAAAGGTAAGTATAGACCGCTCATCCTCTATGGTGGGGGGGGGGGCATGCACAGCTGTGTCCTCTTCGGTCGACTAGGTGCTGTAGTGAGTTCTTGGTAGTAGGAGTACATTATTTTTGAAGATTTAAATGAATCAGATTAGTTAAACAAAGCTTATAAATAAAAATTCTATTAACAGTTAATTTTGTAGCGACTACATAAATATTTAAGACCAAGTGCACCACGATGCACCATTGTGGTCTGAGAAATTCAAAAACTCAGAAACTCAATACATAGTTTTCGATAATTTCAAGTCGATTACTATCTAAGAATTTTATTTCTACAACACTTAGACCTTCCTTAGGTTGAAGTGCTGTTTTGCACCACAAAATGATAGAAAATCCCGCTTTTACTTGAGTACATTATACGTTTTACCTCTTACAATTTGCCCCATTAGCTTGATATGTTATCACGTGAGAAAAAAAAACTATCAAATAAATACGCATCCGTGATCTTTCTTCTGGCAAAAATGTAAATTCCACATTTTTGTAGAAGGGAGCTTGGAACCTCTACAGTAGGCTTCTCTGATACGTTGAATATGATAGTGTGATTTTCATTAAGGTTCTATAGCTTTTAGGGGGTCTTTCCCCCCTTTTTCGAAAATCAGCCAAATTTTCTCAGGCACCTAACTTTTGATGAGTAGAACTAAACTTGATGAAACTTATATATTTGAAATCAGCATTTAAGGCTGATTCTTTGATGTATCTATTGGTATCAAAATTCCGTTTTCTAGAGTTTCGGATACCATTGAGCTGGATCCCTCCTTACTTACACTTCGTTACCACGAGATGATTTATTAATTAAAAAAACTTTCCACAAAATAAGTTTTTCAAAGAAAAGTAAAGAGCTACTACATTAAATCAAAGATGAGCAGAAATAAACTTAAATAATTGTTCAAACGTAAACTTATGACCAATGCCTTACTAGTTAAAGTGACAAAAACTCTTTCCCACAAGAGGACACTTTTCAACTAAAAGTAAAGAGCTACTAAATCAAAGATATGATGAAATAATAACGAATAATTGTTCAAACGTAAACTTATGTTTAGCGATAAACATATTAGAGTGATAAAAAACTTTTTTCCACAAGAGGACACTTTTCGAGTAAAAGTAAAGAGCTACCAGACTAAACCAAAGATATGATGAAATAATAACGAATAATTGTTCAAACTTAAATTTTCTGTATTACGGGAATAGTTTATTTTCGAACCATTATATCTACCAAAGGTTCAATACCTGAGTTAAACTAAGAGGTTTCAATTTCAGGAAAAAATTACATTTTGACAACATTTGACAATTTACCAAATTTAAAGTTTTGTTTAGTTTCAAAATGTTTTCTGTCACTCATCATCTTTTAATCATTCACAAACAATACTAAAGAAAACCACTTCCCACGGTTTATTGATTTTAAATTATTAAGAAGGCTATTATTTCATTGAAATATACATTTTACATTTTTAATTTTCATGCTTTTGATAAGTATCTTGTCCTTTTGGTGTAAATTGCAGCCGAAGGCTTATCGCAAAATCACTGTTTCAAGTTTTTTCATAATTAAAGGGTATGAATTAGAACCAAGGGAATGCATTTTCATCATATTTTGCTTATTTTCGTTGGAAAACACACTGAAAAGATATATTATTGAACTCATATCAAACATTGCCGGGCTTGCATTTGAAGAACCTTCCATTATTTTCTATCTTGTCCTCTATTTCAGCATATACTGACTTTTAAAGCTTTTCAAAGCTCTTAAATATACTTACCTAACGGTTATTTATTTACGAAATCGTGCAAACTGTTGATTTAGAACAATAATTACCTTTCTATATATCAATTAACACTCACTAGAATTGCCACTTTTCACTCGCGGAGAATGGTTTCAAAACAATACTTCTTACATCGCATAGACTAATTATGTCAAACGAGACATCTTCAATGCAGATTAATTAATTGTTACGTTCGATTTTGTTTTGGACATAGGAGAGCATCAATGCGAGTGAGAATTTCTGTAAAACTATCAAAGATTGATCAACTCTGTGATTTCACAGGAGGGGGCGTGAAAATTTCTAGGAACATATTTTCAACATATTTAAATATTTACCTACGTACGCATCACTTAGGTTAGATTAGATTAGGTTAGAGACAGACAAAAAGTTAGGTGTATGGTTAGGTTAGGTTAGATTATGTTAGGTTAGGTTAATTTAGGATAGACTAGCTTAGCCTACGTACGAGAAAGAAAGGTTCTTAGGTGTGGAGCTCCCCCACCGCCTCAACCCTCGCTCTTGAAATCCCTTGAATTAGGTTAGAGACAGACAAAAGTTAGGTGTATGGTTAGGTTAGGTTAGATTAGGTCTAGGAATAACAGGTTAGGTTAGGTTAGGTTACCCTCGCTCTTGAAATCCCCCCTCACCTCAAACTCAAATTTTCCAGAGGATTTTAAAATCCTCCACTGAAAAGCCATATTAAGAGCTATATTTGTGAGGTTAGGTTAGGTTAGGTTAGATTAGGTTAGGTTAGGTCTAGGAATAGCAGGTTAGGTTAGGTCAGGTTAGATTAGGTTAAGTGGCCAATCCCCACCCCAGGGGCCACAGGCCGAAGGCGGCACAGTCGGGGTCTCCATCCCCAGGATAGGTTAGGTTAGGTTAAGTGGTCTTAACCTAACCCAGGCTAGGTTAGGTTACCTAACCTAACTAGGGTTAGCAGGTTAGGTTAAGTTAGATTAGGTTAAGTGGCCGATCCCCACCCCAGGGGCCACAGGCCGAAGGCGGCACAGTCGGGGTCTCCATCCCCAGGATAGGTTAGGTTAGGTTAAGTGGTCTTAACCTAACCCAGGTTAGGTTAGGTGACCTAACCTAACTAGGGTTAGCAGGTTAGGTTGGGTTAGGTTCGGTTAAGTGGCCGGCCACTTAACCGAACCTAACCTAACCTAACCTGCTAACCCTAGTTAGGTTAGGTAACCTAACCTAACCTGGGTTAGGTTAAGACCACTTAACCTAACCTAACCTATCCTGGGGATGGAGACCCCGACTGTGCCGCCTTCGGCCTGTGGCCCCTGGGGTGGGGATCGGCCACTTAACCTAATCTAACCTAACCTAACCTGCTAACCCTAGTTAGGTTAGGTAACCTAACCTAGCCTGGGTTAGGTTAAGACCACTTAACCTAACCTAACCTATTCTGGGGATGGAGAACCCGACTGTGCCGCCTTCGGCCTGTGGCCCCTGGGGTGGGGATTGGCCACTTAACCTAATCTAACCTGACCTAACCTAACCTGCTATTCCTAGACCTAACCTAACCTAATCTAACCTAACCTAACCTCACAAATATAGCTCTTAATATGGCTTTTCAGTGGAGGATTTTAAAATCCTCTGGAAAATTTGAGTTTTAGGTGAGGGGGGATTTCAAGAGCGAGGGTAACCTAACCTAACCTAACCTGTTATTCCTAGACCTAATCTAACCTAACCTAACCATACACCTAACTTTTGTCTGTCTCTAACCTAATTCAAGGGATTTCAAGAGCGAGGGTTGAGGCGGTGGGGGAGCTCCACACCTAAGAACCTTTCTTTCTCGTACGTAGGCTAAGCTAGTCTATCCTAAATTAACCTAACCTAACATAATCTAACCTAACCTAACCATACACCTAACTTTTTGTCTGTCTCTAACCTAATCTAATCTAACCTAAGTGATGCGTACGTAGGTAAATATTTAAATATGTTGAAAATATGTTCCTAGAAATTTTCACGCCCCTCCTGTGAAATCACAGAGTTGATCAATCTTTGATAGTTTTACAGAAATTCTCACTCGCATTGATGCTCTCCTATGTCCAAAACAAAATCGAACGTAACAATTAATTAATCTGCATTGAAGATGTCTCGTTTGACATAATTAGTCTATGCGATGTAAGAAGTATTGTTTTGAAACCATTCTCCGCGAGTGAAAAGTGGCAATTCTAGTGAGTGTTAATTGATATATAGAAAGGTAATTATTGTTCTAAATCAACAGTTTGCACGATTTCGTAAATAAATAACCGTTAGGTTAGTATATTTAAGAGCTTTGAAAAGCTTTAAAAGTCAGTATATGCTGAAATAGAGGACAAGATAGAAAATAATGGAAGGTTCTTCAAATGCAAGCCCGGCAATGTTTGATATGAGTTCAATAATATATCTTTTCAGTGTGTTTTCCAACGAAAATAAGCAAAATATGATGAAAATGCATTCCCTTGGTTCTAATTCATACCCTTTAATTATGAAAAAACTTGAAACAGTGATTTTGCGATAAGCCTTCGGCTGCAATTTACACCAAAAGGACAAGATACTTATCAAAAGCATGAAAATTAAAAATGTAAAATGTATATTTCAATGAAATAATAGCCTTCTTAATAATTTAAAATCAATAAACCGTGGGAAGTGGTTTTCTTTAGTATTGTTTGTGAATGATTAAAAGATGATGAGTGACAGAAAACATTTTGAAAATAAACAAAACTTTAAATTTGGTAAATTGTCAAATGTTGTCAAAATGTAATTTTTTCCTGAAATTGAAACCTCTTAGTTTAACTCAGGTATTGAACCTTTGGTAGATATAATGGTTCGAAAATAAACTATTCCCGTAATACAGAAAATTTAAGTTTGAACAATTATTCGTTATTATTTCATCATATCTTTGGTTTAGTCTGGTAGCTCTTTACTTTTACTCGAAAAGTGTCCTCTTGTGGAAAAAAGTTTTTTATCACTCTAATATGTTTATCGCTAAACATAAGTTTACGTTTGAACAATTATTCGTTATTATTTCATCATATCTTTGATTTAGTAGCTCTTTACTTTTAGTTGAAAAGTGTCCTCTTGTGGGAAAGAGTTTTTGTCACTTTAACTAGTAAGGCATTGGTCATAAGTTTACGTTTGAACAATTATTTAAGTTTATTTCTGCTCATCTTTGATTTAATGTAGTAGCTCTTTACTTTTCTTTGAAAAACTTATTTTGTGGAAAGTTTTTTAATTAATAAATCATCTCGTGGTAACGAAGTGTAAGTAAGGAGGGATCCAGCTCAATGGTATCCGAAACTCTAGAAAACGGAATTTTGATACCAATAGATACATCAAAGAATCAGCCTTAAATGCTGATTTCAAATATATAAGTTTCATCAAGTTTAGTTCTACTCATCAAAAGTTAGGTGCCTGAGAAAATTTGGCTGATTTTCGAAAAAGGGGGGAAAGACCCCCTAAAAGCTATAGAACCTTAATGAAAATCACACTATCATATTCAACGTATCAGAGAAGCCTACTGTAGAGGTTCCAAGCTCCCTTCTACAAAAATGTGGAATTTACATTTTTGCCAGAAGAAAGATCACGGATGCGTGTTTATTTGATAGTTTTTTTTTTCTCACGTGATAACATATCAAGCTAATGGGGCAAATTGTAAGAGGTAAAACGTATAATGTACTCAAGTAAAAGCGGGATTTTCTATCATTTTGTGGTGCAAAACAGCACTTCAACCTAAGGAAGGTCTAAGTGTTGTAGAAATAAAATTCTTAGATAGTAATCGACTTGAAATTATCGAAAACTATGTATTGAGTTTCTGAGTTTTTGAATTTCTCAGACCACAATGGTGCATCGTGGTGCACTTGGTCTTAAATATTTATGTAGTCGCTACAAAATTAACTGTTAATAGAATTTTTATTTATAAGCTTTGTTTAACTAATCTGATTCATTTAAATCTTCAAAAATAATGTACTCCTACTACCAAGAACTCACTACAGCACCTAGTCGACCGAAGAGGACACAGCTGTGCATGCCCCCCCCCACCATAGAGGATGAGCGGTCTATACTTACCTTTTTAGTGTCTATTGTAAGAGGCAAAACGTATAATGTACTCAAGTAAAAGCGGGATTTTCTACCATTTTGTGGCGCAAAACAGCACTTCAACCTAAGGAAGGTCTAAGTGTTGTAGAAATAAAATTCTTAGATAGTAATCGACTTGAAATTATCGAAAAATATGTATTGAGTTTCTGAGTTTTTGAATTTCTCAGACCACAATGGTGCATCGTGGTGCACTTGGTCTTAAATATTTATGTAGTCGATACAAAATTAACTGTTAATAGAATTTTTATTTATAAGCTTTGTTTAACTAATCTGATTCATTTAAATCATCAAAAATAATGTACTCCTACTACCAACAACTCACTACAGCACCTAGTCGACCGAAGAGGACACAGTTGTGCATGCTCCCCCACCATAGAGGATGAGCGGTCTATACTTACCTTTTTAGTGTCTATTGTAAGAGGCAAAACGTATAATGTACTCAAGTAAAAGCGGGATTTTCTACCATTTTGTGGCGCAAAACAGCACTTCAACCTAAGGAAGGTCTAAGTGTTGTAGAAATAAAATTCTTAGATAGCAAACGACTTGAAATTATCGAAAACTATGTATTGAGTTTCTGAGTTTTTAAATTTCTCAGACCACAATGGTGCATCGTGTTGCACTTGGTCTTAAATATTTATGTAGTCGGTACAAAATTAACTGTTAATAGAATTTTTATTTATAAGCTTTGTTTAACTAATCTGATTCATTTAAATCATCAAAAATAATGTACTCCTACTACCAACAACTCACTACAGCACCTAGTCGACCGAAGAGGACACAGCTGTGCATGCTCCCCCCACCATAGAGGATGAGTGGTCTATACTTACCTTTTTAGTGTCTATTGTAAGAGGCAAAACGTATAATGTACTCAAGTAAAACCGGGATTTTCTATCATTTTGTGGTGCAAAACAGCACTTCAACCTAAGGAAGGTCTAAGTGTTGTAGAAATAAAATTCTTAGATAGTAATCGACTTGAAATTATCGAAAACTATGTATTGAGTTTCAGAGTTTTTGAATTTCTTAGACCACAATGGTGCATCGTGGTGCACTTGGTCTTAAATATTTATGTAGTCGCTACAAAATTAACTGTTAATAGAATTTTTATTTATAAGCTTTGTTTAACTAATCTGATTCATTTAAATCTTCAAAAATAATGTACTCCTACTACCAAGAACTCACTACAGCACCTAGTCGACCGAAGAGGACACAGCTGTGCATGCCCCCCCCCCCACCATAGAGGATGAGCGGTCTATACTTGCCTTTTTAGTGTCTATTGTAAGAGGCAAAACGTATAATGTACTCAAGTAAAAGCGGGATTTTCTACCATTTTGTGGCGCAAAACAGCACTTCAACCTAAGGAAGGTCTAAGTGTTGTAGAAATAAAATTCTTAGATAGTAATCGACTTGAAATTATCGAAAACTATGTATTGAGTTTCAGAGTTTTTGAATTTCTCAGGCCACAATGGTGCATCGTGGTGCACTTGGTCTTAAATATTTATGTAGTCGGTACAAAATTAACTGTTAATAGAATTTTTATTTATAAGCTTTGTTTAACTAATCTGATTCATTTAAATCATCAAAAATAATGTACTCCTACTACCAACAACTCACTACAGCACCTAGTCGACCGAAGAGGACACAGCTGTGCATGCTCCCCCACCATAGAGGATGAGCGGTCTATACTTACCTTTTTAGTGTCTATTGTAAGAGGCAAAACGTATAATGTACTCAAGTAAAAGCGGGATTTTCTACCATTTTGTGGCGCAAAACAGCACTTCAACCTAAGGAAGGTCCAAGTGTTGTAGAAATAAAATTCTTAGATAGCAAACGACTTGAAATTATCGAAAACTATGTATTGAGTTTCTGAGTTTTTGAATTTCTCAGACCACAATGGTGCATCGTGGTGCACTTGGTCTTAAATATTTATGTAGTCGGTACAAAATTAACTGTTAATATAATTTTTATTTATAAGCTTTGTTTAACTAATCTGATTCATTTAAATCTTCAAAAATAATGTACTCCTACTACCAAGAACTCACTACAGCACCTAGTCGACCGAAGAGGACACAGCTGTGCATGCTCCCCCACCATAGAGGATGTTTCGAAAACTATTCTTGCTATTTTCTGCTTGTTTTGAGTTTGACTGGGTCATTTATTTTTTCAATGCTGATTTGAAGAAGTTTTACGATCTATAGATTATTTGGTTTTATTCTATTAGTCTTTTTTGGCTTAATGGAGTTCTATAAATTTCTTAAAAAACAGGGATTTTGTCTTAGGACGTAAACCTTCTATAGTTTTAGAGAATAACCGTATTTTTACTTTGCTTTAATATTCAGTAAACTGAAAATTTATGTTTTACCTTGGAAAGGCATAGAGCTTTCGAGCATTGTTTTACTACTCTTTTTGGTTTAATGGAGTTCTTTACATTTCTATGAAAACTGGGATTTTGTCATAGGACGCAAACCTTCTATAGTTTTAGAGGCTAACCGTATTTTTACTTTGTTTTAATATTCAGTAAACTGCAAATTTATGCTTTACCTTGGAAAGGCATAGAGGTTTCGAGAATTACTCTTGTTAATTTCTGCTTGTTTTGAGTTTGACTCAGCTATATATTGTATTTTCTGTTCGTTTTGGGTCCAATTTGTTTTTTCAATGCTGATTTGAAGAAGTTTTACGATCCATAGATTATTTGGTTTTATTTTATTGCTCTGTTTGGTTTAACGGAGTTCTTCACATTTCTTTGAAAACTGGGATTTTGTCTTAGGATGCAAACCTTCTATAGTTTTAGTGGCTAACTGTATTTTCAATTTGTTTTAGTTGGGAAATGAAACAGGAAAAAGGAATTTTATAAACTATAGTGGCTTTTACGATAAAAGCTTATGACCATACATTTCTCTGGTTTAACAATATGTAATCTCGTAGTTTGATTTTGATATTGGATCTTTCAACTATACCGAACAAAAAAATAGCTAATTGAAGCTATGTTTAAATTCTTCATTAATATAAAATCAACAACATGAAAATTATCATGTAAATGCATATTTCAAAGAAATAATAGTCTTCTTAATATTTTGATAAACTTCTACTTTCAGAACTCCGTAATGAAGCCCAGAACCTATTTTTTAATCCTGTTTGATCTTCTTTCAGGATAAATCTGTGAAATTTTCAATCAAGTATACCCCTCAGGCTTGGAATAACCCATTTTGTCGTAAATGCAGATCTACAGTGTTCGAATTGTTAAGCATAAGCACATGTGCGAACGTATTCCATCTTAAGTGTAGAAGATGCAAAACCCATATCAGAGTTGACATGAGTAATGAACCTTTGCAATAAGAGCTGTCCTTGAAAATAAAAAAAATGATTTTAGTTTTCTATGAGTAAAGTGCTTTAAAAATGTGTCTGAATTTGTTTATTAATAAAAAAATGTATGCAACAACAATGTCTTTTTATTCTTCACTTTAGATTTCTTCTTCTTCGGTGTATAGGCATCTGACGTGAACCACTAGTGCTGGTAAATCATTTGGATTCACTCTAGACTGACCCTGATTCGTTAGCTCTAACCAGAAAAGAAAGAAAACATTTTCGATTTCGAAACAATTTTATTGAATAATTACAACAACATCAATAATACAGAGCATGTACAATTAACGATACTGTTTATTGTCTTCAATATGTTTCCCCAATGCACTTAAAGCACATTGAAGTCTATTCACATGTGCTATATCAACTTTAGCGGCGAAACATAATTGATCCTCCATTTTAAATTTGCTCAAGGATATCACATATCTTGCATATACTGCATCCCATTCCAGACAAAGCCGCGATCCTTTCGTAATTTCCACCGCAATGTTTGGTGCTTTTGTACTATTATCATCAACTCCACTATCAACTTCTAATAGTGTAAACATTCCTCTCATTATTACAAATATATATCCAAATGAGTAAAGTCAAAACTGTTCTTCTCACTCCTTTGAATTCTATTCACAGACTAATAAAACTATAGCAAAAATCCTTTCCTTATATTCCCTCCGCCGCTAATATGTAAACAAGCCCTCTGATTGGTTGAGAAGGGGGATGTATCCGACTCGATGATTGGCTGAGAAGGAAAACACGTGATCTAACTGTTTCCGGGAATGTCATAACATTTGGGCGAGAGCAACAACAACAAATACTATTTCTGGACACCATGACATTCGCGATCGATTACGCAATCAAGTTCTCGGAAATTCACTTCCCCCTCGAGTCCTAGATCAATAACATTGTTCCCGTTAGAATTCAAAGCGCATGTGCAACCTTCGCCCTGGAGTTATTACACATAGAAACATCAAATAAATCGACATTGGAAAAAGAGGTCATTGAGCGATTACGTAATCTTTCTCCCTAGGGACTCTATGACCATATTGTTTCATAATTCCCCACGCTCGTGAATCAATAATTCCCCCATCGATTATGTAAATCACCCCTCATGTCATTCGCACGTGGCCAAACAACAACAGATCGATTGACCTTGACACACCCATTAGACTCGATCGATAATCCTTGAATAAATTATGTCCCGTCAGCATTAAACTAAATTGTAGATGGCAGCAGGGGTGAGCAATGGGGGTTATAGGGTCACTTCTACTAAGGGATCAACATTGAACTCGTTGACAAGTTTCTCAATTAAAATATTGTGGTTAACAAGGTCGAATGCTTTCTGAAGGTCAATGGAAATTAAATTTAGCCAGGAATTAGGCTTTGCAAGGGTTTTCCCGATGTGATCAATAAGAGAAACGAGGTAATGGGAAGTAGAGGTGGATTTTAGGTTCCCAAATTGTTTCAAGTCAGTAAGAGGTAGGATTTTTTCCTTTAGCCAATCTGCAAGTAATCCTTCATAAAGTTTCGAGAAAATAGGAGTAAGAGTTATAGGCCGAACGCCTTCAAAACCAGGCTTTCCGTTTCTCTTTTTCAAAGGGGTTATGAAACCCTGTTTCCAAATTGTAGGAATTTGCCCAGACTCGGTAATCTTGTTAAACAGAAAAGACAAGGGCTTAGACAAGAAATCACCGAAGGCACTAATAAGAGGAAAGGGGATATCCAAAGGACAAATACTTGTCTTTCTTAGTTTTTGTATTCTTCTTTCTATCTCAGACGGAGAAACAGTGGGTAAAGAAGGGGAAAGGGCTCCTGATTGTAATTGGTCGGACAGTGGTGGAAGACTCTGGACAATGGAAGCGAGGAATTTATTGAGATTATTGGCAGTAATATCAGGGGACTCGGGTAGATTGAAGTTAAGCTGTTCAAGCCTCCTGCCACACAGCTTTTTAACCTCAGAATACCAGTTTTTTGGTTTATTAGTAAACAATACTTCGACCTTATTTTTGTAGTACGATCGTGCCAATTTGCGAATTTCTCTTTTAATTGATTTTCTTAGTTTATTGGCTTCATCTGGTTTACCATTTTTGAAAAGCTTCAATTTGGTTCTAATTAGTGTTTTTATAGTTTGGTTAATAAAGGGTTTATCACTGGAGCAATTTTAAATTTTTTTCCCGGGAAGCAAATTTGATATTTGTCAATTAGCTTTTTGTGGAACAAAGGCATTTTCTCATCCAAATTTTTTAAACTATAAACATCGGACCAATCTTCAGTATTCAACCACATACCAAAAGACAGAAGACCAGAATTTTGAAGAGGGCGATAACTGCCATAAGTTATTGAGAAAGAATGATTAAAATTTGAGGGGGATAAAAGAATCGAAAGATGATAACTCCCACCTAATGGAGACAGAGCTGAGGGAGGGTTGTAAAAATTATACATATTAGTTAAAATAACATCAAGAGAGGTATTTCCCCGAGTCGTTGGTATTTTAACAATTTGCTTAACTTTAAGTGAGGAGTAAAAAGAATCCGTTTTAAGGTCGTTTGCATCGCCAACTAAAAAAAGACCAGCATTGGGGTAAAAATAACAAAAAACAAAATCATAACAAAATCAGCGCTTGTCTGCAATTGCTGGATGAATTTACGTTTTGACTCGACATTTGGATTTGGGGAGTAATAGAAAACGGCTATTGCAATAATATTAAATGGACGAGGGAGAACTTTTGGTCTAATACTTAGCCAGAGGATTTCATCGTACTCGGATAAACTAGGGACTCGAATAACCTTTGGGTAAAGGTTACTCTTAGTAAAGAACAAAACACCGCCACCTTTTTTTCCAAGTGGGTGGTCTAAAGGACGGAGTTTAATAAACTCTGAATAATTTGTCAGGCGCAGAGACCCTGGGTCGTGGGACTGTACTTCCGTAATAGCTAAAATATCGATTAGATTTGATTCTGAACGCACCTTGAGTTCAGTAAGCTTTTCAAAATTAAGACTTTCGGCATTAGTAACTAAAAGTTTGGGAAAAACAAACCGATTGGGGAATTTCGACAGGGATACTTGGTGTGTTTGAGAATTTCCTGGGTGGGGTTTCAATTTAATATTATGATGCTGCGGAGAAGTAGGGTAAGAGAAGGATTTACCTTGGGGATTTGGAGGTGGAGGGAAGGGCGAGGATACAGACGAAGCATGATGAGGAAGGTGCGACTTGTTTTCAGTTGTCGGGAAGTGCGAACAATTAGGATTTAATACAAGACAATTATTAAATGCAAAAGGTCTCAGACCTGAGTCACCCTGGTAGGGTGGGCATGAGGGATTAAACGGGTTTAAAATTAAATTCCCGATTTTCCCTGATTTTTTTGATATGTAGGGCTGTGCAAGTTTCTGCTTAACCAATTCAAACAATCAGATTCCTTTTTTATTGTCCTTGGTACTTGTAAGAAAGGAGTGGGGCCTCAATTAGTGATAAAGAAAGTATTAGCGAGTGGGAGAGAGATGGGTAGAGTATTTTAAGAACTTGTTAAACTGTGATAAAATGGTAGGCAGTGAGATAGAAAATAATGAAAAATTTCTTGATAATTCAGACATGAAGGAAAATTTGGTTAGTAAGGAGTTAGAGATGATGACGAAAGAAAAACAGTAAAGCCTCGGAGATTAATGGTATGATAAGTAAGTTTGCAGAATCTGATCTTGTGTTTTGATAAGATTATGAAAAATATGAATATTATATTTGATTGGACTCCTTTATAAGAAAGTTTATAAGATAAAATTTAGTAATTGAGAAGTTGCCCTGATTTCAATAGGAAGTAAATTATTTAGTAAAATGATGCTTTTTAGACCAAGAGGTACTGTGGAATGAGCTCTAAGGGAAGAATAGTGTGGTTTCAGCAAAGGGGTAGGTTGAATCGACCCAATTCTTACGCTTAGGTTAGTGATCGATAAGTACTTGAACCACCAGACCCCTTTAGTCCCGAGCTTTATGGGTTGTCAGTAGACATTTCGTTCAGCTGTTACAGAAGTTTCAGTGAATACCCTATCCTTGTATGGTATTAAATGAAAAAAAAACAAAAAAAAAACAAGTGTTTTAAACTTCAAATAGGGAGCAATATTAGAATTTAAAACAAACAGTACCCCTCCTCAATACCTTGCTCTTCATGCTAAAGTTGTTTAATATTTAAAAAAATTAGTCTAATTAAACAGCCTTTGTGTTTCAGGAGTCGTTCTTAAAGAATCGGGATAAAAATTCAAATTTAGCGTAAAGAACGAGGTATTGAGGAAGGGGCAATCTCTCTTGTGTACGAATTAATTTCTGTTCGTTTTAAGTTTTAATGTTGCTCCTTACTTTCAGTTGCAAAACTTGTAATTTCTGGTCCCTTTTCAAATAATGCCAGGCAATCTGTCTTCCCCTCCATTGAATATTCCCTCCCCCACGGAAAATTCACGTATGGAAAGTTCCTCCCACGTGAAATACTGCCCCCAGGAAGATTTGCCCGGACAATTCCATCCTAACTGAAAATTACCCCTGAAAAATTTCTTGAGGACGATTCCGCCTGAAAAATTCTCCTTAGCATACTTTCATTTGAAATTACTTCAAATTCTGATTTTTTTTTTTAAATCATGTCTGAAATCCCCCCTCCGGGGATTTTTTTTCCGGAACCCCCCCCCCCCCCCCTCCCGGTGGAAAGTTGCTTCCATGGAGAATTCCGACACGGATAATTTTTTCTATGAAAAATCCCCCTCCTCCATGGAAAATCCCTACGGAAAATTGAGTCTTCAAAAGAAAAAGTAAGATAAATAAAAATAATTTCGTATAGAAATTCTGGCAAATTCTCCCAGTGTAAAATTTCCCCCTTGGAGAGTCTTCTCCGGCAGAAAATTCTCCCTCCCCGTCAAAAATGTCTGTATACTTCCCAATAGCGAATATTACACATGAACGGGAAATTTCATGACATACAGTCCTTTCCCCAGGGGCTGTGGGGGGTCATGCTATCCCGAAAAGCGTATTTATTGGAGCTTTCAGCTATGTTGAATAAAATGGCTATCTCACAATTTGATCGGACGACTTTAGGGAAAAGTAAGACTTAGGTGAAGTAAGAAGGGGGCTAGACCCGGTTAACTACTCTCCATTCTTTTCGGTTACTTAAAAAGAGCCCTGGAACTTTTAATTTCCTCCTTACTTACAGGATATAAGAACTTTTGACTGGATATAAGAACGTTAAAGTGATTAGGGCTATGTGCTAGGATAATGTTGCGGTGACTAATGTACGAAGTGAGATCAGTAGCTAAACCCGATATGGAATCATTAGTATGACTATGTCTTATATCTGTTCATATGGGTTATTTTCGTGGAGTAACCACAACAGAGACAATGGGAGAACTTGATTTTAAATGGGAAGGGAAGATTCTCCTTAACTCAGTCTATGCAAGTGATATGTGTGTCAGAAGCATAATTAAAGCAAAAACGAATGAATTCTGAACATTAAGAAAATTCAGGGTTCGGCAACGAGCTTGGAGGTAATTGTCAAGACGAATATGTAACTTGATGTTGGAATAAATGTTTATAAAGAGGGGATGCTCATTAACGTGAAGATGACCGCGTAGATTGCTCTTTTTACGTCAGTACCATTATTAGTACGGTTCATGGAATCAAAGAAGATGTAAAAAGCTGAATAGGAAAGGATTAGGATGCCCTTTTGCATTTGAAATCAATTTAGATGCATAGGAAAATCGTTTCAAAGCTAGATTATGCTTCTAATGACAGTGGTTGAGTAGCGACCTTAAATGTGCGTGCTCCAAAAAGTTGAGGAAGATAATCTAGATGTTTTATAGAGGAATTGTCAAATGATCGTTATAGGTATTCGTTTGAGTAACCCTATACCAAACAACCTGCTGTACGAAAAAGTTGCTCCCACCTCTTTTTCTAGGGATGTAATACAGGAAAGGTTAAGATGGTTCAGTCATATTTTACTAATGAAAGATGATAGGCAGCCAAAAGTTGTGCTTTTTGGTATTCGATTTGCTGCTAGACAAATACTACGACACCTGGAATTAATTAGGATGGATTTAAAGGAAGGTCGGGAAAAAGGATTTGAAAGTAATAGAAGCTTTATGGAAGAAGCGGGGTATAGAATGAAGCTTTGAATAGAATTGAATAAAATAGCAGCGTACGCATCTATGTTGGCCTTATTCGGTATGGTGCTATGGTAGTAGACAACGAAAAAGGAAAAGCAAAAAAAATTGAAGCATACCAAAGAACTGACCCCTATAGTATGGCAAAAACGGAAACAAACATAAATCGTACTAATAATAAAAAAAAGTTCTTGTATGTGATTATTGGGATTAATAACAGGTAAAAGAAACTTTTTTCAAACCGGTCCAATATGCTCTCAAATTGCAAGAGGTGAGGGAATATAAAAAAGGTAAATAATTAAAATTTAGTTAAAAATCACCTTATATAGGTTGATCGAATTCATGAAAAAACATTAAATGGACACAAAAAATACTCAAGAGTAAATTTAAGATGTGTCAACTGCTTCATGTTCCCAACCACCCGTAATTAGTAATTATTCATGCATTATCTGTATGTTTTGCTTGTAAAGACATAGATAACGTGCTCAAGTAGTAACGCAATAATTAGGCCCTGCGTTCAGGCTTTGGATGGTAAGTCCCTTCTCGAAATATTTACAGGAAGGTGAAACTAGCATTTCGACGAAAGTGACCAATACCTGGTGCTTGTTTTAAAAGATAAGTTGTGAGACAGAGTCAAACGTAAGCGTAAAGAGCGAGGCGTTGAGGAGGGGACAGCCCTTTTCATATACGGAATAATTTCTGTTCGTTTTAAGTTTTAATGTCGCTCCTTACTTTCAGCTAAAAAAACTTGTTTTTTAGTTAATTTCTGAACGGTTTTGAATTAATGCAGCTTTGATTTTGGCTCACCGTACATGAATATTTAAAACGAAATTCGCATATTAATTTTCCTTTTTTTGGCTAATTGGCTTTCTCGAAATTTTGTTCTGACGTAACTTACGAATTAACTTACGTAACGAATTTCTATATTCGTATGTTTTTATTACGTACATTAGGGAGTTCGCTCCCTAGTCAATTCCTCGCTCTTTACGCTAAAGTTCGAATTTTGTTCGAATCACAAGCCCCTGAGTCACAAAGGCCGGTTAATTAGAATAGATAGCTATTTTGAAAGTACTAAAAAACTTTAGCGTAAAGAGCGCTGTATTGACTAGGGGGCGAAGCCTCTCATATACGTAATAATTTCTGTTTGTTTTAAGTGTTAATGTTGCTCGTTATTTTCAGTTGAAAAAAACTTGTTTTTTTATTTAATTTCTGATCGTTTTTTAAATAATGCTGGGAAATCTGGCGCCCCCTTCATGGAAATGTTCCTTCCCCCAAGGAAATATCCTCCATGGAAAGATCCTCCCCCTAACCCCTACTCCGACCCCGAGAGAAAAAAATTCCTCCTGAAAACATGTGTATACTTCCCAATAAACAATACTATATCAGAGGCAACGCTGTAGCGTTTGCCTATAGTAAAGGCCATACGGCTCCAATGTTTTATTATTATTTATTTATTATTTTTTTTCCCAGAGGCACTTCATATGGAAGGGGTCGTCGTAGAAGCTTCAAAGGGGGCTCATTCGATTGGAAATCGAGAGTTCTAGTGCCCTTTTTAATAGTCGAAAATGATTGGAGGGAAACTAGCCCCCCCCCCCACGCCCATCATTGCCCCAAAACACATCCAACCAAAATTTTGAGATAGCCATTTTGTTCAGCGTAGTTGATTTCCAGATAGAAAATATATTTTTGAGGAGGATACCCCCCCCCAAAAAACCCTCAGGGCAAGGGTTTTAAGTTATCCCCTGGGGGCATATAAGGTTTTTATAGAAGGCGTTGTCGTAGAAACTTCAAAACAGGCTTATTCAATTGGAAATTAAAGAGCTAGTGCCCTTTTTAATAGTCGAAAGTGATTGAAGTGTAACTAGCCCCCTCCCCCCCCCCCCCCACGCCCATCATTTCTCCAAAAATATCCAATCAAAATTTTGAGATAGCCATTTTGTTCAGCGTAGTTGATTTCCAGATAGAAAATATATTTTTGAGGAGGATACCCCCCACAACCCTCAGGGCAAGGGTTTTAAGTTATGCCCTGGGGGCATACAAGGTTTTTATAGAAGGCGTTGTCGTAGAAACTTCAAAACAGGCTCATTCAATTGGAAATTAAAGAGCTAGTGACCTTTTTAATAGTCGAAAGTGATTGAAGTGTAACTAGCCCCCCTCCCCCCCCACGCCCATCATTTCCCCAAAAATATCCAATCAAAATTTTGAGATGGCCATTTTGTTCAGCGTAGTTGATTTCCAGATAGAAAATATATTTTTGAGGTGGACACTCCCCCACAACCCTCAGGGCAAGGGTTTTAAGTTATGCCCTGGGGGCATATAAGGTTTTTAAAGAAGGCGTTGTCGTAGAAACTTCAAAACAGGCTTATTCGATTGGAAATTAAAGGGCTATTACCCTTTTTAATAGTCCAAAATGATTGGAGGGCAACTAGCCCCCCCCCACACCCATCATTCCCCCAAACACATCCAATCAAAATTTTGAGATAGCCATTTAGTTCAGCGTAGTTGATTACCAGATAGAAAATATATTTTTGAGGAGGATACTCCCCCACAACCCTCAGGGCAAGGGTTTTAAGCTATGCCCTGGGGACATATAAGGTTTTTATAGAAGGCGTTGTCTTAGAAACTTCAAAACATGCTCATTCGACTGGAAATTAAAGGGCTAGTGCCCTTTTTAATAGTCGAAAGTGATTGGAGTGTAACTAGACCCCTGCCCCCCCCCAAGCCCATCATTTCCCCAAACACATCCAATCAAAATTTTCAGATAGCCATTTTGTTCAGCGTAGTTGATTTCCAGATAGAAAATATATTTTTGAGGAAGACACTCCCCCACAACCCTCAGGGCAAGGGTTTTAAATTATGCCCTGGGGCATATAAGGTTTTTATAGAAGGCGTTGTCATAGAAACTTCAAAACAGGCTCATTCGATTGGAAATTAAAGGGCTAGTGCCCTTTTTAATAGTCGAAAGTGATTAGAGGGCAGCTAGCCCCCCCCCACCCCCTCCCCCCCCTACGCCCATCATTTCCCCAAACACATCCAATCAAACTTTTGAGATAGCCATTTTGTTCAGTGTAGCTGATTTCCAGATAGAAAATGTGTTTTTGAGGAGGACACTCCCCCAGAACCTTCAGGGCAAGGGTTTTAAGATATGCCCTGGGGGCATATAAGGTTTTTATAGAAGGCATTGTCGTAGAAACTTCGAAAAAGGTTCATTCGATTGGAAATTCAAAGGGATAGTGCCCTTTTTAATAGTCAAAAGTGATTGGAGGGCAACTAGCCCCCCCCCCCCCCTGTGCCTATCATTTCCCCAAACACATACAATCAAACTATTGAGATAGCCATTTTGTTCAGTGTAGCTGATTTCTAGATAGAAAATATGTTTTTGAGGAGGGCACTCTCCCACAACCCTCGGCAAGAGTTTTAAGTTATGCCCTGGGGGCATATAAGGTTTTTATAGAAGGCGTTGTCGTAGAAACTTCAAAACAGGCACATTCACTTGGAAATTCAAAGGGCAAGTGCCCTTTTTAATAGTCGAAAGTGATTGGAGGGCAACTAGCCCCCCCCCCACGCCCATAATTCCCCCAAACACATCCAATCAAAATTTTGAGATAGCCTTTGAGTTCAGCGTAGTTGATTTCCAGATAGAAAATATGTTTTTGAGGAGGACAATCCTCCACAACCCTCAGGGCAAGGGTTTTAAGTTATGCCCTGGGGGCATATAAGGTTTTTATAGAAGGCGGTGTCGTAGAAACTTCAAAAAAGGCTCATTCGATTGGAAATTCCGAGGGCTAGTGCCCTTTGTAATAGTCGAAAGTGATTTGAGGGCAACTAACCCCCCTCTCACGCCCACCTTTTCCCCAAACACATCCAATCAAAATTTTAAGACAGCCATTTTATTAAACGTAGTTTTAAGTTCTGGAAATTAGGTCTTTGAGGATTACAACTCCCCCAAAGCCCTCAGGGCAAGGGTTGTAATTTAAGGATTCTCCGAATCCTTCTCTAAAGTCCGGTGTCGACACAGCCCACCAGGGCCCAGGGGTAGGCGTTGTAAGTTATGCCCTGGGGCATAACTTATTAAGGGGGGTTTATAACTTATGGGAAGGGGTTTTGTATGGAAAGAACACATAGGAAATCTATTATAATTATCCAATTATAAGGTTAAAATACATACTCTGTGATAGATGCAAAATTGCTTTGGCACACAAATTCCTATTAAGGTCAATTCCAAACAGTCGTGATCCCTTTGTGTCAGCAAGTGAAATGGTCTAAACCCCCTTATTGGAGCTATTTTTTCAATCCATTCATTGTTGTCAATCGCTGTCCACAAGTTATGCAAGCTGTCTATTGTTCATATATAAGGTTTTTATCAAAGAGGTAATCGTATAGACTTTGATAAAAGCCTCATTCGATTTAAATTGAAAGTTCTAGATCCGTTTTTTTAAAGTCAAGAATAATCGGACAGTAAGCACCCCCCCCCCCCCCCCCCCCATGCCAAAAAATCTTGAAACTTTTTGCAATCAAAAACGAACAAAAATTAATTTAAAAAAAACTTTCCGAAAAATAAGTTTTTCAAAGAAAAGTAAAGGCCATTTTAAACTTAACCTCAGGAGATACAAATACCTGTTAAAATTCAAACTCAAAACGACCAGAAATTACTATTAAAGAATAAATGAAACCCAAAACGAACAGAAATTAAATAAACAATCATAGCAAAAAACATACAACAAGTAATAATATAAATGAATAAATAGATCTTAAAGCGAGTAATGCTTAGATTGAATATGAAAATCTAGCTTAAAACGAAAACAAATATTTTGCTATTAAAGTATAAATGAAACTTAAAACGAACAGAAATTAAATAAACAATCATTGCGAACAAAACATTCAATATATATTAATGTAAATGAATAAATAAATCTTAAAACGAGTGAAACTTAAATTGAATATGCAAATCAAGTTTGAATCGAATAAAAATAACTACAAACAAGAGTTTGGGTATCGTCTCACTGCAGAAGCCTAAAACCTACTGCGTCATTGGCGCTTTACTGAAAACGAATTATATTAAAAATGTTTTCTTTTGTACTTAATATTGAAAATAAATATTAAAAATACAGTAAAATTTTGAACTGATGAGCTTTTAGCAATTAATATCATTATGTATCAAATATTCAGTTTAATTTATTAGTTCTTTTCAAGACTGGTCAAGACAAATATAGTTTCACTACAAGCAAAATTTGGATACTGCCCCCTTCTTTAACTGTAAAAACTTAAAGCCTTCTGCGTCATTGGTGCTTCACTGAAAACGAATTACTCGTATATTACAAATTTATTATTTTCCAGTTCTTACAGCATTGAAAATGAAAATAAAAATTACAGTAAAAAAAAAACTTGAACTGATTGATCTTTCAACAATTAATATCATTATATATCTAATATTCAATTTGATTTTGTTTATACTTTCCAAGACAGTTCAAGACTCATAAAGTTTTGCCATTTTTTTTAACTGTGCCATTTTTTTTAACTAATCGTGGTAGTTTGTTATGAAAACATTCTATGGCTTCTAGGCATTTCTATTTGAGCGGAAAACTGCACCTCAAACTTTGTGGAAGATGTATTTTCTTGCATGAAACACCAAAATATAATAAAATGTCAAGTTTTGGAGTGTTCCACCACTCGCAAGCAGGTGCCATTGGTATTTTTGAATCCGCATGGTCAATTTAGGGGGGTGGAGGGTAGGCTGATTCTCGTAGCAGCCCCATTCCGTCGTGGTATGATTCACATTTTCAACACCTGGCGTCCGGACTATCATATAATCTACCAAGCATACAACTACCCCAAATCAGTATCAATAAATAAATGAAACCCAAAACGAACAAAAATTAAAATAAATATTAGAGTAACGAGCATAAATTAATGTGAGTAGGGTTAAAAACCCCTATGCTTTCTAAAAGCCAGAATATAATTTGTACTTTACTGGAAAAAAATTCAAATGAGTTTACTGAAAAAAAATGTGCATTGTCAATTTAATATACATATGCTGATATTTATTCCCTAAAATCTTAATTAATTTTTGATTTCTTAAAGTTACAAAAGTAAAAATATTTCAAAGAATTGTTTTCAGTAAAGCGCCAATGACGCAGTAGGTTTTAGGCTTCTGCAGTGAGACGATACCCAAACTCTTGTTTGTATTTATTTTTATTCGATTCAAACTTGATTTGCATATTCAATTTAAGTTTCACTCGTTTTAAGATTTATTTATTCATTTACATTAATATATATTGTATGTTTTGTTCGCAATGATTGTTTATTTAATTTCTGTTCGTTTTAAGTTTCATTTATACTTTAATAGCAAAATATTTGTTTTCGTTTTAAGCTAGATTTTCGTATTCAATCTAAGCATTACTCGCTTTAAGATCTATTTATTCATTTATATTATTACTTGTTGTATGTTTTTTGCTATGATTGTTTATTTAATTTCTGTTCGTTTTGGGTTTCATTTATTCTTTAATAGTAATTTCTGGTCGTTTTGAGTTCGAATTTTAACAGGTATTTGTATCTCCTGAGGTGAAGTTTAAAATGGCCTTTACTTTTCTTTGAAAAACTTATTTTTCGGAATTTTTTTTTTAATTATTGTAAACAATGGGCAAAGTTTATAACTTGCAGCCCTTCTCCCAGGAACTGTGGGGATTAAGTCATCCTCAAAGACATATTAATTAGGTTTTTGACTATGCTGAACAAAATGGCTATCTCAAAATTTTGATTGGGTGACTTCGGGAAAAAAAAATTTTTTGTCACTTAAAAAGAGCACTAGAACTTTTAATTTCCGTTCGAATGAGCCCTCTCGCGATATTCTAGAACTACTGGATCGATACGATCACCCCTGGGAAAATAAAAAAAAAACAAAAATAAATAAAGTAAACACGCATCCGTGATCTTTCTTTTGGCAAAAGTGCAAAATTCCACATTTTTGCAGATAGGAGCTTGAAACTTCTATAGTAGGGTTCTGTGATACGCTGAATCTCATGGTGTGATTTTCATTAGAGTTCTATGACTTTTAGGGGTTGTTTTCCCCTTTTTTCTAGAATGAGGGAAATTTTCTCAGGCGCGTAGCTTTTGATGGGTAAGACTAACCTTGATGAAACTTATATATTTGAAACCAGCATAAAAATCTGATTCTTCTGATGTAGCCTATCTATTGGTATCAAAATTCCGTTTTATAGAGTTTCGGTTGCTATTGAGCCGGGTCGCTCCTTACTTACAGTTCGTTACCACGAACTGTTTGATAAATTGAATGATCTGCAACTAAGGACCAAACACAAAATCAGACGTGCAAAAATTAATGGAAAAGAGCGTTCACTGCAGATGAAGTTCTTACCTGGCTAGGGATGACTTTCTATCTGTGAAAAAAAAAAATGAGCTTCCTTCGCATACTCGACGAAAGCTTGTTTGAAAAAGGCATGGAAGTTACCCATGCAGATAACGACGTGGATGTAAATATTATCAAAATAGTTGTTGAGAAGCTTAATGCTCTTTTTACTATTCTATTTTGTGATGATATCAACGTACTCGTTCTGTTGCTGTTTCATGCCAATTCAAACGAGATGTTGTGCCTAACAAATGCAAAACAAAGTGGAAGTAACGTTGTGTGGAATATAGATGTAATGAAAACCAGTATGGAAATAGAGCTTTACGATTCCATAATTCTCTTTTATGCGCTTCTGGGCTCTGATACTACTTTCAATTTCCAGGATGCTTAAAAAGTAAAGGCTACAATCATTTTTAAGAGGGGGATAAAAGGTTTTGAAGAGTTCCCAAGTTCTCCTTGACTCAGAGGAGGAGTTAATTAACGCTAGTGAATGAGCTTTATTCCTGATCTATGGACATAACTGTGATGAAGGCCTCAACTCAGCTTGCTTCTAATATTATCTATAAGAAGTTCTCAACGTCCTGGGATGATTGCATCCTTGAGATTTGATCACCTCCCTCCCAACGTGTATCTGCAAAGTAGCACGCGTTATGCATGTACTGTCGGGGCCAAAACTGTGGTAAGAATAGTAGTCTCGACAGTCTTCAGTGGGGATCATAGTTGCAAAGAACCAGTCTTGGTTTCGACGATGGCTAATCTATCCCTTGCTCCATTCCAGCTTTAAAATTCATCAACGTGTAAGCCAAACAGCTGTAACTTAGAGAGATGCTCATGTAACAAGTCGGGCCTTGATTCCCCTGTAGCTTGTGAATCGTCCTGTTGCTCTCTGCCTGAATTACGTTGAAATTGAAGGCGATTGCTGCCTTTAATACCATTGATTTTCTAAATGTTTTGTATCCTTTTAAGTTTAACAGCATGAATATGATGGAGACCGAAGTTATCTAGTTTATCTCCCAATTGTTACAGTAATCGACCTTACTATTGCATTAAATGACTTTTACTATATATTTGTCAAATCCTGAACTTCTTTTTTTAGCTGTTTTTCATTGATTAATCTGTTGTGGTTCATACCTTAGATCCACTTGTTTAACATTGAAATGACTTTTCTCGAGGGGGTTTAAATCAGGGGTTTTAAGGGGGGAGACCTTGTTTGACTCGATAAAGTTTATGCCGATGGGAGGTGAATTTTAGAAAAAGCTATGAATTTATTTTCGATAATATTGCAGTTTTGGGAATTTATATGTTATCGTGTTGATGTTTTCTAGGTAACTTTAAACTTTCTTGTCTTCATTTCCAGAATTTGTATTTTATTCTTCTATGTTAGTAATAATTCAGAGTATCAACACGCAAAAAGGTTGAATTTACCTAAATCAATAAGATCGAATAAACTTTGACAGTATAATGTCAATTTAAGAAGTAAACACACGGTTGCCGGGATAGCAATTTAAATAAATATGTTCTCGTTTTCCAATTCAGTTATATAAAGGGCCTTTAGCCTGTCCCTATTATAAATAACTATAGTTGTGTGAGGCTAGATTTTGAAAAAGTTCTTTATATAAGTAAATTATTTCATTCGTTAAGAGTCTGGCACCTAAAGACATTATTCATTGTGTTGGACATGTGCATTATTATCGATTCACCTTGATTGGAATTACGAAAATTGTGCTATAGACAACTATAGACAACTATAAAAGTTTTTTAGTTTTTTCTTCGTTTCATTGGTTGTTCTTTTTTTTCTTTTTTGTTCTTTTTTCTTTTTCTTTATATTGTTTTTTTGCTAGCTTTTCATGTTATTTTCTTGTGTGTTTTAGCTGTTTGCTCTTGTTTTTATTTATTTCTTTTTACTTTGATAAAGGCTTCAGGATGTTGATTGGAGTCCTGTAATTGATGAGAAGGATCCGAACCAATCATTAGATAAATTTTATTATATTATGAATGAAAAGCTTGATCTTTTTTGCCCATATAAGAGCCCGAGAGGAAAGAAACTTACCCCAAAAAAACCTTGGATAAATGAATCACTTTTGAGATCTATTAATGAGAAAAATCGTTTATATAAAATTAGAATAAAATATCCCACGGAAATAAATATAACGCGTTTTAAAAATTATAAGAATATGCTGGTAAGGATCCTTAGAGTAAGTGAAAGACTTTATTATGAAAATATTTTCGAAATTCAGATTCCCCTAGAAAAACTTGGAGTTTGATTAATGATAAAATTGGAAGAAATAAAAAGTTGTTACACCCTGAAGTGTTATTTGATATTAATGGTAAAGAATTTAGAGGACCACAAGCTGTTGCTAAGAAGTTTAGTGAATATTTTGCTAGTATTGGATCATCTGTTGTTTCAGGAGAAGTTGACCTTTCTTCCCCAAGGTCGCATAAAAAATATCTACCGCCCACTGAAGATACGAGCATATTTATGGCCCCGGTTACTTTTGCAGAATTTCAAATGGTCATTAAGAATTTAAAAAATGGTAATTCATTGGGATATGATGAACTTTCAACTAATTTGCTAAAAAATATTGCAGGTGTAATTTTTGAACCATTGCTTCATATTTTAAATTTATGTATTTTCTCAGGTACATTTCCTAAAAGATGGAAAATTGCAAGTGTAATACCATTGCATAAAAAAGGAGATAAATCTGATACAAATAATTATCGTCCTATTGCAATTTTATCACCATTGTCTAAAGTATTGGAAAAAATTTTTAAAGGAAGGATTACTAATTATCTAGATAAAATAATTTTTTTACCAAATATCAGTTTGGATTTAGGGCAGGCCATTCGACGGAACAAGCAGTTGCAGCTCTTGTATTAGAAATAAATGACTGCTTAGATAGTAATTATCATGTATCTACTGTTTTTTATGATGTTAAAAAAGCATTTGACACTTCAAACCATGAAATTCTTTTTGATAAAATGGAAAATTCCGGTATAAGAGGGAAAGGACTAGAAATAATAAGATCATACCTTTATGGACCTAAAATCGTGGTAGATGTTGATGGACATTTGTCTAGTTTAAATGATCTTGATGATATTGGTGTCCCACAAGGATCGGTATTAGGTCCGCTTTTATTTTTGATGTATATTAATGATCTTCCACGATGTTTGCAGGGAAATAATGGTCTTGCAATTTTATTTGCAGATGACACAGCTGTTTCTGTTAAAGCGAAGGATTCATCTACATTGATTCAAAATTTGTTTAACACTGTTAGTTCAGTTAATCGATGGTTTGTTTCTAATTATTTAGTACCGAATTTTAAGAAGACTGAATTTATGGTTTTTGGTCATTCAAAACGTGCTACTAAAAAAATTTCATGTCAGGAGCTTCAAGTTGGTGAGCATAAAATACGTAGAGTTCAATCGTATCGTTATTTAGGAGTTTTTATTGATCCCCTTTTGTCATTTCAAACTCATATTGATCATTTAAGGGTGAAACTTTCGCAAAATATTGGGTCTATGTATCGTTTGCAACATGTTTTTTCCATTTTCAATTTTAAAAATAATTTATCATTCTTTAATTGCTCCTTATTTAAATTATTGCACAATTATTTATTTAAATACTTTTTAACACATATAAAACCCCTACAGATCCTTCAAAATAAAGCAGTGAGAATACTTGGAAATTTTTTACATCGTCCATCAAAACTTAGAGATGCATCGGAAAATGAAACATTATTTCTTTTCTTGAATTTATTAGATCTGAAACATATAAGAGAACTTAATATATCAATATGGCATTTTAAAATACAAGATCCTAGTAGTTATTTTTATGAAAAATCTCTGTTGATTCTGCCCCCTCCTTCGGCTCTTAGGTGTTCTGGAATATATCGAATTCCCTTTGTTAATTGTGAAAGATCTAGATTTTCAATTAGATACCAAATACCATTTATTTCAAATAAATATAGGCTGAAAGATAGAATTCAAATTGAGGCATCATTTCGGCAAATATCAGTTCTAAGGAAGAAAATATTAAAATTATGTATTGACCTGTGATGGTGGAATAGAAATTTTTTATTATTATTATTATTATTTTTTTTTGTTTATATTTGTTACCCATGTTGGGATAGCCTTCCGTGCCTCACTTGTCCAGCGTTTGTTTTCTTTATGTTTGTTATGTTTTTTGTTTTTTTCTTTAACCAGGTTTTTTTTTTTCTTTCTCTCTTTTGTTATGATGAGGAAATGTTTTTTTGTTTTTTACCCAATTTTACGAGCTTTGCTCTCTGTTGGGGGTATATGTTTTTTGTTATGTTGATTTAATCAAATAAACAGTTAAACAGTTAAAACCTTGATTGGAATTACGAAAATTGTGCTATAGACAACTATAGACAACTATAAAAGTTTTTTAGTTTTTTCTTCGTTTCATTGGTTGTTCTTTTTTTTCTTTTTTTTCTTTTTTCTTTTTCTTTATATTGTTTTTTTGCTAGCTTTTCATGTTATTTTCTTGTGTGTTTTAGCTGTTTGCTCTTGTTTTTATTTATTTCTTTTTACTTTGATAAAGGCTCTGAATTTGAAACCGTAATCTATTTGATTTTAGCTTATTTTATTCTCTGTCTTAATCACGTCACTCGTATATTTCTAAGTTTTATAAAACCATTGCGGTCCAAACCAAAAAATTGCTTTCTGTCATTTCATTTGTCTCTTTTATGTGCAATTCAGTTTTCGTTTTCTGCTAGCCTTTCTGTTTAATAGTAGAACAAGGAGCTATAAAAAGGTTGTTTATTTCTGTGGCTCGTTGTTTTGTTGGGACATCTACCGTCTAATAATAATAAATCATATTTGAGACAAGGTATGTACCAAACGTTTAAGCTGTGCGGATTTAAAAAGAAGAAAACTGATTTTTTAGATTTTTTAGAAAACTGATTTGATAAAAAATCAAATAAAATTTGATTTTTTATCTTCGAAAAAATTTCAGACTTTATTTTGATACGGGAAATGACATAACTAGTTATTGAAATATTGTAACATGTAAACTTGTTTCCTTTATTAAGTTCTCTTTCTTTTTCAGGAGAGGAGGATGGAAAAGAAGGCAAATACAATAGCGTTTAAGGAAGAAAAGAAGAAGCAGGAGAAAATTTTACGCAACACAAAAGTTAGCTCTGGCTTAAAAATCGTTTGATTATATTTCGTTTCTACCGATTTGTTTGAACGTTTGTCTCTAGGAAAAGATGGCGCTGAATTTTATTGCTAAAATCGTTACTACAGAAACATTCAGTTCTAAGCCTAATGTTTGCGGTCTATAGTAGCACTAAGGACCTCTCTATTTTTCCATCATAAAAAGAAGAGAAACAAAACGTAATGTAATGTATTGTATTGTAATGTATATTTTCAAATGTCAGGAAAGTTGTACATACTAGAGAAAAAAAGCTTGGAAGAACTATAAGAAGATAAATAATCACTCAGCCAGTATAGAGACTTTCACGGCATATCTGCTACTGAACCGAAAGACTCAATACAACTATGTGTAATTCTCCTAAGTCATAACAATCAGTTTCTACATACCTGTTCTAAAAATTTACCGTCGAACGTTTACATTCGGCCTCTAAATATATTTTGGTCAGAAACCTATGAGCTTGATAGCATTTCAGTCCAAGATTCCTGAAAGAAACGACTCAGTAAATAGCTCCACATCTAACTAGATTATTCCAATTGGTCCAGCAAGACATGAAGAAGGGTTGTCCATAATACTCCAAAACTTCAACCCTTCAAAACTGAAGGGTTGTCCATAATACTCCAACTTACAACTAAGGCAGTAAATGATTATCGAGATAACTGTAGAACTAGTAGTGAAGAAAAAATTGTGGATAGTCAATAGGAAGGTACTATAGGGGATGCCCTGACTGCAACCATTGAGAATCAAGCAATTTCTTTCATGAAGTACAACGTGAATGAGAGAAGACGGTTGTTGGATTCTTTTCTAAACTGGAGCTCTTGACTTTTTTCAATATTTGAGAATATATGCACATTATATAAATTTGCCTATTGTTCTTATTTCTGATTGGCTGATTCTTGGCTTCATCTCCTTTGCAGTATTTTTCAATTGAAATATTTTCAAGTGGAGCCCAACTTTACCTGTATTTCGATGGGACATCTATGTCCTACATTTTTTTGTATTATAGGGGGCTTTCATCAACTTCACTTCAGAGGAAATATAGCTATTAGGATACACTACAGCTTGGACAAAGACGAACATGTGTCTAAAAAGCAAGGTTCAAGGTGATTTCGATTGCTCTCTTCCCCAAGTATATTTCTCAAACATCCCCCCCCCCCTGTCTAACAAGCTTTTCCTGTGAGTGAAATTGCTTGTCAAGGCGATAAGATGAATGCGCAGGCACACAGTTTGCTCTAGTCACCTGGATGAGGAAACGCCTATGGAAGATACAACTTGTTCCATGTTACACATGCATCAGGAACTGATTCTCTTTGGCTATTCTATCAAAGCAATCTGTTGGCTCTTTCAAGTGAAAGTTCAATAGCTGCAGAAAACTTAACGATTAAACTGAGTAAAAGGCACGCGGCGCGTTGAGTATTTGTTCTGCTTCATGGCACCATGAAAGATATTAAAAAAGTAATAAAATAGGACTCAAATATTTATTCTAAGAAATATTCAACAACTAGGTTTTTTCCATCTTTTGGATATTTAAATCAAGAACTCCTTTAACATCGTTTGACTCACTCTAAGGTAAGACTTTATTCGTAGGTAGAAACGTTACCAAACTTTGTCGAACTAGCTCTCAGTAATATAGTGACATCAGAAACAATCATGTCTGATGATGAATCCTAGCAGCTCTATAGATCCCTTTTTTTCCTTTTGTTCTGAAAAGAATGCAAGAATTTTTTCTCTTAAAAAAATCTAATGTGGTAACACTTGGATATTGTCCGTCTTTTACAGTCCAATCAGTTCCCACGACCCATAATATGCTACACAGGTCATGACTTTGTATGGACTAAAAAGTGTTAGGCTAGACTAGGGGCCACAACCTAACTTAAGATGTGTGCTGTTGGTTAAGCCAAAATAGACATACTTTAAGGTAAACTGGAGATGTGTCACACTAGTATGCTTACATGCTGGTGTACAGCGAGCAGGATTGTTTCATTGGTGTAGAGATGGAATTCCCTCTTTTGGGATGGATCTCTCTTATGGAAAAATGAAATTCGAGCTTAAAATGTAGTTTTTTTCACCATACAGTGAATAACCACCGGTAAATTCCTCCTTTCTTTCTTTAGTGCTACTGCTCCTGAATCGTAATAGGTCATAATTATCCATAGAGAACCAAAAATTTTACCTTTGCCTCATCCTTTTCCTCTCTTTGGGTTCATAGGTAAGAGTATAACGTACCTTTTTTTTCTATTTGGCTTTCAAAATCTTCCCTATTCCTAGAACTATGAAACAAACTATCTATTTCTTCGACCGTTCCATCTTCTGCCTTTATTAAACCTTGGGGGAGAGAAAATGTTTTGTACCTTTTTTGCGTATAGCTTAAGTGCTAATTTTTACCTTGCTCGTTTAGGTTGTCAGGGACATGGATCCGTTATGCCCAATGATCCCAGGTAGAAGTAATACAGTACATTTTTTGAAATGTTATTTGCAAATTAAAGTCATAACTTTAGTTCCTTACTTAAATCAAGCAAAAAAACAAATTTTTTCCAATTGAAAGTAAGGAACAACATTAAAACTTAAAACGAACAGAAATTATTCATATTTGAGGGGGCTGCCGCCTCCTCAATCCCACGCTCTTTGCGCATAAATCTTGAAGTTCTGTAAAAATACATCTCGTTCAAATAACGGCTCTTGTGTTTCAGGAGTAGTTCTTAAGAAAGTGTAACAAAAAGTCAGACTTTAGCGCAAAGAGCGATTGATTGAGGAGGAGGCAGCGCCTCTCATACATAATAATTTACGTTCGTTTTAAGTTTTAATGTTGCTCCTTACTTTCAGTTGAGAAAACCATTTTAAATTACCTCCCGAAACTCTTACCCACAGAAAGTTCTCCTTGGAAAATCACCCGAAGAAATGTCCCCCCCCCTTCCCGAACAATTTTCTTATTTTTCCCGATATCAAATACTGTATATCAACAATGGGCAAATTCCATAACTTACAGCCTTTTCCCCAGGGGCTTTGGGGGGCTGCGTCATCCCTAGAGGCACAGTAATTGGACCTTTCAACTATGCTGAGCCAAATGACGGATTCAAAATTTTGATGTGATGTCTTTGGGGAGAAAGGGGTAGTGTGGGGGGGGGGGGGGGGTATTTGCCCTCTAGTCTTTTTGGTCAGTTAAAAAAGCACTAGAACTTTTAATTTCCATTTGTAGGAGCCCTCTTCCGATTTTCTAGGACCATTGGTTTAATACGATCACTCCTAAAAAAAAAAAAAAAAACAAAAAAACTCGTAAACACACATCCGTGATCTTTCTTCTGGCAAAAAATACAAAGTTCCAGATTTTTGTAGGTATGAGCTTGAAACCTCTATGGTAGGGTTCTCTGATATGCTGAATCTGATAGAGAGACTTCCATTAAGATTGCTTGACTTTTGGGAGATATCCCCTTTTTGAAAATCAGGCAAAGTTCCTTAAGTTCGTAGTTTTGATGGGTATCAAGAAACTTAATAGATTTTATATCTGGAATCATCATAAAAAAAAGTCCATTCTTCTAATGTATTAATTAAAAAAACTTTTTCCGCAAAATAAGTTTTTCAAAGAAAAGTAATGAACTCCATTAAACAAAAATGAGGAAAAATAAAATCAAATAATCTACCAAGCATGAAACTACCACAAATCAGCATCGATAAATAAGTGAAACCCAAAACGAACAGAAATTACAATAAATAACCAAGTCAAACTCAAAACGAGCAGAAATTAACATAACTTGGGTTCAAAACCCCTATGCCTTCCCAAGGCCAGAACATAATTTGCACTTTACTGAAAAAAATACAAATGAATGTGCATTGTCAGTTTAATATACATATACTGATATTTAGTAATCCAAATGTTAATATTATTTGATTTATCAAAGTTATTAAAGTAAAAATATTTATATTTTTTTCAGTAAAGTGCAAATTATGTTCTGGCCTTGGGAAGGCATAGGGGTTTTGAGCCCAACTTATGTTAATTTCTGCTCGTTTTGAGTTTGACTTGGTTATTTATTGTAATTTCTGTTCGTTTTGGGTTTCACGTATTTATCGATGCTGATTTGTGGTAGTTTCATGCTTGGTAGATTATTTGATTTTATATTTGCTCATTTTTGTTTAATTGAGTTCTTTACTTTTCTTTGAAAAACTTATTTTGCGGAAAAAGTTTTTTTAATTAATTTCTGTTCGTTTTATATTGACATAGTCTTTTCAGAGAAAAAGAAAATAATACTTTGAATCTTTTCGTTTTTTTTTTGACGATTTATAGTTTGGCCTGCTATTTGTATGCTGGAGAAACATTTTCAGCAATATTTAACAGCATGCACCCTCTTTAAAATCTGGACACAAATAGTAGTGTTTAATTTAATTTCATACCTCCTCTAGTTGACCTAAAATGGAAAACTTGATACCATTCGCAAAAAAATGATAGCTTGGATACACTTACGCTATTTTGATTTGGTTAGATTTTAAGAGCAGAAGCAGCCCCGAAAGTTTGAAAATAATACCCTCAGTCGTTCTTGGGATACGGCTGAGATGCCTTATTGGGAATTAGCATTAACAGAGTGCATTTTGATTTAATCTTATGGCAACATTTAGTTTTTAAACATAAAGTCAAATGGGAGGGTGGGCGTGGGAGGGGGATTAGTTTCCTTCCAATCACTTTCGACTATTAAAAACGGCACTAGCCCTCTCAATTTCCAATTGAATGAGCCCCTTTTGTTTTTACGACAACTCTGCCATTAAAAACCTTATATGCCCCCAGGACATAACGTACAACCTTTGCTCTAGGGACTCTGGGGGGTTTGTCATCCTTAAATACATAATTTCCAGAACTTTCAACTACGTTGAAGAAAATGGCTATATCTAATTTTTGATTGAATGTGTTTGGGGAAATGGTGGGCGTGAGAGGGGGGTTAATTACTCTACTCACTTTCGACTATTAAAAAGGGCAATTTCAATTTCCAATCAAATGAGCCCCTTTTTAAATTTTTACAACAACTTTCTATATAAAAATTATATGCCCTCAGGGCATAACTTACAACCCTTGCACTGAGGGCTCTGGTGGGGTTATCATCCTAAAAGACCTAATTTCCAGAACTTTCAACTACGTTGAACAAAATGGATATCTCAAAATTTTGATTGGATGTGTTTAGGGAAATGGTGGGCGTGAGAGGGGGGTTAGTTGCCCTTCAATCATTTTCGACTATTAAAAGGGCACTATCCCTTTCAATTTTCAATTGAATGAGCCTTTTTTGATGTTTTTACAACATCGCTTTCAATAAAAACCTTACATGCTCCCAGGGCATAACTTAAAACCCTTGCCCTGAGGGTTGGGGGGGGGATGGGTTGT
This sequence comes from Artemia sinica, assembly GCA_027921565.1. Taxonomy (NCBI): domain Eukaryota; kingdom Metazoa; phylum Arthropoda; class Branchiopoda; order Anostraca; family Artemiidae; genus Artemia; species Artemia sinica. The sequence goes on from CM051272.1 coordinate 23,771,210, forward strand.
CATCCTTAAAGACATAATTTCCAAAACTTTCAACTGCGTTGAATAAAATGGCTATCTAAAAATTTTGATTGGATGTGTTTAGGGAAATGGTGGGCGTGAGAGGGGGGTTAGTTGCCCTTCAATCATTTTCGACTATTAAAAAGGGCACTAGCCCCTTGAATTTCCAATCGAATGAGTCTTTTCTCAAGTTTCTACGACAAAGATTTCAATAAAAATCTCACACGCCCCAGGGCATAACTTATAACCCTTAAACTGCGTGGAACAAAATGGCTATCTAAAAATTTTGATTGGATATTTTTGGGGAAATGGTGGGCGTGGAAGGCGTGTTAGTTGCCTTCCAATCACTTTCGACTAATAAAAAGGGCACTAGTCATTTCAAGTTCCAATCGAATGAGCTCTTTTTTGAAGTTTCTACGACGACGCGTTCAGTAAAAACCTTATATGCCCCCAGGGCATAACTTACAACCCTTACCCTGAGGGCTGTGGGGGAGTGTCCTACTCAAAAATATAATTTCTATCTGGAAATCCACAACACTGAACAAAATGTCTATCTAAAAATTTTGATTGGATGTGTTTGGGGAAAAGGTGGGCGAGAGAGGGGGGCTAGTTGCCCTCAATTCCCTTTGGACTATTAAAAAGGGCACTAGACCTTTGAATTTCCATTCGAATGAGCCCTTTTTCAAGTTTCTATGACAAAGATTTCAATAAAAACTTATATACCCCCAGGGCATAACTTAAAACCCTTGCTCTGAAGACTGTGGGGGAGTGTCCTGCTCAAAGGTGTAATTTCTTGAACTTTAACTGCGTGGAACAAAATAGCTTTCTCAAAATTTTGATTGGATGTGTTTGGGGAAATGGTGGGCGTGGAAGGCGTGTTAGCTGCCTTTCCAATCACTTTCGACTATTAAAAAGGGCACTAGCCATTTCAATTTCCAATCGAATGAGACCCTTTTTGAAGTTTCTACGACGACGCGTTCAGTAAAAACCTTATATGCCCCCAGGGCATAACTTACAACCCTTACCCTGAGGGCTGTGGGGGAGTGTCCTACTCAAAAATATAATTTCTATCTGGAAATCCACAACACTGAACAAAATGTCTATCTAAAAATTTTGATTGGATGTGTTTGGGGAAAAGGTTGGCGAGAGAGGGGGGTTAGTTGCCCTCAATTCCCTTTCGACTATTAAAAAGGGCACTAGACCTTTGAATTTCCAATCGAATGAGCCCTTTTTCAAGTTTCTATGACAAAGATTTCAATAAAAACTTATATACCCCCCGGGCATAACTTAAAACCCTTGCTCTGAAGACTGTGGGGGGAGCGTCCTGCTCAAAGGTATAATTTCTTGAACTTTAACAGCGTGGAACAAAATAGCTATCTCAAAATTTTGATTGGATGTGTTTGGGGAAATGGTGGGCGTGGAAGGCGTGTTAGTTGCCTTCCAATCACTTTCGACTATTAAAAAGGGCACTAGCCATTTCAATTTCCAATTCAATGAGCCCTTTTTGAAGTTTCTACGACGACGCGTTCAGTAAAAACCTTATATGCCCCCAGGGCATAACTTACAACCCTTTTCCTGAGGGCTGTGAGGGGGTTGTCATCCTCAAAGACCTAATTTCCAGAACTTAAAACTATGTTGAAGAAAATGGCTATCTCTAAATTTTGATTGGATGTGTTTGGGGAAAAGATGGGCGTGAGAGGAGGGTTTGTTACCGTCCAATCACATTCAACTATTAAAAAGGGCACTAGCCCTTTGAATTTCCAATCTAATGAGCCTTTTTGAAACAACTACGCTGAACGAAATTGCTATCTCAAAATTTTGATTGGATGTGTTTGGGGGAATGATGGTTGTGGGGGGGGGGGGGGCGGGGCTAGTGGCCCTCCAGTTATTTCGACTATTAAAAAGAGCACTAGCCACTCCAATTTCCAATCGAATGAGCCCTTTTCGAAGTTTCTACGACCACACCTTCTATAAAAACCTTATATGCCCCCAGGGCATAACTTAAAACCCTTGCCCTGAGGGTTATGGGGGAGTGTCCTCCTCAAAAACATATTTTCTATCTGGAAATCAACTACGCTGAACAAAATGGCTGTCTCAAAATTTTGATTGGATGTGTTTGGGGGAATGATGGGCGTGGGGGTGCTAGTTGCCCTCCAATCACTTTTGACTATTAAAAAGGGTACTAGCCCTTTCAATTTCCAATTGGATGAGCCCTTTTGAAGTTTTTACGACAACGCTTTCAATAAAAACTTTATATGCCCCCAGGGCATGACTTACAACCCTTGCACTGAGGGCTCTGAGGGGGTTATCATCCTAAAAGACAAAATTTCCAGAGCTTTCAACTACGTTGAACAAAACGGATATCTCAAAATTTTAATTCAATGTGTTTGGGTAAATGGTGGGCGTGAGAGGGGCGGTAGTCGCTATCCAATCAATTTCAACTATTCAAAAAGGCACTAGCCCTTTCAATTTCCAATTGGATGAGCCCTTTTGAAGTTTCTACGACAACGCTTTCAATAAAAACTTTATATGCCCCCAGGGTATAACTTACAACCTTTGCCCTGAGGGCTGTGGGGGGAGAGGTTGTCATCCTTAAAGACCTAATTTCCAAAGCTTTCAACTGCGTTGAATAAAATGGCTATCTAAAAATTTTGATTGGATGTTTTTGGGGAAAAGGTGGGCGTGAGAGGGGGGTTAGTTGCCCTCCAATCACTTTCGACTATTAAAAAGGGCACTAGCCCTTTGAATTTCCAGTCGAATGAGCTTTCATTGAAGTTTCTATGACAAAGCCTTCTTTGAAAACCTTATATACCCCCAGGGCATATCTTAAAACCCTTGCCCTGAGGGCTGTGTGGGAGTGTCCTCCTCAAAAACATATTTTCTATCTGGAAATAACTACGCTGAACAAAATGGCTATCTCAAAATTTTATTGGATGTGTTTGGTGGAATGAAGGGCGTGGGAGGGGGCTAGTTGCCCTCGAATCACTTTCGACTATTAAAAAGAATACCCTTTTGAAGTTTCTACGACAACGCTTTCAATAAAAACTTTATATGCCCCCAGGGTATAACTTACAACCTTTGCCCTGAGGGCTGTGGGGGAGGGTTTGTCATCCTTAAAGACCTAATTTCCAAAGCTTTCAATTACGTTGAATAAAATGGCTATCTAAAAATTTTGATTGGATGTGTTTGGGGAAAAGGTGGGCGCGAGAGGGGGGTTAGTTGCCCTCCAATCACTTTCGACTATTAAAAAGAGTACTAGTCCTTTGAATTTCAAATCGAATGAGCCCTTTTTCAAATTTCTACGACAAAGATTTCAATAAAAACTTTATATGCCCTCAGGGCATAACTTACAACCTTTGCCCTGAGGGCTGTAGGGGGAGGGTTGTCATCCTTAAAGACCTAATTTCCGAAGTTTTCAACTACGTTGAATAAAATGGCTATCTAAAAATTCTGATTGGATGTGTTTGGGGAAAAGGTGGGCGCGAGAGGGGGGTTAGTTGCCCTCCAATCACTTTCGACTATTAAAAAGGGCACTAGCCCTTTGAATTTCCAGTCGAATGAGTTTTCATTTAAGTTTCTATGACAACGCCTTCTTTGAAAACCTTATATACACCCAGGGCATAACTTAAAACCCATGCCCTGAGGGCTGCGAGGGAGTGTCCTCCTCAAAAACATATTTTCTATCTGGAAATCAACTACGCTGAACAAAATGGCTATCTCGGCTCGTGGCTCGCGGCAGGATTCTATATATATTCTCACTGTCGCTTGTCTTCTAAACGCGGACAATTTGAGCCATCTCTTGATGTCATGACGTCCAAATGGACCTTAAATTAGAAGTGGTGCCTTTGGAAAATTACGTTTTATTTTTATTTGACCTTTAACTTTTGCCTTGGCTTGTCTTTTGTCATTATGAAAGAAATATCAACGTACCTTTGTTTCTTTTAATTGTTCAGGTGGTGGGACAAAAACTTCTTTTTCTTTCAGCGATTTATATAGTCCAGGTTTTTGATTTTACAAGGTATGGAAGGCATTGACGACCACCTCTGGTTCTTTTAATTGTTCAGGTGGGGGGACAAAAACTTCTTTTTGTTCCAACGATTTATCCAGTCCATATATTGGATTTTCAAAGGTATGGAAGGCATTGATGACCTTATCCATGTCAAAATCCAAACCCAATCATCATCGCTATCATTTTCAATTTGTTTGCTTCGTTACACCTCGGCTTTTCTTTCGTCATTATGAAATACATGTCGCCGAACCTTTGTTTTTTTTAAACAAAGGTATGGTAGGCATTGATGACCTTATCCTCGTCAAAATCCCATACCCAATCATCATCGCTGTCATTTTCAATTTTGTAACGTTTTTATTCTCGCTGTCTAGGTTGATTTTCATGGATCCACTGCTCTTCATTTTCATTTTTGACTCCCTCACTTGTTCGGTGTCGTATGTCTTCTAACCACGTGTGTCTTTGCCCTTCATTTTCATTTTTAACACGCTCTAATTGTCGTTTTCGCATATCTTCTAACCGCCCGTGTCTTTGCTCTTCATTTTATTTTTGATACGTTTTTGGGTTTTAATTGATTCAGATAATTTAGCAATGGCCTTTGCTTTAGCTGTCCGTATTGGTGTTGTCGCAACTGATGGTCCAGATTGTCAAATTTCACATCTTATCACGTGAAGTAATTTGTTTTTTTAACAAAGGTATGGTAGGCATTGATGATCAAAAAAATATTACTCTAATAATAAGAATTTTCGTTGGTAGTTCCCAGGGGTTCCTTCCACACTTTGTTATATGTCCTTCGTTCATTTTCAGGTGGTAGCAGAACTTTTAAGCTACGTTGTCTTTACACACGAGAAAATGCAACGTATAACATTCCATGAATAAAAACTGTAGTACTAAGGTCGGCGCCAACAAATTCAAAAGTTTGCCCCTGCGATTTATGTATAGTCATGTCAAATGCGGGGTGAATTAGAAATTGATGTCGTTGAACAGTACATCCGGGTTGACCTTTACTAGAGTCCACTGTAACTAGGGTTGTGTGGATTTCTTTTCCTGATTTTTCCCCAGTAATTATATTCGCCTTAATTATGTTGTTGTATAATTCGGTAAAAATTAGACGGATCCCATTACACATCCCTTCTGAAATATGTCAGTTACGCAAAAGCATAACTATCGTATTTTTCTTTATTTTTAAGTCATGGGGTGGCAAATCTGCTGTGTAAATTGAATTGAGGAATTCTGGAGTAAATTCAGTTCCTCCTTTTTCTTTATCTTTTACAGAATCGTAACTTTTATACGATTTGTATTCTCCTGGAAGGTGATCGACAATTTTCACATTTATTTTACTAACTTCTTTGTTAATTGAAGCTAAAATAACTCGATCCTTCATTAAATCAAAACTTTGTTTAGACAAATATTCTCCAAATACTTCCTCAATTAAATTGACTCTGGAAATTATATCTTCCGGTAATTCAATTTTATTAAGTTCATTTTTAAGGAAGATTTCCATTTCCCAGTTCCAGGATGTACTTTGCAAATCCTTCCTGTTCAGGATCGACCCGCATATTTTTCTCAAAGGAAACATGTTTGAAATTATTCCGAAGATGGCTTTTTTTTTCAATTGATAAATCGAGTGTTTCACTGCGGTTGCTTCGGGGTTGAACTGGTAAACACTTTCAGAAATCACCTGCAGTAACTAAAATTTTCCCACTAAATGGTAGGTTTGGATTTGCGATGGACCGCAAGACCTTCTATTGCCATCGTATTTAACTTCGATGCAATAATACGATAAGCACGCTTTACTGCAAGATATAAATTATTTTGTCTTGCATGCAAAATGAAATCCTCTGCCAACTGAATTTTGAATCTTTCCCAAAGAGCTTTTGGATCTGTAAGATTACCAAAAACTAGAATCTGTGTGAAGAGTATTCGCATTACAGAAGGCATTTTGCACAGTGCCGATTCTTCTAGGGTATCGAACCACTGTTTATCGTCGAATTCATGAGCCAGGCATGTTTTTTTTGTATGTGGAATATACAACGTTATCAACTGTTTTAAGATCTTCAAAACTTGTTGAATTCTTGTTGAAATCTTGTTGAATCCGTACTTTGTAAGCCATACTTGGGAAGCATTGGTGCTTCGTCAAGTAGGAAAACATCTACTTGAGCTAGTTCTAAACCTGAGCTCTAACCAGGTCTTATGCAGGAAACAGAATCTGAGGAAAGTGGAACTTTCAAGCCAAAGGTCTTGTGTGTTGTTAGCCCAAATGGCAATAAAGTTGCTGCTATTCCTGTATAAGCCATACATTGTACTTTGTAATATTTTCCACACAGAATGTGACACAAGGTCTTATAAACAAATGTTTTACCGGTATCACCTGGTCCATCTATGAAAAAACATTTTTTTCCAAAATAAGAAGGATCATTGACAGCCAGTAAAATATTGTCAACAATTTCAAGCAGTTTTCCTTGCAGAAGCAGATACATACTATCTCCAGTAAAAGCTGACTCACTAGAATTTGGAAATTCCGAGCTCTGATCATTTTCATAGGTCTCAATGTTGTCCGTGCCGTATCGTTCCACCCAAAAAGTAAAATTTCGACCTTCTATTACCATCGTATTTAACTTCGATGCAATAATACGATAAGCACGCTTTACTGCAAGATATAAATTATTTTGTCTTGCATGCAAAATGAAATCCTCTGCCAACTGATTTTTGAATCTTTCCAAAGAGCTTTTGGATCTGTAAGATTACCAAAAAATAGAATCTGTTTGAAGAGTATTCGCATTACAGAAGGCATTTTGCACAGTGCCGATTCTTCTAGGGTATCGAACCACTGTTTATCGTCGAATTCATGAGCCAGGCATGTTTTTTTTGTATGTGGAATATACAACGTTATCAACTGTTTTAAGATCTTCAAAACTTGTTGAATTCTTCCCACGATACAAAAGTACTCGTAAATAGAAGCACTCGGGAAAAGCTGCAAAATTTACGTTGTGAATTCGTCCAATGACACCTAATCGACGGATTATTTGTTCCCATGTACTGGTTTTTCCATTCATTTATAGGTTTCAGGCATTTCCCAGTAATAGAGAAATTCCTCATTTTTCATTTGTTTTATGGCCTTGTGTGTCGAAAATTCACTTCCAACATTGAGCTTTGTTGTCCAATATCTACCAAATCTTCTTGGGCTTGGCTGATATTTTGCATTAGATAACGTCCTGGCAAATGAACATTTAAATGTTGAACGACATGGCTCTTTCTCTGGATATCGTAACTAAATAGTCGCCAGTATGCTTCAGTTGGTGTAATGCAGCGTCCTTCTACATTGGTTTCTGCTTGATTGTCAACCATACACCGGTTATTTTCGACAATCTTTATTGAAGTACAATCATTTCCCTTGTAGATGTATTTATATAGCCGGGCCTATGTTTCCTATATATTCGATATTCATGTGACATTGGTACTTTTTAAGCATATGAGGATTATAAGTGGTGAAATGACGATTATCACGAGTAATTCGGTGATTATGAGAATCTTTTCGATAAACAGCACGGTCATGGGAAAATTCTTCTCTATTCATTTCGTCTAATTTTAGATCATAACGACGTCGATACTTTGGTTTTTCAGCATCCGCTAGAGATGTGACTGAATTGTACTGCTTTGGAAAACCAAAGCGGCACTGGAATTTTTCATTTTCATTAATCCTACAACTCGCATTTGGGTTTAAATTCCCGCAGGGATTATGAATCATCCACTTTAAGACTAATTCTCTTAATAATGGATTGTTGGAATTTGGAATTTCAGCTGAAATAAAATCATCAATTTCAACTGGATTATGGATTCGATCCTGAGGACTCATGATCAATAGCAAATGAATATGTGGTAGTCCACATTTTTGAAATTCAATCGTATACACATATGCTGTCACCTTTCCAAATATCTGACACTTATCAATATCATTGATTATATCATCAAATTTCAGTTTAGCAATTCGAGCAATGAGATCGGGACGATCTTGAGGGGACTGTTCTATAATAGAGGTATCATCAAATTTGATACTTGCTGCTTTTTTCAATTCAGGCCAATCAGGATTGCAAGTCACAGTTATAAAGAAATGTGGGGGTCCAAGGCGACGAACAATAGCCAAGTTGTCTTCAAAATGTTCAGAAAAGTAGCGTGTTGATCCGACGAATGATGACGGTAGTATAACTTTTTCACCAACGAATACATCCTTTTTAGAGGCTAAAATTTTAAGAAGTCGTGTAAGACCTACGTAGTTTTCACCCATAATAGTTTGCTGGTTAAATTTATCCAATCATCACCATCACGCTCAACACGAATAGCGGTATCAACGATGTCAACGAGGTGTTTTTCTGTGGTAGGTATTAATAATAGAATACTAATTGCTCATTTTATGACTAGAAAGTTCAAGGTATCAGTTATAGTAGTATACGCCCCTGTAGAACCGACTGATGGAGATACTAGTGACTCAGATGAATTTTACTTACAGTTACAGGAGCAAATAGACAAGGTCCCAGGTAGAAATATGATGTTATTGCTGGGAGATTTTAACGCCCAGGTTGGTAGAAATATGGATAGATGGTATCCCAGCTTAGGTAAATTTGGTGTAGGAAAAGAAAACAGTAATGGATACAGACTTTTGCAATTTTGTAGGTATAACAATCTAGTTATAACCAATACGGTGTTTGGTCATAAAATGGCTCATAAGCTAACATGGTATTCACGTGATGGTAAGACAGCAAACCTTATTGATTATGTTATAGTAAATCGAAGACTGGCAGGATCAATACAAGATACTAGGGTATATAGGAGTGCTGTTATTGATGTTAAAAGTAAAGATCACCATCTAGTAGTGTCAAGGGTTAATTTAAAGCTGAAATATCGGAAGGGTAATTACCTCCCGGGAAGTTATGATGTTAGTAGACTCCAGGATGAGAATTTGAGAGAAACTTTCCAGGAACAGTTGAATACTAAACTTGAGAGCTTAAAATTTGATAATGTGGAAGATGGTTGGAATAATTTTAGAAAAATAATTTGTGAAGTTGCTGAAGGTGTATTAGGGAAGAAAGCTAGAACTGCAGCTAAGAATATTAGTGAAAAAGCTTTAAGTTTAATAGAAAGGAGAAAGGACTTGTACAAGAATTATCTGAGTGATAGATCACATGAAAACAAAAGAAATGTAAAGAAAGTGGAGAAAGCATTGAAATATGAACTAAGGAGGTGTGAAGTGGAGGCCATGGATAAAATTGCCGAGGATTTAGAAGATGCAGCTAGACGGCATAATAGTAAAATATTGTACTGGCATGTTAACAAATTGAGAGGTAGTAGTCAATCCGGACTTGTCCCAGTTAAAGATAGGAATGGGGTGGCAATTAGCGATAAGACAAAAGCTAAAGCGAGATGGGCCGAACATTTTGAGAATTTGCTTAACCGAGATAGAGTTGCAGGAAAAAATATAGAGGAAAATGAAAAAGTTTGTGATACCTTGGATGTGAAGGAAGATTTGTTTTGTGAGGAGGAATTAGAAACAGTACTAAAAGGATTAAAGAATAATAAGGCTCCAGGTGCTGATAGGGTAGTAAATGAGTTTCTTAAATATGGTGGCTCTGAGGTTAGAAATAAGTTATTGGAGATTATGAATATGATTTTTGAAAAAGGGGAAGTACCTAATGATTTTAGGAAAACCTTAATTAAGCCACTTTATAAGAAAGGTGATAAAAGTGAGTGTGGTAATTATCGAGGCATTAGTCTGGTCTCTGTAGGTAGCAAATTGCTTAGTAATATGATACTTTTTAGACTGAGAGATGCCGTAGACAAAGTTTTAAGAGAAGAGCAGTGCGGTTTTAGAAAAGGTAGAGGATGTGTTGACCAAATTTTCACTCTTAGGTTAATAATTGAGAAGTGCCTAAGTTTTCAAACACCTTTGGTCCTTAGTTTTATAGATTATGAGCAAGCGTTCGATTCTGTTGATAGAGGAGCTTTAGTAAAGGTTTTATCCTTGTATGGTATACCAGACAAATACATTAAAGTGATTAGTGCTATGTACGAGAATAACACTGCTGCGGTTAAGGTAGGAAATGAGGTTAGCAGCTGGTTTTGTATTAAATCAGGAGTTAAGCAGGGTTGTGTTCTATCCCCCTTTATATGGATTATTTTGATGGACTTTGTTTTAAGGAGCACAGGAAAGGCAATGGGAGACCACGGAATCAAATGGGGAGGAAAAAGTCTCCTGGACTTGGATTATGCTGATGATTTAAGCATCCTAGATGAAAGTGTGAGCAAAATGAATGAAGTTTTAGAGGTTTTGCGAGTTCAGGGTGCTAGTATTGGTTTGAAAATTAATGTTAGGAAGACCAAGTCACTAAGGCTAGGAATAAGTGAAGATGAAAAGGTGACGTTGGGTAATGAAAAGATTGATCAGGTGGGCAGTTTCACTTACCTTGGTAGTATTATTAGTAAAGATGGTGGGAGCAGTGAAGATGTTAAAAATAGAATAGCCAAGGCTCAGGGTGTTTTTTCACAGTTAAAAAAAGTCTGGAAGAATAGGAAGATAAGTCTGCAAACCAAGATTAGAATCTTAGAAGCTACAGTGATGACAGTGGTCAAATATGGCTCTGAAGCATGGACGCTCCGAAAAGCGGATGAAGATTTGCTAGATGTTTTCCAGAGAAATTGCTTTAGGATTGTTCTGGGTACCCGGCTGACTGACCGTATTTCAAACAATAGGCTATACGAAAAATGTGGTTCAATACCACTTTCTAGGTCTATAATGAAAGAAAGGTTGAGGTGGTTAGGGCATGTTGTTCGGATGAAGGATGACAGATTGCCGAAGATTGTTCTTTTCGGCCAACCATCTAGGGCTAAACGGAAAGCAGGTCGTCCCCGTCTGGGTTGGGAGGACGTCATAAAGAAAGATTTAAAGGAAATGGGAACTTCGTGGGCGGGTGTAAAAAGGGAGGCTTTGAATAGATTGGGGTGGAGGAGGAGCGTGCGTAGCTGTGTTGGCCTCAGGCGGCTTGGTGCTGCGATGAGTTGTTAGTAGTAGTAGTAGTAATACACAGTAGGCTCTAATAAAATCGTGACAACATTTCATGCCTAGTTTGGTAAGTCCATCCTTTCACTTACGACTAGGGGATAAAGTTGAAATTTTCAAGGATTTCTTGTTGGGGGGACTTTGGATTCTCGCGAGGGAGGAGAGTAGTTTCTATAGTTTTGATAATTATACTCTGCTTTGTCTCGTAATCAGGGGATTGGGTTGAAACTATCAGAGTTTGTTTTGTTGGGAAAAGAGCAATGGTAATTCAAGTTTTGTCTTTTGAACCTAGAGCTGCATCTGTAAGGGCTAACTATGGTTGCCGAAGGCCCGAGGGGTACAGGAAGACGAGAAAAACCTGACGTTTTACTAACCACTGTGTCCCTTTTTGGCTAGTTAAACAATAAGCTGTAAAAAATGTGGTTGTATTCCACTTTGAAAGGCTATAACGAAAAAATAGTTAGGATAGGTAGGTCATAAATTACGGATGAAGAGAGATAGACTGTCAAAAATCGTGCTTCTGTCCATTCATGTGAGGTCAAAGGAAAATCAGTTTGTCTTCAAATGGGGCAGGAGTGGTCACAAGAAAGGCTTTAACGAAATCGAAATTCTACTAGGATTGCTCTGAGACAGTAGAAAGACTATACCAAACTTTTGAGGTAAAAATGTTTGGTACTAGTGCATTAAACGGACACTTTACACGCTGTATATAGAAATGGAATGTCAAACGGGAGATGCTACAGATACCGGGACAGATACCCGGTACTAAAACAGCTGTTAGAGTGGAATTGAGTGAAACGGGTGATCTAATATGAATGTTAAAATTACAATTTGGGATTTGCCATTTATGTAATTCATATAATTTTGTTCATAAGCCATTATAACCGGGTATCTGTCTCTGGTTAGGTTACGTATTTAATATGGTATGCTTTACCTTCCACCCCCCCCCCCCTTGTTTGCAAATATATAGCCCAAATTTGTTTATAAACTGTTATATATTCATGCTATTTTATTTTATTTCATTAGCAATAACCAAACTTGACTTCTTTAGCAGTATATAGAAGTGTCCGTATAATGCACCAGTACCAAAATGTTTTTAAAAAATAAAGGTTTAACTGCAGATACCAATAAATCTGGAATCTTCAACTTGTTATGGCTACACAAAAATATCTAAATGTGCCAACTTAAATATCTGACCTTGAAATATACGTAGATCGTGCGTTAGTCAGTATTAACTATAAACATACCTATTTGCACATGTCGGTCCAAAGAGTTCTAGAACTTTAAAACATTTTGAATCAAATTTGTTTAATCTACTACCCCTATTACTACCATTATTATTCCACAAGTATCTCCAGCTCTGAAGTAGCAAGCTGCCTTATTCCTTAAAGTGTCCATGAGTACTTTTAGGATAATAGTTAACGAGTAGGTTTTCTCTTATGTTTTGTCTGATTTAGGAATACTTAGAAAGTTATTTTTATGCATTTCTTTGAAGCATTAATTTCATTTCTCATATTGATGTTAAATTCCAGTTTGAATAGTTTTTTTCAGTGCCACAGAAATAAATTTATAAATGAACAACATATTCGATTAAAAGAAAAACGGAAATAAAAATCAAGGATCGAAGCGGAATATTTGGGAGTACCTCAAGGACTTGCCTCGACAGGAAATGATAAAAAAACTAAAAAGTAAGAATTAAACGTAAAATGTAAACAACATTTAAATAATGTGTATACTATGATGGCAAGCACCGCAATTACTGAGTTTTGTCATGGTTTTCTCTTTTAACACCAGTTCTTTGGTTAACAACACAATCTAAATCTTGAATTTCCTTCTTAAACCTAAACTCAAACTCAATTATCTGAAAATGTTTCTGGCAATTTAGAGTTTATTGACTGAACTGTTGTTAGAGTGAACTTTGACATTTTCCGAGATTCTATACTGAATCGAGGATGGCCAGTTTTCTATGTGTTTCCGGTAAAACTAGTATATCCAAGCCACGATCTTATTCGCATGCTATAAAATAAAATAATTTTTCACTTTCCGTTATTCATATTAAAGTTTTTCCAGATATTTTTGTTTATAGTTTAAAATTACTAAAAATGAAACGATTTTCTATATTTATCATTTTATTTGTTTTTGTAATGTAATATATGTTACAGAGCTGTAAGGATAACTGGAGGGGGGGGGGTCCTAGCTTTCCCGTCACTCTTTGTGGGCTCCTATTCATAGTAATGAGCTTATATATAAGAATTAGAAAAAATATTAAAATATACATGAAAATGAAGTAGTTTGTTATATAAGTCAAAAAAGGCTACTAACCTTGAAAATTTTTTAGTCAGTTTGAGAAATTAAGGGACAAGACTTTACAAGAAGAAGATAGATTACCATTTAGTTCACTTTCATAAACTTCAATGTTGTGTTAATTTTACCCCCTTTTATCTGTGAAGTTTAGCTAAGTGCCGCTCTTTCCTGTTCAATTGTTTTAACTTTACGTAACTAATAACGAACGTTAAGATATATTTGAGAAAGAACTGCAAATAAGAAAACCAGAAGACAGTGAATCTATATTCACTGTCTTCTGGTTTTCTTATTTGCAGTTGGATTCAGTTTCATTTTGATTGGATGTGTTTTGGAAAATGGTGGGCGTTAGAGGGGCGTTAGTCGCTCTCCAATAATTTTCAACTATTAAAAAAGGCACTAGCCCTTTAAATTTCCAATTGAATGAGCCCTTTTGAAGTTTCTACGACAACGCTTTCAATAAAAACTTTATATGACCCAGGGTATAACTTACAACACTTGCCCGAAGGGCTTTGGGGGGAGGGGTTGTCATCCTTAAAGACCTAATTTCCAAAACTTTCAACTACGTTGAGTAAAATGGCTATCTAAAAATTTTTATTGGATATGTTTGGTGAAAAAGTGGGCGTGAGAGGGGGGTCAGTTGCCCTCCAATCACTTTTGACTATTAAAAAGGGTACTATCCTTTTAAATTTCAAATCAAATGAGCCCTTTTTCAAGTTTCTACGACAAAGATTTCAATAAAAACCTTATATCCCTTTAGGGCATAACTTATAATCCTTGCCCTGAGGGTTGTGGGGGAGTGTCCTCCTCAAAAATATATTTTCTATCTGGAAATCAACTACGCTGAACAAAATGGCTATCTCAAAATTTTCATTGGATGTGTTTGGGGGAATTATGGGCGTGTGGGAGGGGGGCTAGTTGCCCTCCAATCACTTTCGACTATTAAAAGGGTACTAGCCCTTTGAATTTCCAATCGAATGAGATTTTTTAGAAGTTTCTACGACAATGCCTTCTTTAAAAACTTTGTATGTCCCCAGGACATAACTTAAAACTCTTGCCCTGAGGGCTGTGGGGGAGTGTCCACCTCAAAAACATATTTTCTATCTAGGAATCAATTACGCTGAACAAAATGGCTATCTCAAAATCTTGATTGGATGTGTTTTGGGAAATTATGGGCGTGGGGGGGGCTAGTTGCCCTCCAATCACTTTCGACTATTAAAAAGGGCACTAGCCCTTTGAACTTCCAATCGAATGAGCTTTTTTTACAAGTTTCTACAACAACGCCTTCTATAAAAACCTTATATGCCCCCAGGGCATAACCTAAAACCCTTGCCCTTAGGGTCGTGGGGGAGTGTCCTCCTCAAAAACCCATTTTCCATTTGGAAATAAAATACGCTGAACAAAATGGCTATCTCGAAATTTTGATTGGATGTGTTTGGGGGAATGATGGGTGTGGGGGGGCTAGTTGCCCTTCAATAACTTTCGACTATTAAAAAGGGCCATAGAACTCTCGATTTCCAATTGAACGAGCCCCTTTTGAAGTCTCTACGACGACCCCTTCCATATGAAGTGCCCTGCTCTAAAGGAAAAAAATAATAAAGGGTACATTGTGCTAATATTGTTCTTATATACACTCAGGGCATAACTTAAAACCCTTGCATCTAGGGTTGTGGGCGAGTGTCCTCCTCAAAAACATATTTTCTATCATGAAATCAACTACGCTGAACAAAATGGCTATCTAAAATTTTTGAATGGATGTGTTTGGAGGAATGATGGGCGTGGGGGGGGGCTAGTTGCCCTCCAATCACTTTCGACTATTAAAAAGGGCACTAGCCATTTGAATTTCCAATCGAAAGAGCCTTTTTGAAGTTTCTACAACAACGCCTTCTATAAAAACCTTATATGCCCCCAGGGCATAACCTAAAACCCTTGCCCTGAGGGTCGTGGGGGAGTGTCCTCTTCAAACACACATTTTCTATCTGGAAATCAAATACGTTGAACAAAATGGCTTGATTGGAGGTGTTTGGGGGAATGATGGGCGTGGGGGAGGGGGGGGGCTAGTTGCCCTCCAATCACTTTCGACTATTAAAAAGGGCCCTAGAACTCTCGATTTCCAATTAAACGAGCCCCTTTGAAGTCTCTACGACAACCCCTTCCATTTGAAGTACCCTGCTCTAAAGGAAAAAAATAATAAAGGGTACATTGTGGTAACATTGTTCTTATATACACTCAGGGCATAACTTAAAACTCTTGCATCGAGGTTTGTGGGGGAGTGTCCTCCTCAAAAACATATTTTCTATCATGAAATCAACTACGCTGAACAAAATAGCTATCTCAAAATTTTTATTGGATGTGTTTGGTGGAGTGATGGGCATGGGGGGGGGGGGCTAGTAGCCCTCCAATTACTTTCGACTATTAAAAAGGGCACTAGAACTCTCAATTTCCAATTTAATGAGCCCCTTTTGAAGTTTCTACGACGACCCCTTCAATATGAAGTGCCCTTCTCTAAAGGAAAAAATTAAAAATAGTACATTGTGCCAACATTCGTTCTTATATGCCCTCAGGGCATAACTTAAAGCCCTTGCCCCGAGGGTTGTATGGGAGTGTCCTCCTCGAAAACATATTTTTTATCTGGAAATCAACTACGCTTAACAAAATGGCTATCTCAAAATTTTGATTGGATGTGTTTGGAGGAATGATGGGCGTGGGGGGAGGGGGGCTAGTTGCCCTCCAATCACTTTTGACTATTAAAAAGGGCAATAGCCCTTTGAATTTCCAATCGAATGAACCTTTTTTGAAGTTTCTACGACAACGCCTTCTATAAAAACCATATATGCCCCCAGGGCATAACTTTGGGGGAGTTTCCTTCTCAAAAACATATTTTTTATCTGGAAATCCACTATGCTGAACAAGATGGCTATCTAAAAATTTTGATTGGATGTGCTTGGGGGAATGATGGGCGTGGGGGGGGCTAGTTGCCCTCCAACCCCTTTCGACTATTAAAAAGGATACTAACCCTTCGAATTTCGAATCGAATGGGCCTGTTTTGAAGTTTCTACGACAACGCCCTCTATAAAAACCTTATATAACACCAGGGCATAACTTAAAACCCTTGCCCTGAGGGTTGTGGGGGAGTGTCCTCCTCAAAAAGATATTTTCTATCTGGAAATCAACTACGCTGAACAAAATGGCTATCTAAAAATTTTGATTGGATGTATTTTGGGGAGTGATGGGCGTGGGGGGGGGGGGCTAGTTGCCCTTCAATCACTTTTGACCATTAAAAAGGGCACTAGCCATTCCAATTTCCAATCGACTGAGCTCTTTTTGAAGTTTCTACGACAACTCCTTCGATAAGAAGTGCCCGGGTATGGAGATAAAACAAAAAAAAAAACACTTTGTACCCACATCGGTCTTTACTTAGGCAGCGCTAGCGCGCTGCCTATGATATTGAAAAGGGCACTAGCCCTTTGAATTTCAAATCGAATGAGCCCTTTTTCAAGTTACTACGACAAAGATTTCAATAAAAACCTTATATGCCTCCAGGGCTTAACTTATAACCCTTGCCCTGAGGGTTGTGGGGGAGTGTCTTCCTCAAAAAGATATTTTCTATCTGGAATTCAACTACGCTGAACAAAATGGCTATCTCAAAATTTTGATTGGATGTATTTTGGGGAATGATGGGCGTGGGGGGGGGGGGGTTAGTTGCCCTTCAATCACTTTTGACCATTAAAAAGGGCACTAGCCATTCCAATTTCCAATCGACTGAGCTCTTTTTGAAGTTTCTACGACAACTCCTTCGATAAGCAGTGCCCGGGTATGGAGATAAAACAAAACAAAAAAACACTTTGTGCCCACATCGATCTTTACTTAGGTGGCGCTAGCGCGCTGCCTATGATATTGAAAAGGGCACTAGCCCTTTGAATTTCCAATCGAATGAGCCTGTTTTGAAGTTTCAACGTCAACGCCTTCTATAAAAACCTTATATGCCCCCAGGGCATGACTTAAAACCCTTGCCCTGAGGGTTGTGGGGGAGTATCCTCCTCAAAAACATATTTTCTATCTGGAAATCAACTACGCTGAACAAAATGGCTATCTAAAATATTGATTGGATGTGTTTGGAGAAAAGATGGGCGTGAGAGGGGTGTTAGTTGCTTCAAATCACTTTCGACTATCAAAAAGGGCACTAGCCCTTTGAATTTCCAATCGAATGAGCCCTTTTTCAAGTTTCTACGACAAAGATTTCAATAAAAACCTTATATAACTCCAGGGCATAACTTATAACTCTTGCCCTGAAGACTGTGGGGGGAGTGTCCTACTCAAAGTTATAATTTCCTGAACTTTTGAACTGCGTGGAACAAAATGCCTATCTCAAAATCTTTATTGGATGTTTTTGAGAAAATGGTGGGCGTGGAAGGGGTGTTAGTTGCTTTCCAATCACTTTCGACTATTAAATTGGGCACTAGCCATTTCAATTTCAAATCGAATGAGCCCCTTTTTGAAGTTTTTACGACAACACACTATATAAAAACCTTATATGCCCCCTGAGCATAATTTACAACCCTTGCCCTGAGGGCTGTGGGGGAGTTGTCATCCTCAAAGACCTAATTTCCAGAACTTAAAACTACGTTAAATAAAATGGCTATCTTAAAGTTTTGATTAGATGTGTTTGGAGAAAAGGTGGGCATGAGAGGCGGGTTAGTTGCCCACTAATAACTTTCGACTATTTAAAAGGGCACTAGCCCTTTGAATTTCCAATCGAATGAGCCTACTTTAAAGCTTCTACGACAGAGCCTTCTATAATAAACCTTATTTGCTCCAGGGCATAACTTACAACCCTTGCCCTAAGGGCTTGCCTTAAGGGGGACTGTCCTCAAAAACATAATTTCTGTCTGAAAATCGACTACGCTGAACAAAATGGCTATTTCAAAATTTTGATTGGATGTGTTTGGGGGAGTGATGGGCATGGGGGGGGCTAGTTGCCCTCCAATCACTTTCGAATATTAAAAAGGGCACTAGAAATCTCAATTTCCAATCGAATGAGCCCCTTTTGAAGTTTCTACGACGACCCCTTCAATTTGAAGTGCCCTTCTCTGAAGGAAAAAAATAATACATAGTACATTGTGCCAGCATCGTTCTTATATGCCCTCAGGGAATAACTTAAAACCCTTGCCCCGAGGGTTGTGTTGGAATGTCCTCCTCAAAAACATATTTTCTATCTGGAAATCAACTACGCTGAACAAAATGGCTATCTCAAAATTTTGATTGGATGTGTTTGGAGGAATAATGTGCGTGGGGGGGCTAGTTGCCCTCCACTCACTTTCGACTATTAAAAAGGGCACTAGCCCTTTGAATTTCCAATCGAATGAGCCTTTTTTGAAGTTTCTACGACAACGCCTTCTATAAAAACCTTAAATGCCCCCAGGGCATAACTTAAAACCCTTGCCCCGAGGGTTGTGGGGGAGTGTCCTTCTCAAAAACATATTTTCTATCTGGAAATCAACTACGCTGAACAAAATGGTTATCTCAATATTTTGATTGGATGTGTTTGGGGGAATGATGGGCGTGGGAGGGGGGGGGGCTAGTTGCCCTCATATCACTTTCGAATATTAAAAATGGTGCTAGCCCTTCGAATTTTCAATCGAATGAGCATGTTTTGAAGTTTCTACGACAACGCCTTCTATAAAAACCTTATATAACCCCAGGGCATAACTTAAAACCCTTGCCCCGAGGGTTGTGGGGGAGTGTCCTCCTCAAAGAGATATTTTCTATCTGGAAATCAACTACGCTGAACAAAATGGCTATCTCAAAATTTTGATTGGATGTGTTTGGGGGAATGATGGGCGTGGGGGGGGGGGCTAGTTGCCTTTCAATCACTTTTGGCTATTAAAAAGGGCACTAGCCATTCCAATTTCCAATCGACTGAGCCCTTTTGAGGTTTCTATGACAACTCCTTCGATACGAAGTGCCCGGGTATGGAGAAAAAAAAAACACTTTGTGCCCACATCGGTCTTTACTTAGGCAGCGCTAGCGCGCTGCCTATGATATTGAAAAGGGCACTAGCTCTTTGAATTTCCAATCGAATGAGCCTTTTTTGAAGTTTCAACGACAACGCCTTCTATAAAAACCTTATATGCTCCCAGGGCATGACTTAAAACCCTTGCCCTCGGGGCTGTGGGGGGAGTTTCCTGCTCAAAGTTATAATTTCCTGAACTTTTGAATTGCGTGGAACAAAATGGCTATCTCAAAATCTTTATTGGATGTGTTTGAGAGAATGGTGGGCGTGGAAGGGGTGTTAGTTGCTTTCCAATCACTTTCGACTATTAAAAAGGGCACTAGCCATTTCAATTTCCAATCGAATGAGCCCTTTTTGAAGTTTTTACGACAACGCACTATATAAAAACCTTATATCCCCCTGGGCATAATTTACAACCCTTGCCCTGATGGCTATGGGGGAGTTTTCATCCTCAAAGACCTAATTTCCAGAACTTAAAACTTCGTTGAATAAAATGGCTATCTCAAAGTTTCGATTAGATGTGTTTGGGGAAAAGGTGGGCGTGAGAGGCGGGTTAGTTGCCCTCTAATCACTTTCGACTATTTAAAAGGGCACTAGCCCTTTGAATTTCCAATCGAATGAGCCTTTTTTGAAGTTTCTACGACAAAGCCTTCTATAAGAAACCTTATATTCCCCCAGGGCATAACTTACAACCCTTGCCCTAAGGGCTTGCCCTAAGGGGGACTGTCCTCAAAAACATAATTTCTATCTGGAAATCAACTACGCTGAACAAAATGGCTATCTCAAATTTTGATTGGATGTGTTTTGGGAAATGGTGGGCGTGGAAGGGGTGTTAGTCAACTTCCACTCACTTTCGACGATTAAAAAGGGCACAAGCCGTTCCAATTTCCAATTGAATGAGCGCTTTTCGAAGTTTGTACGACAACTTCTTCGACACGAAGTGCCCTGCTCTAAACGAAAAAAAATTAATAAATGAGACATAACTTAAAACCCTTGCCCTGAGGACTGTGGGGAGTGTCCTCCTCTTTACTTAGTCCCCGTTTCTTGTCTCGTTCTCCAGTGTCCCCGTTCTTTACTTGGGCAGCGCGAGCGCTGCCTATGATTTATGCAAAAACTTTCTATATAAACCTTATATACCCCCAGGGCATAACTTACAACCCTTGCACTGAGGGCTCTGAGGGGTTTATCATCCTAAAAGACCTAATTTCCAGAACGTTCAACTACGTTGAACAAAATGAATATATCAAAATTTTGATTGGATGTGTTTTGGAAAATGGTGGGCGTGAGAGGGGCGTTAGTCGCTATCGAATCACTTTCAACTACTAAAAAAGACACTAGCCCTTTCAATTTCCAATTGAATGAGCTCTTTTGAAGTTTCTACGACAGCGCTTTCATTAAAAACTTTATATGCCTCAGGGCATAACTTACAACCCTTGCACTGAGGGTTCTGAGGGGGTCATCATCCTAAAAGACCTAAATTCCAGAACTTTGAACTACGTTTATGGATATCTCAAAATTTTAAGTCGATGTGTTGGGAAAGTGGTGGGCGTGAGAGGGGCGTTAGTCGCTATCCAATCACTTTCAACTATTAAAAAAGGCACAAGACCTAATTTCCAAAACTTTCAACCACGTTGAATAAAATGGCTATCTAAAAATTTTGATTGGATGTGTTTGGGGAAAAGGTGGGTGTGAGAGGGGGGTTAGTTGCCCTCAAATCACATTCGACTCTTAAAAAGGGTACTAGTCCTTTGAATTTCAAATCGAATGAACCCTTTTTCAAGTTTCAACGACAACACTTTCAATAAAAACCTCATATGCCCCCAGGGCATAACTTATAATCCTTGCCCTGGAGGTTGTGGGGCAGTGTCCTTCTCAAAAACATATTTTCTATCTGGAAATCAACTTCGCTGAACAAAATGGTTATCTCAAAATTTTTATTGGATGTTTTTGGGGGAATGAAGGGTGTGGGGGGGGGCTAGTTGCCCTCCAATCACTTTCGACTATTATAAAGGGCACTAGATCTTTGAATTTCCAATCGAATGAGTTTTTTTGAAGTTTCTACGACAACGCCTTCTTTAAAAACCTTATATGCCCTCAGGGCATAGCATAAAACCCTTGCCCTGAGGGCTGTGGGGGAGTGTCCTCCTCAAAAACATATTTTCTATTTGCAAATCAACTACGCTGAACAAAACGTCTATCTCAAAATTTTGATTGGATGTGTTTGGGGAAATGATGGGAGTGGGGGGGGGCTAGTTGCCCTCCGATAAGTTTTGACTATTAAAAAGGGCAATAGCTCTTTGAATTTCCAATCGAATAAGCATTTTTTGAAGTTTCTACGACAACGCCTTCTATAAAAACCTTATATGCCCCCAGGGCATAACTTAAAACCCTCGCCCTGAGGGTTGTGGGGGAGTGTCCTCCTCAAAAACATATTTTCTATCTGGAAATCAACTACGTTGAACAAAATGGCTATCTCAAAATTTTGATTAGATGTGTTTGGGGGAACGATGGGCGTGGGGGGCCGGGCTAGTTGCCCTTCAATCACTTTTAGCTCTTAAAAAGGGCACTAGCCATTCCAATTTCCAATCGACTGAGCCCTTTTGAGGTTTCTACGACAACTCCTTCGATACGAAGTGCCCGGGTATGGAGAAAAAAAAACACTTTGTGCCCACATCGGTCTTTACTTAGACAGCGCTAGCGCGCTGCCTATGATTCTTACTTTAAGTGCTTTTGATGTGTTTAGGGGAATGATGGGCGTGGGCGGGGGGGGGCTAGTTTCCCTCCAATCACTTTTCACTATTAAAAAGGAGTGGCACTAACCACTCCAATTTCCAATCTAATGAGCCCTTTTTGAAGTTTCTACGACAATTCATTCGATACGAAGTGCCCGGGTATGGAGAACCAAAAAAAAAACACATTGTGCCCACATTGTTCTTTACATAGGCAGCGCTAGCGCGCTGCCTATGATTCTTACTTTAAGTGCTTCCATTTTCGACTTATCAATAATAAACCTTTTTAGTTTCTATGTCATTGAGCCCTTAAACCAGTGGCGGTTGTGGCTTCTTGTACCCTGAACAAAATCTTGATTAGCGGCCTCCCCCCCCCTCGGTCTCCCAAAAATTTGCAAGCCAAATTTAAAAACAAATTCATTTATCCACAAGATTTTTATTTATTAAAAAAAATTCTTTTTATTGACATTTTACTTGTCTTGCTTTATATACGAAAAGATATGGGAAAAATAAACATTTGGATTCAATTTGTTTATACTTATTTACAGCTGCACTCATTATTTTACTTTAACGAAAATAAATTTCAAAAATAATAAAATTATTATAACTGTAAATATTTATTTGAAATTTTGTACCACTAAAATTTCTGTGCCCGAGGCAAGTCCCCCCTCTTCGTCCCTAAAACGGCCTCTGACTGAAATCAATTAGCTTTTTGTGATTTTATCCATTTCAACGGAATTAAAACACCCGCCCTGTTTTTCATCGAAATATAAAGGTATAGCTGAAGTCGGCTCTTAAATAGGTGAGCCTATTTAGATCCAAAATCTGGCCAGCTGCTTGCAAATTACGAATACATTACCCAAGAAATTTAAAGGTATTCAAAATATGGAGGTACTGGTGCATTATATGGTCACTTCTAAAAAGTCAAATTTGGTTTATGCTAATGAAATAAAATGAAATAGGATGAATATATAATAGTTTAGAAACAAATTTGGGCTATATAGTTGCACATTAGTGGGGGATGGGGGAGGGGGGGTAAAGCACAGCATATATTAAATACGTAGCCTACCCTAGCCGAGGTACCTTCTCCCTCCCCCCCTAAGCCCCAAAAACAACAGTTTAAATATCGTAGACGCAATGAAAACTACTCTTTGATGCCATTTCAAGAGACCGCTATTGATAAATAACGAGCCTGGCGGGTTTCGTCTCTCATTAGTATATAAAAGCGACCATATAACGCACCAGTGCCAGTCGAGATGCTGATTGCTAATTTCCATACTCCGAAAAATCATTAAAGTAATATAGATAAAATGATAGTACAAAAGATGTGTTTCGACCCCGCTTTCTAGGGCTATAATAAAAGAATGGTTGAAATGGCAAGGTCACGTTCTGCGGATGAAGGATGACAGATTGCCGAGGATCGTCCTAGTTGGCCAACTGTTTAGGGTCAAACGAAAAGCAGGTCGTCCCAAAATGAGTTGAAAGGATGCAGCAAGGAAAGATTTAAGGAAAATGGGCAGGTGACGTGGTTCTCCGATGAGTTGTTAGTAGCAGTAGTAGTATTTAAAGGCTACCAGTGGGGTCATTGATACAATGAATGCAGGAGTCAATAGCTGGAGCAAACATTCGATGAAATACCATTCCATTCCTTCCTTG
Organism: Artemia sinica; assembly: GCA_027921565.1. NCBI lineage: Eukaryota > Metazoa > Arthropoda > Branchiopoda > Anostraca > Artemiidae > Artemia > Artemia sinica. Next base: position 23,794,963 of record CM051272.1, read on the forward strand.
CCTAATATCTATTTTTGTTATAAAGTACCCGTGATTGGACAAACCAAGGAAAAAAGTGACAAACATTTTTCCCAGAGCCCCAAACTTTGGAATCAAAATTTAAAGTTTGTCAGAACCGAACAATTATTTTGTCGATAAAGTCACCAAGGAGCGTAGGGAGCTTTTTATATGCAGTTATAAACAGTTCTGTCTGTTTCATTTATCTGATTTCCTAGGATACTCGGCTTAAACCTGCCATTCTGAATTTGGATGCCTTGGGGTCCCAAAATTAGCTACTTAGCTGCTAACTCAGATCACAACGACCCCCTGCCTGAGTAGCGAAGACGATTTTATCGAGAACCTTATGAGAGTGATGACGGAGTGTCCTTGATTTGGGCTGATAGCACTACTGTTGGAACATCAGAAGAAGACTCGTAATAATGAATATTTCGGATAATTACTATTAAATTAATTTTGATTCTAATTCCATTCTCCAAATTAATACTGTTTTTAGTTTTTCTTTTTGCTAGTACAATATCTTTCTTTGATTTTAACATGCTTCTTCTTAGTATTTCAATTCTTGGACATGAAGAACATTTGACTTATCTAGTGAAAAGATTTGAGTCAAACTGGCCAATATGAAAACTGAAGAGAAATAGTGTAAGAATAAAATTACTAGAGATGTATTACTTAAAAATGTGACATATAGAAAATAAAAGAAAATCTAAAAGCGAACATGTCCCCTGCAAGTTAAACAAAATGTGTCTGATTGGCTACATCTTTCAGAAGGAAAAAATGGTACAAACGGGGAAAGATAAAAATGGAAGTGGCGAAAGAAAAAAGGACTGTGTGCGTGGACACAAACAAGCGTGTATGTGTGTTTTCACATGTTTGTTATCCACACACACTCTCTATCTCTCTCTTTCACTGTATCCATCTCACCCTCTCTGTGCCACCTCTAGTTTTATCTTTTGCTGTGTGTACCATTATCTCTTTTGGAAAGATGTCGCCAATCGAAACATTTTGCGTGACTTGCAGAGGATACGTTCGATTTTTAACCCAGTGCCCGTCTCTCTGTCCATGTTTCTGCTCACTTTATTTCTGTTAATTGAACTTTCCTCTAAAAATTAATGGAGAACAATTCTAGAGCTACAAGAATGGACATTGGCTCTAAAAATGCGAAAAACATAAACTAAAGAAAAATAACAAACTGAAAATGTTACATCATGATAACAATCGTACTAGGGCCGAAGGGTTTACCTCGTTGTCTTTGACATCAGAAAGCCTGATCCTGTTATTTGTCAGACTAAGGCCTGAGCTGTTGACCGTAGCTAGTGAAGTGATCTGAGGGATGTGGTGTGAGGCTACATTTTTTCATGGTAGTCCAAAAGTAAAGACAAATGAAACATATCTTACTGGTTATGGTTGATAGTGTATTACTTGGTTTTTCAATACCAAGCATTTTGGGATGCGTCTAATACAGTAGCGTAATTTCGTCAAAACTCAGGGGGATGGGGGCAAGGTTGGAGCCAATTTTTCCAAAACAAGTGAAAATAACAGTGAAAAATGAGCCATACAGTACCATAAGGGCAAAGATATACTAAAGAAAACTGACCCATTTTTCTGGATGCTTGAATTATGCAGACTTATCTTATTTTCAACAAGATTTATCTAGAAACTAAGTTTTATCTAGGGGAAAGGTAAACTGTCTTCTGGAGGGGGAATTGCGGTCTGGAGGGAGTAACTGTAGTCTAGATGGGGAAGTTACCCTTCCCCCTGCCCCATAGGTAATTACACCCCTGGTTTAATAGTCAGTAATACGGGGCTAGTATTTAATAGTTACAAACTTCGTATTAACAAAAATTGTTCCTTGTGGTTTCTCTCTCTCATGCTACTTCAAAGAAAGCGAACTAAACTGGTCACCTAGTAATCTCTAAGAAGGTCTGTTTCCTGATCTTGCTGATTTTCCATTCAATTTTCGGCTAGCAAACACGAGTCCTCTTCTAAAGACTCCCTTTGTGTAAGTCACTTCCTTTTTTCTCACTACTTTCCATTTTTTTTTTTTCATTCATGGTCATTGTCCTCTAGTGACGTCTTCAAAATCAGAAAGCAAACCTTATTGGCTTTCTTCTCTTAATGCTTCCCACGTGAGACAAATAATAAAAAGCTGAAATAAAATGTTTGATAGTGTATGACAAAAAGGGTTTGACTTTAACTGCTTCTTGAAATGGACTGCTGTTCTTAAGGCTTAAGAATAAAAGAGGATGACTTTTCTGGCTTTACGTCCAGGAATACTTTTTATCGTTTTACTTCTGACATAAAATAAGTGGAACAACTGTAATCTTGAAAGTTTTTGACATAGATGTATGGACAATGAAAACAATTTTATTTTAGTCACTTGCTGCTTTGACAGTTCCTTTTTGTTATTTTTTTTTTTTTTTTTTGCTAGCCACTTTTTTACGTAAGATTAATTAGAAAAAAACTTTTTCCACAAAATAAGCTTTTCAAAGAAAAGTAAAGAACTCCAAGGAACTCCATATACATTGGTAATCAAAATTTCTAGTGCCGTTTTAAGATTCAGAATGATCGGAGGGTGGATACCCCTCCCTAAGCCTCATCATTTCCCTAAATGCATATGATAGAAATTTTGAGATGGCCGTCTGTTGTCTTTGAAATTTCGAAAAGAGCTCGTTCGATTGGAAATTGAAAGGACCAATGTCCTCTTTAATAGTCTAAAGAGATTGGGGGGAACTAATTCCCATCATCTCCCCAAACCCATCCAATCCAAATGTTTAGATAGCCATTTTGTTAAACATAATTGAAAGGTCCAGAAATTATGTCTTTGAGGATGAAAACCTCCCCTCCCCAGAGCCCTCAGGGCAAGGGTTGTAAGTCATGCTCTGGGGGCATATAAGATATATGTAGAAATCACAAACGTTTAACTTCGGAGGGGGCTCATTGGATTGGTAATCAGAAGTTCTAGTGCCTTTTTTTGAGATTCAAAGTGATCAGAGGGTGGATACCCTCCCACACCTCGTATTTCCCAAAATGAATCTGACAGAAAATTTGAGGTGGCCATTTGTTGTCGAAGAAACTTCAAAAACAGCTCATTCGATTGGAAATTGAAAGAGCCAGTGCCCTTTCTAATAGTCGAAAATGATTGGAGGGTAACTAACCCCCCTCCCACGCCCACTATTTCCCCAAATACATTCAATAAAATTTTGAGATAGCCCCTTGGTTCAACGTAATTGAAAGGTCTGGAAATTCTGTCTTTGAGAATGACAACTCCCCAGAGCCCTCAGGGCAAGGGTTGTAATTTATCCTCTGGGTGTATATAAGGTATATATAGAAAGGGTGAACATATAACCTTTAGAGGGGGCACATTGTATTGGTAATCAGAATACCCCCCCCCCCCCACACACACACACACTTCGTGTTTTCCCCAAAAGCCTCTGATTTTAATTTTGAGATGGTTATTTGTTGTCGCAGAAACTTCGAAAACAGCTCATTCGATTGGAAATTGAAAGGGTCAGTGCCCGTTTTAATAGTCGAAAGTGATTGAAGGGCAACTAACCACCCTCCCACACCCACCATTTCCCCAAACACATCCAATAAAAATTTTGTGATAGCCATTTTATTCAACGTAATAAAAAAGTCCGGAAATTATGTCTTTGAGGATGGCAACCCCCCACAGCCCTCAGAGCAAGAGATGTAAGTTTTGCCCTGGGGGCATATAAGGTATATATAAAAAGGATGATCGTATAAACTTCGGAGGGTGCTCATTGGATTCGTAATCAGAAGTTCTAGTGCCCTTTTTAAGACTCAGAATGATCGGAGGGTGGATACCCCCTCACCACACCTCGTATTTTTTCCGAAATACATCTGATAGAAATTTTGAGAAGGCCATTTGTTGTCACATAAGCTTCGAAACAGCTGTTTCGATTGGAAATTGAAAGGGCCAGTGTCATTTTTATTAGTAAAAAGTGATTGGAGGTCAACTAATCTCCCTCCCTCGTCCAGCATTTCCCCAAATACATCCAATCAAAATTTTGAGATAGCTATTTTGTTCAAAGTAATTGAAAAGACCAGAAACTATGTCTTTGAGAATCACAATCCCCCCCCACAGCTCTCAGGGCAAGGTAAGTTATGCCCTGGGGCATATAAGGAACATATATAAAGGGGGATCGTATAAACTTGGGGGGAGCTCGTTAGATTGGTAATCAGAAGTTCTAATGCCTTTTTTACGATTCAGAGTGACCTGAGGGTGGATAACCCATACCTCTCAAAACCTCGTATTTTCCCGTAATGCATCTGATAGACATTTTAGAGATGGGCATTTGTTGTCGTAAAAACTTTGAAAAGGGCTCATTTGACTGGAATTGAAAGGGCTAGTGTCTTTTTTCTTAGTCAAAAGGGATTGGAGGCAACTAGACCCCCCCCCCCGCCCATCAACTCCCAAAACACATCTAATGAAAATTTTGAGATAGCCGTTTTGCTCAGTGTAGTTGAGAGGTCTGAAAATTATGTCTTAGACAACCCCCATACCTTCTCAGGACCAGAACATACATTGCACCTTACTGAAAAAGAAAATTGCTTTGGACTATCAGTTTAGAATACATATATCAGTTTAGAATTCCTTAAAGTTTTAATAATTTTTAATTTATTAAAGTTTAAGAAGTTAAAATATTTTAAATGTATTTTGTTTATTTAAATCATACAATAAATAACACAGTCAAACTCAAAACGAGCAAAAATTAACATAAGTAGGGCTGACAACTCCCATGCCTTCTCAAAACCAGAACATAATTTACACTTTACTGAGAACAAAATATATTCAAAATCTTTTCACTTTGTTTTTACTTGTTTTAAATTTTTTTACTGGATATATGAAAGGGGAAGTCCTCCCCCTTGCACTCCAGTTACAGCGCGAGTGTCTGGTGCCCTTTTTAAGAGTAACAAGAGATTGTAGGGCAAGCAACCCTTCTCTCAAGCCCATTCATTTTCCAAACGTACCCAGTCAAAATTTTGAGACGCCATTCTCTTCAGCATAGCAGAACGGTCCAGCAACTATGTCTTTAGAGATATTAAATAAAAAAAACAAGTTTTTTAAACTGAAAGTAAGGAGCGACATTAAAACTTAAAACGAACAGAAATTATTCTGTATATGAAAGAGACTGTCCCCTCCTCAACGCCTCGCTCTTTACGCTAAAGTTTTTTATTGTTTTAAAAAATAAAGTTGTGAGACAGAGTCAAACTTTAGCGTAAAGAGCGAGGTGTTGAGGAGGGGACAGTCTCTTTCATATACAGAATAATTTCTGTTCGTTTTAAGTTTTAATGTCGCTCCTTACTTTCAGTTTAAAAAACTTGTTTTTTTTATTTAATTTTTGAACGTTTTTGAATAAATGCAGGTTTTGATCATGGCTCACCGTACATGAATAATTAAAACAAAATTTTCATATTAATTTACTTTTATTTAGTTAAATGGCTTTCTCGAAACTTGTTTAATTTTATTTACGAACGTTTTTATTAGTAATAAATATACGTAACTTACGAATTAACTTACGTAACGAACTTCTATATTCATATATTTTTAATACATTTATTTGGGGGTTCGCCCCCTAGTCAATACCTTGCTCTTTAAGCGAAAGTTCAAATTTTGTTCCAATTCTTTAGAAATGACCGCTTAATCACAAAGGCCGTTATTTAGAATAAATAGCTCTTATGAAAGTACTAAAAAATCTTTGGCTTAAAGAGCGAGGCATTGACTACGGGGTGAACCCAATTATATATGTAATATTTTCTGTTCGTTTAAAGTTTCGATGTTGCTGCTGTTGCAGTTGAAATACTTGTTTTTTTATATTAAATTTATGATCTTTTTTTAAATAATGCTGGGAAGTCCGGCGTCCCCTTCATAGCAATGTCCCTTCCCCCATGAAAACTTCCTTCATGGAAAGACTCCTCCCAAATAACCCCTGACCCACCCACCCCCCTCCCCCCCACTACCAGGAAAAATCTCCCCTGAAAACGTCTGTATACTTCCAAATAACCAATACTATATGTTAACATTGGGTAAAGTTCATAACTTTCAGCCCTCCCCCCTGGAAGTTCGAGGGATTAAGTCATCCTAAAAGACATACTTATAATATTTTCGAACATGCTGAACAAAATGGCTATCTCAAAATTTTGATCAGGTGACTTTGGGAAAAAAATGAGCGTGGGAGGGGGCCTAGTTGCCCTCCATTTTTTTTGGTCACTTAAAAAGGGCACTAGAACTTTCAATTTCCATTCCATTGAGCCCTTCCACGATATTCTAGGACAACTGGTTCGATACGATCACCCCTGGGAAAAAAAAAAAAATAAAAAAAATAAACACGCACCCGTGATCTTTCTTCTGGCAAAAAATGCAAAATTCCACATTTTTGTAGATGGGAGCTTGAAACCTCTACAGTAGGGTTCTCTGATACGCGGAATATGATGGTGTGATTTTCATTAAGGTTCTATAACTTTTAGGGGGTCTTTCCCCCCTTTTTCGAAAATCAGCCAAATTTTCTCAGGCGCCTAACTTTTGATGGAAAGGATTAAACTTGATGAAACTTATATATTTGAAATCAGCATTAAAATGTGATTCTTTTGTTGTATCTATTTGTATCAAAATACCGTTTTCTAGAGTTTCGGTTACCATTGAGCCGGGTCGCTCCTTACTTACAGTTCGTTACCACGAACTGTTTGATTAGGCATGTCAACCCCCCGCAATTATGCAATTGCCCATTATGCTTTAAAACTAAATGTTGATTTAAAAATAAACCCAAAGGTATTTTGTTAAATGGTTGCCAATAAGACACCTCAGCACTAAAAAACAAAATACATTTGAAATGTTTTCACCTTTTTTACTTTCATAAAGGAAAATTTATCAAAACCTTAACGAAGAAATATCAGTATATGTCAATTTAACTGACAATGTTTTTTTTCAGTAAAGCGCAAATTGTCTCCTAGTCTTGAGAAGGCATAGGGGTTATCAGCCCCACTCATGTTAATTTTTGCTCGTTTTGAGTTTGACTCGGCTATCTATTGTATTATTTTCGTTTTGAGTTTCATTTACTTTTAGTTTTATGCTTGGAAGATTATTTGACTTTATTTTTGCTCATTCTTGCCTTAATGGAGCTCTTACTTTTCTTTGAAAAACTCAGCTTGTGGAAAAAGTTTTGTAAGTTAATTTATCATAAATAATAGATTTTGTTGTTGCATATATTTTAATCAAAACCTTGTTTTTTAGAATTGCCGTTTCTTTTGACGAGGGTCACCCTTCACTCACAGTTTTCTACTAAGAACTGTTTGATCCGAACCTCTCTTAAATCTGAGGAGGGAGGAGGGAGTTACCTTAAATCTCTTAAATCTGAAGAGGGAGTTACTACTCCCTCCTTCCAATTCCGCTTTCTACATGAGTTTATATTCATATTACAGTGTTTTGAAAATGATAATCATCCCTGAAAATGTGCATCTCCAAATATTTAATAGGAAGGGGGCTTGAAAGATCGGGAATGCTTTATAGGCCACCTTCACGATTTTCAATGAGAATTTCTCGAGCAATTTCTTTTATATTGATGTCTCCCATGGGCCCTGGTAGGGGGACATGGGGTCATTTTGCCCCGGGCAAGAAGAAGACATAAAAACATGTATGCAAATAGGAAAATGAGAAATATTGCAATGTAAATTTTAGTAAAAACGGAGTTGCTGATAGTGCTTACTCCCCCCTCCTCCTTAAGAATTTCCAGACAGGGCTCATGATCCTCCCCACCTCTCCACTATTTGTGCCAGTATGCATGAAATGTAATCTTTTAAGTTACACAGAAAACTTCTTTCCTACAGAGGGGAGTTATTACGCCATAGCTTCCATATTACAGCGTTAGTCCAAACCACAGTTCATATAATTATCCAGTAAGCTTATCGCAGATCATTTCTGGTCTTCGTTCTCGGTGCGAACAAAAAGCTCCTCCCACTTATTTCTGCATTAGCGGGAATGCGGGTTAGTCTGTTTCCGATTGTTTCCAACGAAGTGCATTATTCGTAATAGCGGGTTTCCACTTGTTTCCGATTAGATCACAGTCTGACTTGTCTACCCATGAAAAGATCTGACTTCGCTTATGTTTATATCTGCAAAAACGTTCTCCGGAGCACTTGCACCCCGGTCCGGGTTTTTATAATGGGTGAGATAGAGAATGATCATACTGGATAATTATATGAACTGTGGTCCAAACATATTCTCAGGAATGAAGGAAGATTAGAGATTAAATATTATCCCCCGCAAATGCGAAGTTTTGTATTTTTTCTGCTATCGGTTGGAAACCTTTGTAACTGAGTTCTCTGATACGCTGAATTTGATTGTGTACTTTCCATCAAGATCACTTGCTGTCTTGGGAGATAAGACTGAATTTGACAAGTTTTGCATATTTTGAACTGCCCTAAAAAGCTGATTCTTTTGATATATTTATCGTTACCTTGATTTTTTTTTTGTTTATGTTTTTTAGCGTTTCGGTTACTATTAGCACGAATAATTTCTTACTAAAATTTCGTTACCACGAACTGTTTGATTCCTTAAATCTCGAATTGGCTCTATTTTATCGTTTCTGTCCTGACAGGATGCTCTCAAAAAGTTTAAATAATACCTTTTTTTAAATTTTTGAGCATTTGTCGAAATCTCATTTTTCTATGTCTCTATCCTCTTTGTGTTTTGAAAATGCTACCGCCAGGATTCTTCTTACCACATCATTCAAGATCTTTCTGGTGCAAAGCAATACATCCATTTAAATAAATAAGGGGGAAAATTCTATGGATAATGAAAAAGGAATTGCGCTTTTAATGAATGCAAGAGAATGGAACTGACTTTGCGTTGGATTCCTTGCCCACATGTTGGTTTTTACAAGATATCGGCGTTGAGTAATTGAAACCTTGGAAACGAGAAACTATGTTTCTAAGTGTTTTTTTGACTCTATCTCTAAAGATGGAGCAACACTATTTTTATAATTATTCCCTGTTTTTTGTTGTTTTTTTTACTTCCAATTCTGATACATCCTTCTTCTTTTTACAGACTAACTAGTCAATATTCTCTCGTAGTAATGTGTCATGCTCGGAAAAGTTCAGTTTCCCTTAGGCAAGAGAGGAGTGAACATTGTTGTTGGAACCTTCTCTATTCTTGGTCTGGAATGAGTTTATGATGGTGATGCTTAAAGGGAAAAAGAAAGAAAGAAGAACGCTTAGCAATAGTGACTCTAGATCCAGTGATATTGAGGAGAAACCTTGTACGAGAAGATGGGAGAAGCTATCACCTGCAGAATTTCAGCAGCTCCAGGATCTCGCTTCCTGTAAGTTTTCTGTCCAGCTCATGCAAATAAAATAGTTTTTAACTCAATATGCATACCTATTATATATATATATATATATATATATATATATATATATATATATATATATATATATATATATATATATAATATATATATATATATATATATATATATATATATATATATATATATATATATATATATTATATATATATATATATATATATATATATATATATATATATATATATGTATATATATATGTATACTAATATATTTTCATCCTTTTTTGTTTTATTTCATTAGCATTAAAGAAACTTCACTTATCGCGTGTTTACCGCTTTCTTAACCAGTACCCAAATGGACTGAATATTACACATTTTTGAACATACACCGTAGCTAAAACCATTCAAAATAGGACGATCTTTTTTTGTAAAAATTCGAAAGGAAAGTTTACGAGATTTCCATCAAAATAAAGTTATCAGTCTATGATGTATGGACAAGATTCATTCACGAGAACCGAAGCGTCAAGCTGCTTAAGATCTTACCTGAGTGGAGTGTGTGCCATCAAAAAACCATGAAGGGACTTTTCTGTATTTACGGTTTCAATTGTAATTTTACGATCTTAATATTTAAACAACTTTCCTCCCATTACTAAACAGAAGGGGAGGGGGTCTAGACCTCCTGCGTAAGCAAAATCTCTTTGAAGGGACGAGCTGATTCCTTTTTTTTCATCAGAAAAGTAAGATATTAGCTCTTTCATGGCCAAAAAGTGCTTGCTAAATTTAGCCAAAACACTTTGTTCGTTAAGAATGGTATTTGGTGTTTAGTCACTCACGCCATATTCTATAGCGCTTAGTGAATTTCATTCTGTTTTTTTTTTTTTTTTTTTTTTTTTTTTCTAAATCACAACAAAGTTACTTTACAAGATCTTCTGAAGTGTAAAGTAGTAAAGTTATTCTCAAACGAAGAAACCAAAAATCCTTTACCACCTCTTATTTCAGTGGTTCCCATTCTTTTTTCCAATTCGGGGAAATCTAATCACTCTGGTCACTCCCACCATTTACCCGTGCCATTTAATACCATTTACCGGTACCTTTTTTTATACAATTAGCCATGTCTTGATGCCTACTGTAAAATACTTATTTTCAATTCAATCCCTCATGAATCAAAGCAGCCATATAGCGCGAAGGTACTGTCAAAGGTATTGCACTAACACTTTAACATAGCTAGGGGAAGCCTTGTGCCCTGGCATCCGGACTACGACTATGTGGCCTTTCGCAATGCAAGTTCTGTTATTGGCGTTATGATGCCTTAGTGGCCTCCGTTTTCATTTAACGCAAGGTTTTTTCTTTATTTCAGAAACCTGGGAAATAGACTCAGAAACCAAAACTATATTAATTCAGGTACTGTTCTATTAGCTACAAGATACGCGAGAAGGGAAGTTTGGTTAAAGCTAATGAAATAAAATAAAATAGGATGAGAATATTTTAGTTTAGAAGCAAATTTGGTACTTGAGCATTAGATAGTCACTTTTATATATTGTGCAAGGAAACCAGTCACGAAAAACCCACAAGACGGGTGAACTACAAGATACCGCTATAAAAAAATGCGATGCAAAGCGTGGTTTTCATTGCGTTTACGATATTTAAACTGTTGTTTTTTGGGGCTTAGGGGGGGAGGAGGTACCTAGGTTATGTTAAGTTACGTATTCAATATATGCTATGCTTTACTCCCCAACCCCCCTAATGTGCAAATATATAGCCCACATTTGTTTATAAACTATTATATATTCATCCTATTTTATTTTATTTCAATAGCATTAACCAAACTTGACTTCTTTAGCAGTATATAGAAGTGACCATCTAATGCTTAAGTACCACAAATTTCGGCTGTATATTTGTACATCAGGGGGGTGGGGGATAAAGCATAGCATATATTAAATACGTAACCTAACCTAACCTGTGTACCTTTTTTCGCCTAAACCCCGAAAAGCAAAAGCTTAAATATTGTAAACGCATTGATAAATCACTGTTTCCAATCCTCAGCATAGAAATTGTTCGTTGAAAGAAACCTGTTTGACTAGTTTCTTCTATCATCTATCTTGCGTGTCTTATAGCTAATAAAGCAGTACCTTAATTCACGTCTAAAATTTTTCAACCTTCTCAATAAAAAGGAAAAATCAGTCTGTTCAAATAAAAAAAAAAAAGAATGCATGTTTGATTTTATGAAATCTTTTGGTACTGAATCTTCAGAAAACAAACACTATTGAAAAAGTTCTCCATATTAAAAACATCAGGTCCCATTGCAATTTGTCCTGTTGCATGCAGTTGCTTGTCTTACTAATACTATTGACAACTCACTGCTGCACCAAGCTGCCTGAGGCCAACACAACTGTGCACGTTCCTCCAACACGCTAATATAATAAAAGCTTCACTATTTATCTCCTCCAATGAAGTTCCAATTTTTATATATCCTTCCTTATACTATCTTATAACCGTGTTCTAGGACAATCTACTTTTTGTTTTGTCCAAGAAGGAGGACAAAAAGCACAATCTCTAGTAATTATCCTTAATCCACAAATCATGACTTGGTCATCTTAAGTTTCCTTTTTTGTAGCCCCAGAAATGGGATCGAACCATATTTTTCGCAGAACTTATTTTCGAGATGTTGGATTTCATATTTCACACATTGGATATTCAGTTTTTGATACAAATTTGTATGTGATATATAATGCCAGTCAAACGATTATCTAAAACTATCCTTGGACAGTTATTCCATCCACTCCGAAAAAAAACCCTGCGCCTTACCTATTCTTCTTTTTACACATTCTCTACGTCCTCCATCTTTGCCTACGTAAGTGAAGTTGTCCACTTGAAGCTTTCATATTCATCACGAACCCTACACCCTGCCTCTGTGCCTCATCCTTACTACTTGAATAAGCATAATCCCTATTACCCAATTTTTTCTTAAACCTAGGGGAAGAGTTTCTGATTCTTCAAACAAGCCTATTTCAAAATATCTTAACTTGTCAGCCAAAATTTCAATATAATAGTTTTCTCAACATTTTCCATGTCGCAATTTTCAATTTATTTAAATCATTGAAATTATTATAGCCTCAAGAAAAGGTATGGGTCCTACCACTAAACCACAGCCGAGGTATATATATATATATATATATATATATATATATATATATATATATATATATATATATATATATATATATATATATATATATATATATATATATATATATAATATATATATATATATATATATATATATATATATATATATATATATATATATATATATATATATATATATATATATATATACATATATATATATATATATATATATATATATATATATATATATATATATATATATATATATATATATATATATATATATATATATATATATATATATATATATATATATATAATATATATATATATATATATATATATATATATATATATATATATATATATATATATGCCTCAGCTGTGCACTGCGCGTCAGGTACTAATTATTTCTTCTCATGTCTACAGAAGGCGCTTAAGCCACCTTAGAACCAGGCAGCAAGAAGCTCCAGGACCTCCAATTGAATGGAGGCTTTGTGCAAGCCTTGGCTCATCTTGACAAGTACATGGTTTTTAGCACTGGGTGATGCTCCCATGTCAACAAGAGTCGACGTCCTGAACAATCAATTTCAAGTCAATATTCCAGACTCATTATATGTTTATACCTGAAAATATTATACCACAATATAGAGACAGCCCAATGTAAATAACATATCTAGAAAGACGCTATTCAGTCCGTCAAAACAAACAAAATCTAGCAGAATTAGCCTCCACTGATCAAAATCCAGAGCTATGATGTGTTGTTTGCACGGCTATAATTCCCGAAGGGTTCCGCTCCTCAAGTCAAACTGCAAGGCAGTTTGTAGTCACGGTTATGGTAGGGCGAATTCTTGAGAGATCCGCCCCTATGAGGGCGGAAATTTAATTCAAAGTATCAAAATTAAATTTCAAAACTTCAAAATAATATCAACAATTTTCAGCGAAAGATTAACAGTTAAAGTTTAAAGAGTGAAAATTTCATCGCAAAAGCTGGTCCAAAGGTTTTGACCACCCTTTTAAAAGTCATTTTTATTTCATGTGTCATTTCTCCCTCACTCTTTAGATACGTAAACTGGAGGGCCAGTTTTGGTTTTACCCCTCCAAAATACCCTCCAACCCCCGAAAAAGAATTGATGTGAAATTCCCGTATATTTGTACAAAGTCTTCTAATATTTTGCGTCTGTTTTCACCATAAAAACCAGGAAAAGTCAAAACATTTCACGCATAAACTTTCATAGCGCTGAAGACAAACGTCAATATTTTAGAGATTTAAAGGAGGACATGATGACTGATTGAAATACAGCATGTGCCATTAGGCAACCAAGAATTTTAAACTTTGTTTTGAAATTTAGCTTTGACGTCAGTTAATTGGTGTCAATACGTTTTCATATATGACGTTTTGTTATATGACCCCTATTTGTATAGCAAACAGTCTTGGGTTGTTATTCACCAACTGGTCTTTTTTGTGTGTTTGTTTTCATTTTTTCTGCTAATCTCTTAGGAGGGGCCGCATTAACACATGGAACATCTTCGAGTCATCTGAATGGTGAGTCATCAAATGGAGAGGACGAGTCATCTGAATGGTAAGGGATTATTCTCTGAAAAACTAAAAATCAAAAAACTAAAGTGACCGTGGAAACAACAAGACATCTTATAGAAGAAGAATGACGATGCAGGCATTAGATACCGATAATAGGTATTTCATAAAATGGGTGCTAGCTTGGAGGACATAGTAAGGGAGGGTAATGTCTGACAGTTGGCAAAATATGTAGTAGGGATGGGGTGATTAAAAATTTGTCCTTTCATTTAATAGCTTGTTTTTCTCGTTTTTTTGCGTGGAGGAAATGGGTATTTGTGGCCTTAGGCTCGACTTCATTTGATGCGTCCACTCATTATAATAATAATGACAATAATGATGCGGAACATTAGAAAATTGGCCCTAATTCTCGGTTGTTCCATAGGTTATGGAATTGAAGCTACATAACTCAAAGGTTTATTAATTCCTTATTTTGAGCCTTATGTTCCCTGTGCAATTGTTGGTGTCTTATTTTTCAGCTCCGCCAATAGTTTTTATGTATCAACAGATGACGACAATTTTCCTATCATTCCATAGCTGAGATTGAGTTCTATCCATCTACCGAACTACATTTTTGAAGTTAGTTTTACGTAGTTTTGAAGATGGAAAATACGTTGAATATTCGTTGAAAAAAGGACTTTTCCTATTTTTCAAGCAAGTTTAAACCCTTCTTCAATAAATCTTAAATAATAACATAGTTCTGGCTCGGTCAATCGGTAGATTTGAGATTAATCAATCAAATGACACGACTGTCTTGCCCCTGTGCTGTAAATTACAGCTGAAGGCTTATCGCAAAATCACTTGTTTCAGAGTGAACATATACCTTGAGATTCATTTTTTTCAATATGTTTCGAGAGGCATTAGAGTTCTGAGTGTAGACTTCGAATCTCCAAAAGTTAGCTTATAAGCTACGGTGCACTTGTTAAACATCCATAGCCACTTTTCAAATATCTATATTCTCAATATTTGCGGCACGGTCTCCAGGGAATAGAAGTGCAATCAGTTTCTCTTTTATGAGGGTGAAAGTCCAGATTGATGAGACAGCCTGTTAGTGAGGGTGAAGGCCTTGGCTGCCATCCCAGCAAAGGTTTATTGACTTAGTAGAATCATATTGAATTTGGGTTCGGAAGCCTAGCTAAACCTTATGTCGGACACAATCTAGACTGGCTTAGTCAATTAGAGCATTGGTATCAAGCCTTACTAATTGGAATACTAAATCATGGGCCGAGACCAGTCCCGTTTTAATCAAAGTAGGCTACTAATACCTCAGGCTAGAAAAAAGTCTTCTAATGAATAGACTTTTAAAGTCTTAATAGTGAATAATAGTCTTCTAATGAATAATAATCTTCGAAGGGTACTATTTCAAGGAGAGCTTGTAAATGAAATTCAGCAAGAATTACTTATTGCTTATTAATTAGTCTATATTTTAATTAAATACATTTTTTTTTAGGTAAACCTTAATATTTGACTTTCAATTAATGATACTAAGAAATTTAATTATTATACCTTTATACTGACAACTGATCTTACTTTCATTTTCGTATTTATAGCTTCAGACAATGCCAGTTATTAAGAGAGCTTCACATACACCTGTCTACCTTGGTAAGCGTTATATGGCGCCCTTTATAAACCCGGGCTGTAAAGCTGATCCTATAAAATTAAATTCAGAAAAAAACGACCCACCCAAAATTCAATCCAGCAGTATTCAATTCACACAAAATTGAACCCAGCAAGTGTCAAAATGGATAAGCTCTTCCCTCGTAAAACACAACCCAAGTGAAACTAGAAACAATCAAAATACGTCCAAGTAAGACTCAAAACGGCAAAAAGGAAGACGAAAAAAATAAAGCCGAGCAAAACTAGGCCCGGAGAAAACCCAATCCAAGCAAAATTTTGTCCCAAAAAAATTAACTCCAATCAAAATGGATCCCAAGCTAGCTTCAACCAAATAAGACTCAGACTTCAAGATTCAACAGCAAGACATAAGCCAATTTCAGTGCTATCACACCGAAATACGAAAACCTTAGAAGCTTATTAATCCAAGAAATAGTGGGGCTAAAATAGAAATGTAGCTTCTTGTCGACGCGGAAGAAGTGAAAATCGGTTATATACCATGTAAATCCTGTCTAGTTTTATTATTTCATCTCTTCAAGGCCTAACCATTGTTGGTTACGAGTTTTAGCCCTTTTGGGATCGAAACTCTGAGGAGGAGGGGACCAAAACCAATTCTATAAAGTAAATTCACTCCATACATTTTATAATGGTGTTATATTAAATCGCCTATATCTTTTTGTTTAAACAAATTAAGGGATGCCTTACCTCCAGGCTTAAGACCCAATTGGGTCCTTCAGTATAAGGATTATTAGGAAACGGTAGCACTCAACAAAACTAGACTTTATAGAAAGTAAAAAATTACTTTAATCTAAACCAAGTAAAATATACTCTATCAAGTATTTCCTCTGCCAATGGCTGCTAATATTCCCTAAAAAGTTTTCACCGGACTTGTTATTGGCATTTGAAGACAGATAAAGTTTCCTTGAATAGGATGCTTTCTTCAGCAAACATTTTTCAAACCAAAATAGTCACTACGAGTGTTTTTGCTGCTAAAGCTGTATATTGATTGGCCGCTAAGGGGTCAATACTAGAATATCCCCCAGAAATAAACTACTTAATAGATTATTCGTGAAATAATATGCACTTATCGTAGAAAATAATTTTATTCAAATTCGCATCAGAACTTGATGTAGGCTATTAATTGCCACTTCTTCCATTTTTTTTCATCATGCAAAGACTAGCCTAATACGTTTTTCCGTCGGCTATTGAGTATTACAGGTTTTTGTCGGTTCTTGTCGAAAGTTTTTTTTTATGCCTGTATGTGCCACTGTCGTTTTCGCAGACCTTCCCAATTCCCAGTTTTATCTTTTTGTGTGCTATTAAAAGTTTTCACCTCACTGATGTAAATTTGAGTGTGGAGATTTAGCCTGGAGGTGAGATAAATCGCCCAAACACTATTGGGGAGTGGCGGGTTAACCTCCATGTAAAAATCCTAAAACTAATAGGCAAGACTCATGTGGCTACACTTTAACCTTGTTCCATTCGGACATCAGCAGTGTTCCAAAAACAATGTTTTGGCAAGATATGCTCCTTTGGTATTTTACAATTCCTTTGACCGAGACTGTAACAATGTGGAATTTTAACGCTCAGGTATGTTACAGATCGCCTCTAGGGATTCTTAAGTCTTTGAACGTGCCTAGAAAATTTTTTTTTTTCATACGACCTTTGTCTTATAATACAAAGATTTACCATAAATATACTGGCTCCTAATAGGTAGTTTTGCTAAACTGGGGTTTATCGCAAGAAAAAAAATAGCTTACAGATGATTTGTCGGAGAATTTCCCTTTCTAAATATGTTTCTAGTGCAAATTCTTCTAACGTGGGTAATTCCAAAATAAACTAAATGACGCTTGCAGCACTAACTGCAGCCTAGAAAAGAGCAAACCACAGCCAATAGTAACCAAAATTTAAAAAACGTATTTGAAGAAGAATTACCTGATGAGAAAAAATTGCCCTCTAACATGGATTCAGAAATGGTAACTATTAATTCGGTTAATCCAAAAAGTAAAAGTTATTGCGAAACAAATTTATGGTGATTTCGAAAAAGAGCCTGCAACCTCTCGAAAATGGCGCCAAAGCGAAATGAAAAGCTGTACAATTGGAATACCCAAGATCGAAAACCTTACATATGATAATTACAGTCCCCCAGCTTGAACAATAAAGAAAAACCACTTTTTTGCTTGGGTAGTACTGATGTGTCTCCCTTTTTTCTTCCTTTATATCAGGGCTACTTGGTTACCAGAATATCATAGAAAGATGTTTAACGTCTCATCCGAATGGAAATTAAAATTTTTAGTGCCTTTTTTATGTGACTAACAAGATTGGAGGGCAGCTAGTGTGAGTTACTCAATTTGCTCATTGTTCAAAGATAGCATAGTGTTTATTATATACGACCATTTTTTAGGGTGGGATTCTTACAGAGGGGGGGGGGGATTTTCACGGGAAGTTTTCCATTGAAATGAAATTTTATGGGGGAACTTTCAAGGAGAAATTTTACAAGGGTGAGAAGGGGGTATTGTGGCATTATTTGAAAAAGTGTCACAAATTAAATAAAAAAATCAACTGGAAGTAAGGAGCAACATTAAAACTTAAAACGAGCAGGAATTATTCCGTATGTGAGGGGGACTGCACACCCTCTCGAAAAAAAATCATTACGGTCTTGCTTCTACATTAAATTTAAATTAAAAATGGGCAAAGATTAATTTAAAAAATTACAAGGTTTTTGTGATGGAAGTAAAGAGGGAAATTGAAACTTAAAACAAATAAAAATTCACACAACAAATAAGCTTCACAGTCAATCTAGCAAAAAACTATAAAACTAGTGTAAATAAACCAACTGATGATAATCATCTGTGTTTGTATGATTATAGAAAATTAGCACTTTGCTGAAAACGCAAAAGCTAAGTTAAAAAAAGAAAACAAGAACATTGATTTAGGAGTCAAAAGTGAGTCCGTAGCCTGAAAACAACAAACTCTATAACGCTTTTCATAGTCTTGTACCATTTGTGATACCAGTAACTTTCAGTAAACAATTAAAATTATTTTAAAAGTTATGCACAAACATAAATAGTATTTTGATAACTGTAAAGTCATTGAACAGCATACAAAAATAATGGATTGATTTGTCAGGCAACATATTTGTCTCATCAGCTATAATACCAATTGTGAGTAATACATAATTTTAAATAGTAAAAAACGCGCTTAAGTATTACTCGAAATGAAGAACAAAATTTTGGAAAGAATTGTACTTTGGAATGATCATGTTGAAAGTAAAGTAAAAGTCACCAGACAATATTCAACTAAATTGTTATGTGCCGCCAGAACCACTTGGGGTCTTAAACCATTTGCCCTAAGAAAGTTATGTAAAGCTGCTATTGAATCCACCATTTTATATGCAATACCTGTGTAGTTGTCAGCGCTGAATAAAAAAAAATGTAAAAAAGTTAGTATCTGTTCAAAGAATTTCCATGGTTTTAATTTCCTAAACTTTTTTATCCGCTAAAACTGAGACAATAACGGCTTTAGCAGGATGCCTTCCTATAGGCTTTAGAGCCAAAGAGATAAATCTCACCATATATCTAAAGAGAGAAGGGCCTGATTATTGGCCACTCATGAGTGATTTAAATGAACAGGCATAAATTAAATGAACATACACATTATACTGACTCGCAAGCAAACTATGTATTCGGTAATTCCTTTTCTACATTTAATACTATAAATGAAATTCGGAAAACTCCGCAAAAACCTATATGTGATATGGTATGAGTTATTCTGCCAAGCTGTTAAGCTCTGGACCCTTCAGATTTTTACTGATCATACTGACCTTCTTCAAGTCACAAAAATTACTCCTAACTATAAACTGACACAAATTGTAACTGGTTACTGTAAATTAAATTCATTTTTATGTAGAATTAATAAAAGTAATTGCTCCACTTGTGGTTGTGGTGACGAAGAGATCTTTTTGAGTGTAAACTTTTTAAAAATGAAGGAACTGAACTACAGTTTAAATTACAAGAGTTTTCTTACTCTGATATTTTAAT
Organism: Artemia sinica; assembly: GCA_027921565.1. Lineage (NCBI taxonomy): Eukaryota > Metazoa > Arthropoda > Branchiopoda > Anostraca > Artemiidae > Artemia > Artemia sinica. The sequence continues at coordinate 23,814,647 of CM051272.1, forward strand.
ATTAATGTTATTTGGTTTATTAAAGAGGTTTGGTTTGCCGTTTTCGCATACTTGAACCGAACAAAGAGACTGGATATTGTTTAATTTCTTTCCCTCTTTGCTATTTAGTAGATTGTATTTTGTAGCTGTATTTGGGAAATACTCTATGTGCAGTATTTTGTAGATTAGATAGAGAGATACATGGGTGTACGGAACGAGTGGGGGGGGGGAGATGCCCCCCCTAGAAATTCAAATTTACACTAGATATGGTTGAAAAAGCAGTTGAAAAAGTTAGATGGTTAAAATAGCTGGAAATAAACAGCTGGAATGACAGAATAAAAGTCAAATAATACGCAATTATTCATAATATCTTGGAAAGATTTAGCTCTAATCCAAGAAGATTGATTAATGCTGAAGCTCATTGATGATTTATGATTTTTGGTGACTACTTATTAATAAAGATTTCATAGGGATGATAGAACTTGCTGACAATGTAAGGTTTTGTGAACTGCCAGTATAATTTCAGCCCCCACCCTTCATCAGAGAATCAGCTGCCCCCCCCCCCCCCAAGAGAAGAAGCTACGTGCGCCCATGTTAAGATACTCTGTAGGGGTTTAGTCACTGAATAAAAATATTCATTTATATAGAGAACCTAAGGTTATGATACAAATTCTAAAGCTAGTTTTAACTTGGCTCTTTACTTCCCTCAGAAAAACTTAGTTTTTTAAATTAATTTGCATCATGAATCGAATAGAAATTTGTCTTTTCCCACTAATTAAATTTAAAAATTGAATATGAAAATGATTTTCTAAAGAGAATTTATAATTTGAAAGTCGTACAAATTAACATGTCTACTAAACCCAGATGACTCAAACTTCGTTTTTCTCTTTTATTTGTTTTTATTTTTTATTTATGTGCTCTCAACTTTCATAAATATAAGAAATTTCCGTAACAATGAAGGCCTGTGTCTATTTACTACTACCACAAGCCAATATCAAGCCGAATTCGGTCGAAGATGCTTGATTCGGAAAAACTCTTTGATATCCTTAATCTCCTTTCCAAAATAAACTTTTGAATACAATCCTGAAATTTGATTTTATTATTAGGTAGTTATGCCCTCTTCATCAACTCTCTGCATTTGCTTCATTAACTTACCAGACATCATTCTTTTTCTGTCTTTTTTCAGACTCGACCAAAAAAATTAGTGACGTTCTTTTGGAATTTTCTGGGGATGGAGTCCTCTCGAAATGTAATCCAGACGGAGTAAGTCCACTTTATATTGAGCTTTTCTTATGGGTTGGATACGACTGCTCTTCCAATAGCAGTTCAGCAAAGCCTTTCTAGCTATTGTTTTCTTTTTTTAAAGACGACAAATTGCCAAAAAATGGTTTTTATTCTGTGATGCTGAATTAACTTAAAGAAAAAGTAAAATACAATTCCAGACCTTGAAGATGCAGCCAGATGGCATAATACTAAGGTAGTAAAATTTATATGGGCACGTTAAAAATTCAGGAGTAGCCGATCTGGACTTGGCACAGTTAGAATTATAAATGGGACCACAATTAGAGAGAAGGGAAGAGATAAAGAGAGATGGGCAGAATATTTTGAGAATCTACTAAACAGAGATTGAGTTACAGTAAAAGATATAGAAAAGAATGAAAACGTTTGTGACACTTTAGACTGAAGGAAGATATATTTTGTGGGAAAGAATTAGTAACAGTACTAAAAGGAATGAAAAATAATAAGGTCTTAAGTGCTGATGGTGAGGTAAACGAGCTTTTTATATATGGTGGCTGTGAAGCTAGAGATAAACTACTGAAGATTATGAATATGATTTTTGGAAAAAGAGAAGGACCTAGCAATTTTAGTAAAATTATAATTTAGCTCCTAAGAAAGGTGGTAAGAGTGAGTGTGGTAATTATTGAGGCATTAGCTTGATTTCTGTTTGCTATATGAATCCCTTTTATGCAGTGCAATTTTATGTAGTGCTACTATCGTACTATGTAGTGCGTTTTTAGCGTTATGTACGAAAATAACATTGCTGCGGTTAAGGTTGGAAATGAGGTTAGTGGCTTGTTTTGTATTAAATCAGGAGTTAAGGAGAGCTGCGTTCTATCCCCACTTGTATGGATCATTTTGACGTACTTTGTCTGAGGAGCACAGCAAAGAAAATGAGAGAACACAGAATTATTTGGGGAGGTAGAAATCTCATAGACTTAGAATACGCTGATAATTTAAGTATCCTAGATGAAAATGTTAGCACCATGAGTAAATATTCGGAAGTTTTGAGTTTCCCAGGTTCAAGAACAGACTTAAAAATTAATATTAAGAAGACTAGATCGCTAAGACTAGGATTAAGTGAAGCAGAAGAAGTTATGATGGGAACGAGAAGATCGATCAAGTTGACAGTTTTACTTGCCTAGGTAGCACTATTAGTAAAGGTGGATAAATCTGTGAACCAATGTTAGAATATTAGAAGGAACAGTGATCCCAATGGCCAAGTACTGTTGTGTAGCGTGGGTGCTCCGGAAGACAGAGGAGGATTTGCTTCATGTTTTCTAGAGAAATTGCTTACAGGTTGTTTTGGGTATCCAAATGACTGACCGTATCTCATACAGTAATCATAGGCAGCGCGCTAGCGCTGCCTAATTAAAGAACGATGTGGCCACAATTTGTTTTTTTTTCTTCTTTCTTCGACAGGCACTTCGTATCGAAGGAGTTGTCGTAGAAACTTCGAAAAGGGCTTATTCGATTGGAAATTGGGGTAGCTAGTGCCCTTTTTAATAGCCAAAAGGGATTGGAGGGCAACTAGCCCCCCACCCACGCCCATCATTCCCCCAAACACATCCAATCAAAATTTCGAGATAGCCATTTTGTTCAGTGTAGTTGATTTCCAGATAGAAAATGTGTTTTTGAGGACGACACTCCCCCACAACCCTCAAGGCAAGGGATTTAAGTTATGCCCTGAGGGCATATAAGAACAATGTTGGCACAATGTACCATATATTATTTTTTTACTTTAGAGCAGGGCACTTCATATGGAAGGGGTCGTAGTAGAGACTTCAAAAGGGGCTCATTCGATTGGAAATCGAGAGTTCTAGGGCCCTTTTTAATAGTAGAAAGTGATTAGAGGGCAACTAGCCCCCCCCCCACGCCAATCATTACCCCAAACACATCCAATCAAAATTTCGAGATAGCCATTTTGTTCAGTGTAGTTGATTTCCAGATAGAAAATGTGTTTTTGAGGACGACACTCCCCCACAACCCTCAAGGCAAGGGATTTAAGTTATGCCCTGGGGGCATATAAGGTTTTTATAGAAGGCGTTGTTGTAGAAACTTCAAAACAGGCTCATTCGATTGGAAATTCGAAGGGGAAGTACCGTTTTTAATAGTCGAAAGTAATTGGAGGGCAAATAGACCCCCCCCCCCCACGCCCATCATTCCCCCAAACACATCCAATCAAAATTTTGAAATAGTCATTTTGTTCAGCGTAGTTGATTTCCAGATAGAAAATATGTTTTTGAGAAGGAGACACTCCCCCACAAACCTCAGGGCAAGGGTTGTAAGTTATGCCTTGGGGGTATATAAGGTTTTTATAGAACGCGTTATCGTAAAAACTTCAAAAAGGGCTAATTCGATTAGAAATTGAAATGGCTAGTGCCCTTTTTTATAGTCGGAAGTAATTGGAAGGCAACTAACATCCCTTCCACGCCCACCATTTCCCCAAACACATCCAATCAAAATTTTGAGATAGCAATTTTGCTCCACGCAGTTTAAAGTTCAGGAAATTATACCTTTTAGCAGGACATTCCCCCCACAGTCTTCAAAGCAAGGGTTATAAATTATGCCCTGGGGGCATATGAGTTTTTATTGAAATCTTTGTCGTAGAAACTTGAAAAAGGGCTCATTCGATTGGAAATTCAAAGGGCTAGTGCCCTTTTTAATAGTCGAAAGTTATTTGAGGGCAACTAACCCCCTCTCTCACCCACCTTTTCTTCAAACACATCCAATCAAATTTTTATATAGCCATTTTGTCCAGTGTTCTTGATTTCCAGATAGAAATTATGATTTTGAGGAGGACACTTCCCCACAGCCCTCAGGGCAAGGGTTGTGAGTTATGTCCTGGGGGCATATAAGGTTTTTATAGAACGCGTTGTCGTAGAAACTTCAAAAAGGGCTCATTCGATTGGAAATTGAAATGGCTAGTGTTCTTTTTAACAGTCGAAAGTGATTGGAAGGCAACTAACACCCTTTCCACGCCCACCATTTCCCCAAACACATCCAATCAAAATTCTGAGATAGCCATTTTGTTCCACGCAGTTTAAAGTTCAGGAAATTACACCTTTGAGCAGGACACTCCCCCCACAGTCTTCAGGGCAACGGTTATAAGTTATGCCCTGGGGGCATATAAGGTTTTTATTGAAATCTTTGTCGTAGAAACTTGAAAAAGGGCTCATTCGATTGGAAATTTAAAGGGCTAGTGCCCTTTTTAATAGTTGAAAGTTTTGGAAATTAGGTGTTTAAGGATGACAACCCGTCCCCCCACAACCCTCGGGGCAAGGGTTGTAAGTTATGCCCTGGAATCATGTAAGGTTTTTATAGAAAGCGATGTTGTAAAAACATCAAAATGGGCTCATTCAATTAAAAATTGAAAGGGATAGTGCCCTTTTAATAGTCGAAAGTGATTGAAGGGTAACTAACCCCCCTCTAACGCTCACCATTTCCCCAAACACATCCAATAAAAATTTTAAGATATACATTTTGTTCAACGTAGTCCAAAGTTCTGGATAATTAGGTCTTTTAGGATGATAGCCCCCTCAGAGTCCCCAGTTCAAGGGTTGTAAGTCCAGATAGAAAATATCTTTTTGAGGAGGACACTCCCCCACGACCCTCAGGGCAAGGGTTTTAAGTTATGCCATGAGGGCATATAAGAACAATGTTGGCACAATGTACCATATATTATTTTTTTACTTTAGAGCAGGGCACTTCATATGGAAGGGGTCGTAGTAGAGACTTCAAAAGGGGCTCATTCGATTGGAAATCGAGAGTTCTAGGGCCCTTTTTAATAGTAGAAAGTGATTAGAGGGCAACTAGCCCCCCCCCCCCCCACGCCAATCATTACCCCAAACACATCCAATCAAAATTTCGAGATAGCCATTTTGTTCAGTGTAGTTGATTTCCAGATAGAAAATGTGTTTTTGAGGACGACACTCCCCCACAACCCTCAAGGCAAGGGATTTAAGTTATGCCCTGGGGGCATATAAGGTTTTTATAGAAGGCGTTGTTGTAGAAACTTCAAAACAGGCTCATTCGATTGGAAATTCGAAGGGGAAGTACCGTTTTTTAATAGTCGAAAGTAATTGGAGGGCAAATAGACCCCCCCCCCCCACGCCCATCATTCCCCCAAACACATCCAATCAAAATTTTGAAATAGTCATTTTGTTCAGCGTAGTTGATTTCCAGATAGAAATATGTTTTTGAGAAGGAGACACTCCCCCACAAACCTCAGGGCAAGGGTTGTAAGTTATGCCTTGGGGGTATATAAGGTTTTTATAGAACGCGTTATCGTAAAAACTTCAAAAAGGGCTAATTCGATTAGAAATTGAAATGGCTAGTGCCCTTTTTTATAGTCGGAAGTAATTGGAAGGCAACTAACATCCCTTCCACGCCCACCATTTCCCCAAACACATCCAATCAAAATTTTGAGATAGCAATTTTGCTCCACGCAGTTTAAAGTTCAGGAAATTATACCTTTTAGCAGGACATTCCCCCCACAGTCTTCAAAGCAAGGGTTATAAATTATGCCCTGGGGGCATATGAGTTTTTATTGAAATCTTTGTCGTAGAAACTTGAAAAAGGGCTCATTCGATTGGAAATTCAAAGGTCTAGTGCCCTTTTTAATAGTCGAAAGTTATTTGAGGGCAACTAACCCCCCTCTCTCACCCACCTTTTCTTCAAACACATCCAATCAAAATTTTTATATAGCCATTTTGTCCAGTGTTCTTGATTTCCAGATAGAAATTATGATTTTGAGGAGGACACTTCCCCACAGCCCTCAGGGCAAGGGTTGTGAGTTATGTCCTGGGGGCATATAAGGTTTTTATAGAACGCGTTGTCGTAGAAACTTCAAAAATGGCTCATTCGATTGGAAATTGAAATGGCTAGTGTTCTTTTTAACAGTCGAAAGTGATTGGAAGGCAACTAACACCCTTTCCACGCCCACCATTTCCCCAAACACATCCAATCAAAATTCTGAGATAGCCATTTTGTTCCACGCAGTTTAAAGTTCAGGAAATTACACCTTTGAGCAGGACACTCCCCCCACAGTCTTCAGGGCAACGGTTATAAGTTATGCCCTGGGGGCATATAAGGTTTTTATTGAAATCTTTGTCGTAGAAACTTGAAAAAGGGCTCATTCGATTGGAAATTTAAAGGGCTAGTGCCCTTTTTAATAGTTGAAAGTTTTGGAAATTAGGTGTTTAAGGATGACAACCCGTCCCCCCACAACCCTCGGGGCAAGGGTTGTAAGTTATGCCCTGGAATCATGTAAGGTTTTTATAGAAAGCGATGTTGTAAAAACATCAAAATGGGCTCATTCAATTAAAAATTGAAAGGGATAGTGCCCTTTTAATAGTCGAAAGTGATTGAAGGGTAACTAACCCCCCTCTAACGCTCACCATTTCCCCAAACACATCCAATAAAAATTTTAAGATATACATTTTGTTCAACGTAGTCCAAAGTTCTGGATAATTAGGTCTTTTAGGATGATAGCCCCCTCAGAGTCCCCAGTTCAAGGGTTGTAAGTTATGCCCTGGGGGCATTTAAGGTTTATATAGAAAGTTGTTGTAAAAATTTCAAAAAGGGCTCATTTGTTTGGAAATTGAAATGGCCCATTTTAATAGTCGAAAGTGAATGGAGAGTAATTGACCACCCTCTCACGCCCACCATTTCCCCAAACACATTCAATCAAAGTTTAGAGATACCCATTTTGTTCAAAGTAGTTGAAAGTTCTGGGAATTATGTGTTTAAGGATGACAAACCCCCCAGAGTTCCCAGGGCAAAATTTGTAAGTTAAGATTAAATCAAAAATGCACTGTGTTAATGCTAATTCTCAATAAGGCATCTCAGCAGTATCCCAAGAACGACTGAGGGTATTCTATTCAAACTTTCGGGGCTACTTCTGCTCTTAAAATTTAACCAAATCAAAATAGCGTAAGTGTATGCAAGCTATCAAAGAAAGTAAACAGATTTTTTTGAGAATGGTAACCTTTTACCATTCGGTTAAATTTAACCAAATCAAAATAGCGTAAGTGTATGCAAGCTATCAAAGAAAGTAAACAGATTTTTTTGCGAATGGTATCAAGTTTACTATTTCAGGTCAACTAGAGGAAGTATGAAACTAAATTAAACACTACTATTTGTGTCCAGATTTTTAAAAGGGTGCATGTTGTTAAAAATTGCTGAAAATTTTTCTCCAGGATACAAATAGCAGGCCAAACTATAGAGTCTTAAAAAAAAGGTTTAAACTACTATTTTCTTTTTCCCTGAAAAGACTATGTCGATATAAAACGAACAGAAATTAATTTAAAAATTTTTTTCCACAGACTAAGTTTTTCAAAGAAAAGTAAAGAACTCCATTAAACCAAAAATGAGCAAAAATAAAATCAAATAATCTACCAGGCGTGAAACTACCACAAATCAGCATCGATAAGTAAATGAAACACAAAACGAACAGAAATTACAATAAATAACCGAGTCAAACTCAAAACGAGCAGAAATTAACATGAGTAGGGCTCAAAACCCCTATGCCTTCCCAAGGCCAGAACATAATTTGCACTTTACTGAAAAAAATACGAATGGAATGAGCATTGTCATTTTAATATACTTATACTGATATTTGTTAAACAAAATGTTAATATTATTGGATTTATTAAAGTTATAAAAGTAAAAACATTTATATTTTTTTCAGTAAAGTGCAAATGCAGAATGACGGAGGGCCAATTTATGCTTCCACTAATATAAACTAAGAATCAATGCGTGATTTCGCTACAAAGAAGGACAACATGACTGCCTTCCTGCAAAAAAAAAAAAACGGAAGTGAGAAGTGTTGGAGTGTCCATAACCTCACGTCTTGTCTCCAGTCACACTAATATTAAAATATCTATGTGATTCTTCTTCAAACAAGATGCAACATGCCTACCTTTTCACTAAAACTTAGCGGTGGAAGGGACGAGACGGAATAAAAATACCTCTCGCTTGCTTTGGTTTTCCAAAGACTGCTCAAAGATGACAACAAGGCTATCTACGTTGAAGCGCCAAAAATCCGAAGAAAATACTAACATTTCCGGCAGGTGGGCCCAAATGGGAACATGATCGTGTTTTTTGTCACCACGCACACAAGTTACACAACGTTAGACATAAACATAGTATCTTTTTTTTTTACCTCTTTTACCTGAGAAAAAAAAAATTCAAATGTTAGTTCTCATTTGAGACCATTCACGCTTAATGGATCTATGCTAAAGTCGAATTATAACAGGATATATGAATATATGAAATATATGAATATATGAATATATGAATATATGATACAGGATATATGAATATATGAAATATATGAATATATGAATATATGATACAGGATGTATGAATATATGAAATATCATATATTTCATATATGAAATATGTGAATTTATTTTTATTTCAATTCTGAGAACGGTTTAGTCAAAGCCTAAAAAATAAACAGGATCTGACAAGACTTTTTTTTTACTTAGATTTTGCCAGCATAGATATTAATAAAATGATGCCAACTCTTACTCTAATGACGCAAGTAAAGAACCATTATTTTTCTTTACGGGATGTGGTTTACAATATTTTAAAACTTGTTCTCCGTAAGCTATCCTACTCTTTATTAAATAAAAAAAACAAGTTTTTTTAACTGTAAGGAACGACGTTAAAACTTAAAACGAACAGAAAGTATTCCGTTTATGAAGGGGGCTGTCCCCTCCTCAACGTCTCGCTCTTTACGCTAAAGTTTTTTATTGTTTAAAAAAATAGAGTTGTGAGAAAGTCAAACTTTAGCGTAAAGAGCGTGGTGTTGAGGAAGGGACAGCCCCCTTCATAAACGGAATAATTTCTGTTCGTTTTAAGTTTTAACGTCGTTCCTTACTTTCAGTTAAAAAAACTTGTTTTTTTTATTTAATTTTTGAACGTTTTTGAATTAATACAGGTTTCGATTTTGGCTCACCGTACATTACTAATTAAAATAAAATTTGCATATAAATTTTACTTTTATTTGGTTAAATGGCTTTCTTGAAACTTGTTTAATTTTATTTACGAACGTTTTTATTAGTAATAAATATACGTAACTTACGAATTAACTTACGTAACGAACTTCTATATTCATAGATTTTTTAATACGTATTAAAAATCTATGAAAAAAATCAGTTGAAAAACTTGTTGTTTTTTTTTACTTAACTTCTGATCTTTTTCTTTAATAATGCTGGAAAATACGGCACCCCCTTCATAGCAATATCCCTTCCCCCATGAAAACTTCCTTCATAGAAAGATCCTCCATATAACCCCCGACCCACCTTCCCCCCACCTACCAGAAAAAAATCCCCCCTGAAAACGTCTGTATACTTCCCAATGACTAATACTATGTGTTAACATTGGGTAAAGTTCATAACTTTCAGCCCTCCCCCCGCGGAGTTCGGGGGATTAAGTCACCCTAAAAGACATCGTTATCATATTTTCGACCACTTTGAACAAAATGGCTATCTCAAAATTTTGATTGGGTGACTTTGGGAAAAAAATGAGCGTGGGAGGGGGCCTAGTTGCCCTCCGTTTTTTTGTCACTTAAAAAGGGCACTAGAACTTTTAATTTCCATTCTAAAAAGCCCTCCCACGATATTCTAGGACCATTGGGTCAATACGATCACCCCTGGAAAAAAAAACAACAAAAAAAAAACAAATAAACACGCATCCGTGATCTTTCTTCTGGCAAAAAATGCAAAATTCCACATTTTTTGTAGATAGGTGCTTGAAACCTCTACAGTAGGGTTCTCTGATACGCTGAATATGATAGTGTGGTTTTCATTAAGGTTCCATAACTTTTAGGGGGTCTTTTCCCCTTTTTTCTAAAATCAGCCAAATTTTCTCAGTCACGTAACTTTTGATAGGTAAGAATAAAATTGATAAAACTTATATATTTGAAATCAGCTTTAAAATCTGATTCTTTTGATGTATCTCTTAGTATCAAAATTCCGTTTTTTTAGAGTTTCGGTTACCATTGAGCCGGGTCGCTCCTTACTTACAGTTCGTTACCACGAACTGTTTGATACTACGAACAGAAAGTCATAAGCAAGGGAACTCTTTGGTAGAAGGCAAATACCAGAGTTGAGAATAGTTATCGATAAATTTCACCGATGAAAGATTGTACCTAGAAAACTGCACCAAATAAAATTGCAATCAGTATTGCCCAAGAAAGTTTAAAGCCGCAAAATATTTTACAAGAGCTTTTGAAAACCATGTACGAGTTGTTTTAGAATCCAAATTGAGAAAGTCCACTGAAATTCGGCCACATCTTTAAGACATTAGCGCTTAAAAAACTTGATTGTCTGGGATTTTTTTTTTTTTTTTTGTGATCATGAGGAACACCCAAATAAGAAAAGCTAACATAAAGATATGAGAAAATTATTTAGCCGTAAAATATTGAAAAACTTGTTTAAACAAATGTTTACCATTTTTGTTTAATTTGATCTTAAATATATTTTTTTATGTTCGGAACCATAAGTAGGAAAAAAAAATTATGTAGCTTTTCCCATTGGAACAATCTCGTACATTTTTTTTTCTTACTGAACAAATCGATTCCATTCCAGACAGTGGCGGATCCAGGGTGGCGATGGGGGCCGCGAGCCCTCCCCCCCTAACGTAGTCTAAAGTAGTGTAATTAATTTAATTAACGCAAGTTTGCGTTAATTAAACTTGCTCCAAACGTAAGTTTATCGGATCAACCTATTTTGCCCCCCCCCCCCCTAAAAAATCCTGGATCCGCCCCTGATTCCAGAACGGTTCGTAAACTAGATATCTCAAAAGTAAGCATACCCGGGCGACAAAGAGTGAAGTAGTAACGTATTGCAGTAGGCATTTATATAGAAGGTCTTCAGACGGGGCCTCCCGAAACGGCCAAATTTAATTATTGTTTCCATATTTTTATTATATTTTTCTTACAATATGCTTCTTTTTAGGCTTCTAATGACCCTCTCTTAAAAAAAAATCCTGCTTAAGCACCTGGCATAGAGCCAATCCCATAAAACACTTAGTAAACGGTGAGGCATCTCCATGTATTATTGTTATTTTTCCCCAATCATTTCGCATGGAAGGGATATTCACAGAAAGTTGAGGGGTGGAGGGCTCATAAGGATAGGAAATTGCAAGTTCTACTGCCCTTTTTAAGGTTCCGAACGTGGTCTGATGGCAATCAGCCTCCTTCAATGCTCTTTTTTATACCGCTACATCGCGTAGCCCTTCATGGTATTCGGTCACAATTTCAAGATATGCATTTGCTCAACATAGACAAAAGATCTTATAAGTATGCCTCCAGTATTTACAAGCCCCCTAGAGCCCATCTATGGACATTGTGCGTTGTTTAGATATGGGTCTCTCTTTGATAGAAATTCTTAGAGATTGCTCCCAAGGCGAAGATTTCCGAGAATTTCCCAATGATAAACTCCTAAAACGACCCACGCACCTGAGCTCATAAAAAACCTAGTGTGTACATGAGTTTTAAAAATGTTTTGTCTTTTGTATCTTGGAATTGGCTTTTGGGATTGATCAGACAATTTCAGAGAGAATCTGGGAGAGGGGAAGCAAAAATAAAATATCATTTTGAAAACAAAATAAACACTTTTACAATGAGGCATTTACCCCATGTTTTATATACATTTTCCTCAATATGGTCCTGTTTCTTTATCTTCTTATTTTGAAAAAAAAAAAGAAAAATCCTTGCCCCATATCCCTAATTCATTTTGCAAATTTACGCCATTAATTGTGAGCTGATGGTTTTCTCTTATACTTTCTTCTATTCCATTACACAGCATTTTGTTATGCAGTCGTGCCTTTAGCTTGGGGTAAAATTGATGAACTTTATTCCTGAGCGATAATTTCAACTTGTCTTTTGCAAAAACTCACCAGGCTTGTTTGGATTTGAATATATTGCCAGGAAGATCCAGATCAAAATAACAACAAAACTGAATTACTAATAGTAAAAACAAACAACTTCATATTGCATCAGCATGGTTTTGATTTGGAAAAATGTCTGGATAGCTAGGCCGCGTCGAGGTCTTAATGGGTAGTTGGAATATGGGGGAAAACGGAGGTATACACTTAGTTGGATACTTTCATTTGTGTAATACAGGTTCTCAGGTGTTACTAATTTGAGCTTCGCCTGTATCTTTACTGAGGCAAAGCAGTTCTCTTAGATTTTTTATCATCTTTCTCAATTTGTGTTTCCAATACTTTGGAATGTTCACTAACTTAAACATCATAATAGATCGATGGGTTATAATAGATTTTTAAACAAACCTAATAAACTGAATAAAGTATTTACAAACATTAACATTCTTCGCTGTCAAGGATTTAAAAATAAATTGTCTCTTTGTTCTTTCTTTCAGGATGTGGATTACACCACTTTCAAGCTAGTTCTTGACACATACCTAGATATAGAAACGCCGGAAGAACTTTGTCAGCACGTTTTTTTATCTTTTGTTAAAAAGCCGTCCATAGTGCAGCCTGTATTGAAGGAAATGGCTGCGCTGAGTTCAACCACTATTTGTGCTCCAATTTTAAGTGAAGCCAACGCCGAAGGATCTCTTAAGTTTCCTGGCTTATCAGAGAGGCTTCATGGTATTACAGAAAAACTTGGTAGCCTGGGGCATATTAGGTCTGATTCGGAAGTTGCCGTTCGTGCACGAACTGGTATATATATATTTTTTTTTAATAGCTGCTCTAATTTTGATTTTATTATTATACTACCAAGGATTGCATTTGAACAAATTCCTTAATTTCGGCTGCTTTTGGCAATATTTTATGAACATAGTAGCATAAAAAATAATATAAAATTGTGATAGTATGTGAGAACTTTATAAGAACCTGCACGGTTTAATTTCACTACTATATAGTTTACTAAACTTCAACTTACTCGTTTACATAGCAGAGCATGTAAGTTTCCTTACATATTAGAGCCGTTTAGAGCTGTGAAATTAAACTGTACGGGTTCTTATAAAGTTCTTGAATACTATTACAATTTAAATAATTTATTTATGCTGCTATGTTCATAAAATATTGCCAAAAGAAGCTGAAATTAAGGATTGTTTCCTTTTTGTATCCTTCCTTTTTTCCTGTTTTGTTTCCTTGTTCTGGTAGCTACTACCCAATAAAAACAAATCGGTATTGGCAACTCAAAATTGTTTTAAACTATTTTTCGTCAAGCAATGATTGATACCCCATTCCTTCAAGCTGACCCATCTAAACAATTGGTTTTTCTAGAATATCATTAAAAGGCTACAATTAGGAAGGAAGGGATTGCCCCTCCCCCTAAGTTCTGAAAGTGCCTTTTTGGAATTTTTATTTACCCCCCCCCCTAGATTAAAAAAAATACTTTGGTTTGTATTTTCAAATAAAAATTTGCCAAAATCTCTTCCTTCTCCCTATATTTTGTGAATCGGTGCCCTTAATATTGCTTGTTTCTCAAGAGGCACGAAGGATGTTGGTTTTTCCGGGATAATTAATTATTATATTTGTGCTTACAGAAAATGCTGGAAACTCAAGGTTTTAGCTCCAAAATTCTACTTCCTTTTTTTGTGGAAGGTCTAAAACATTAACCCCTAACCTCGTGCACAGTAAAAATTATTCAGTATTTTTATCATTAGGTAGCAAAGGTGCATTCATGAATTATCCTAAATATTTTTAGTGTATTTACTAGTTTTTTTGCAATAGCTTGAAAAAAAAATCCAAAAAGAAGTTTTTCGAAGAAAAGTAAAGAGCTACACTGATCATAAGGCGAGCAAAAATAAAGTCATATAATAGCCCAAACTTACAAAGACTAGAGATCAAAAAGTTCGTGGTAACGAACTGTAAGTAAGGAGCGACCCGGCTCAATAGTAACCAAAACTCTAAACAACGGAATGTTGATACCAATAGATACATCAAAAGAATCAGATTTTAATGCTGATTTCAAATATATAAGTTTCATCAAGTTGATTCTCACCCGTCAAGTTACGCGCCTGAGAATATTTGCCTTATTTTTGAAAAAATGGTTAAACACCCTCTAAAAGTCATAAAACCTTAATGAAAATCATACCATCAGATTCAGCGTATCAGAAAACCCTACCGTGGAGGTTTCAAGCTCCTATCTGCAAAAATGTGAAATTTTGTATTTTTTGCCAGAAAAAAGATCACGGATGCCTGTATATGTGTTTTTTTGTTTTTTTCTTTTCCCCAGGGGTGATCGTATCGAACAAGTGATCCTAGAATATCAAAGGAGGGCTCATTCGAACGGAAATTAAAAGTTCTAGTGACCTTTTTAAGTGACCAAAAATATGGAGGATAATTTGGCCCCCTCCCACGCTCATTGTTTTCCCAAAGTCACCCGATAAAAATTTTGACGTAGCCATTTTGTTTAGAATGGTAAAAAAATGTAATAAGTATGTCTTTGAGGATGACTAATCCCCCACAGTCCCGAGGGGAAGGGCTGCAAGTTATGAACTTTGCCCAATTTTTACATATAGTATTGTTTATTGGGAAGTATACAGACATTTTCAGGTGGGATTTTTTCTGGTAGCTGGGTGGAGGGTCAGTGATTACTTGGGAGGATCTTTCCATGGAGGAAGTTTTCCTGGGGGAAGGAACATTGCTGTGAAGGGGGCACCGGATTTTCCAGCATTATTTTAAAAAATACGATCAGAAATTAAATAAAAAGAATAAGTTTTACAACTGAAAGTAAGGAGGACTTCAAAACTTAAAACGAACAGAAATTATTACGTATATGGTTGGGTTTACCTCCTAGCCAATACCTCGTTCTTTGCACTAAAGTTTTTTTTAGCACTTTCATAAGAGCTATTTAGTCTAATTAACGGTCTTTGTGATTAAGGGGTCATTCTTAAAGAATTAGAACAAAATTTGAACTTTAGCGTAAAGAGCGAGGTATTAACTACGGGGTGAACCGCCCAATATACGTAATAAAAATATACGAATATAGAAATTCGTTACGTAAGTTAATTCGTAAGTTACATATATTTATTAATAATAAAAACGTTCGTAAATAAAATTAAACAACTTTCGAGAAAGCCATTTAACCAGTAAAAGTAAAATTAATATGCAAATTTTGTTTTAATTATTCATGTACGATAAGCCAAAATCAAAACCTGTATTCATTCAATTATTTTCAGAAATTAAATAAAAAAACAAGGTTTTTTTAACCGAAAGTAAGGAGCGACACTAAAACTTAAAACGAACAGAAGTTATTCCGTATATGAAAGGGGCTGTCCCCTCCTCAATGCCTGGCTCTTTACGCTAAAGTTTGACTCTATCTCATAACTCTATTTTTTAAACAATTTAAAACTTCAGCGTAAAGAGCAAGGCATTGAGGAGGGAACAGCCCCTTTTAGACCCCGGCGCCGCGCCGGCGGATCGACCGAACGCCGCCACCGAGAGGCCCGGTCGAACACCACCGAAGTGTCGTAACGCTGCCGGCGCGCCGTAGGCGCGCCGCCGCCGGCAGAGGTGGCGGCGTTCGGTCGACTTGAAATTAATTTTGCGGCAATTCTTTATTGCGTCAACCGCAAAGTCGGAGCTTTTCCTTCTCGTGTGGTTTAGTATTTCGATTTCCTGATTAGAAATCAAGCAGGGCTTGCACTATCCCCGAATTTTTGGGTATTTCCCCGAAATAAAATTGGTTCCCCAAATCCCTGAAAATCCCGTAATCACGGTGCCACCCCTAGAGATTTATCAACAGTGACTTTCCCTGCCAAATATTACTTTGCCTACCATAATTCTTCACTACTCTCTTGTTCATTAGTAGTAATGATCCTATTGACGCCGGACGAACAGTGGGACGAACACAAGAATATACAGTGTAGTTTGACGAACACATTGCAAAAAGCGTGCAATCCCTTTATATTATAGACTTATAAAGCGACCAAACACGTTTTGAAACTATGGACGAGATAGTGTAATGCAACCAGATGGGTTTTCTGAGGTCACACCCATTTTTTAGGGCCAATCGGAGAGAGCGGGTGCTGCTCCATATGCGATAACTTGATTAGTAATTGGATTCAAATAAAAGGAGAGATTTTCATTGTAGTTCATATTAGTAAGAGAATTGAATTCAGAGAATAGTTTTATTTGCGACGATATTAGTAGAGAAAATGAGTGGAGCATTTACACTATTGGAGGTTGATGGTGGAGCAGGTAACAGCGGCAATGATACAAGAGTACCAAACGTGGCTGTGGAAATAACACGAGGATGTAGACTAAGCCTTGAATGGGATGATATGTATGGTACATACGTGATATCATTGAGCAAATTTAAAATGGAGGAGCAATTATGCTTTGCTGCAAAACTGAACATTGTGCATATAAATAGACTTCAGGCAGCATTAGATGCACTAGTGAAATATATTGGTGAAAACAAATTGAATCAGTGATTATTATTCTTGTAATTATGCTCAATAAAACTGTTTCTAAATCGAAGATATTTTTCTTTCTATAGTAGGCTATCATATATTTTTTAGAGTAGAAAAAAAAAGTCTGGTTAGTCTGAAGTTGATTGTGAGAGTATTAGGACTCTAAAAAAATTGATAGATTTGAGAAAGAGCGAATCATGGGTAATGTTGTGTTTTATGGAAAAACGTTTGATTCTAGATGATGATTTTCTAGAGTTATCTATTCAAAGGAAGATGTTTTCTCAGGGAATGCTTGTTGATACCTGATTCTCCATGAAAACTGATTCTCCATCATTAGACTATTGCATGCAGCCTTTACGTCTTGGACCAATGGCATTTACACAGTTTATTGACATATTAATCACGACACAGCAAAATGATATTGTGGATATGCTTTTGAACATTAGCTTATAAATTTAGAACTTTTTTCATGAGAAAGATGATGTTCAAGGATGATCTACTCCTCTCTCTCTCTCTCTATCCCACTCAATTTGTTGATAGTAGCTCAGTTTCGTTTTGGCGGTGAGAGTGTCAACACATGAATAAATGTTCCATACATGTCCACTATGCATGTATCATCATCATCATGTGAGAATTGTACAATGATTGATGAGTATGATGAAAAGTGTAGATTCTGCAACCCGTGTAAATTGCATTAGAGGATATGCTGTACAAATTAAAGGTTGTAATTCCTGTCTTGAAATGGTGTGTGACGCTCATCCTAGAGGGCACCTATGCTCCAATCGCCACTACCATAAATGTAATCAGTGGGAGAATACATATCCTGGTATGATTGGAAAGAATCCTTAGCGTGATTTTAGTTATTGCTAAGAGATTGGCATCGTCGTGGCTTTAGATTGTTCTGGGAGGAGGAGCCAGGTCAGCGATTCAACTGTTGGAGCAACAAAAGAATTTGGTTTCTACGTCATCGTTGTGAAAACAATGACTACTATGATTATAAGCCCACTGATTTTTATTTAGCTGTGACGGAATGTGATTCGCCACTTGAGGACACTGTTTGTGACATTGCTTCAAATAAGCAAATTGAAGCATGCGAATTCTACAAAATGAATGAGAATAGTATCATTGACTATACAAAGAGATATGACAAGAGTGAAGTTACACTCTACTGTAGAAAATGTGACCCTGACATTGCAGCACATCAGGATCAGTATACTGTGAATTCAGATAATCTACCTGCATTAGTTGTTCTCGACAAGTACCTATACGTAGTAGAAGATGAAAACTAAAGAGTAGAAAAGTCGTTTTTATCATGTGTATACATTATTTTTTATTAATAAACAATTTCACATACATTTTTAGAACATTTTATTCTTAGGGCACTAAAATCAATATTAAACGCTTTGTAAGTATATTTTCCACTAGAAAATCGTTCAATCGAGGAAAGTCGAGGTAAATGTTGAGAAACTGCTTGTAGGTATAGCCACGACATCTGAACATGAAAAAGAGTAGTGCATGAAAGCCGCAGGTCTTAGTCGTTAAATCCTGTACTTTTCGTTGATTTTGAATAATAGTTTTCCCACTGCTCTCAATAAAGTTGCTGATGTGTGGAGTGTAGGATTTATATGATAGGCCAAGAGGATCAAAAAATTCAATATTCTTCGCTGTTTGAAAGATGCATAGCCAATGGCCTGTCTTCAAAGTCGATGGACTGCTATTAACAATGATTAGGGTATTGTTAACACCTGGAATTTTTTCAATGATGTCCGATGGTATGCAATAGGACTTGTACTGGGACATGTATGGATCAATACTAAATACGATGATTATTTGGTTTGTGTTCATGATGCTAGGTCTAGTAGAACACTGCCGTCCGGTGTGATTTCCCAATAGGTTTCAAATTGACTCAATGATATTAGCGTGATACTCTCAGTCAAAGCATCGGCAAATGTACACTCTAAGCTTACATTCCTGTTCGTACTATGCTCATATCCTGGGTCCCCGACAGGTCCAAAACAATTACACCATGATTTTTTGAAAACATTGAATCGGTTATTCCATTTTCAAATAGTTGGGAAGCATGATCTAGGGATTGCATGGTCAACTCATACAGAGTTCCTTAGGATTTTTTATCAAATGATAGAGTGTACAGTGGAATACCATTCACTTTGCACACAAGGCTAGATAGACCGAAAAAATTAAAATCATGGGGGGATGCAGTCCAGGATCCAACGGCACTGCCACTCTTCACAAAGGCCAAAGCGAGTCCTGATGGGATTTCTCCATTGATAAATGATGGATCGGTATAACTACGAGAGCCGGTGGCAATGTGACGTTGATTGGTGATTGTATGGGGGACAAGAAGTTTAATGTTATTGCCATTGGCTCTTAGCTTTTCCACTGCCAATGCAACAGAGCTCATAACCTGTTGTTTTAGAACGTGAAGAATTGCCGATGTGATAATAACATTTGCATTGGGTGCTGCAGGAAGTGTTTTTCTCAAAATGAAATTCGATGGCGCTAGTTGCAACTTTATGTCAATCTTAACATTGGGGAGTATCCATTAGGATATATTGAATATCTCATGATTTAATTTTCCAACTAAATGATACTCCTGGGTCACTGCACTAGTCAACTCACCGTCATTATCAACACCTGATCGATATTCATAGCCCAATGAATGTCCTCTCAACTCTTATATGCCTTTGGTGTCATCATCATAAATTGTATGTAACTTGCATAGTTTGATAAATTATTGCTAGTGCTCACCAGTGTTCCAGTAATAAATACATTAATTTGCTTGAACAGGTTGTGTAGAATACAGTTTTCGTAGGATAGACCATCGGCAGCAGTTGGAGTTGTATTATCTGACTTTTTCTTCACTGAAACATTTAAAATCAATAAATGTTGATGACAAATCAATGAAATAGTCTTCATTGGAAAATATCTGAAAGTGTATATTTTCCGAGAGGGGTTGCTGGGGGTGAAATTGTTCATAGTAGCCATACTTGACACTGACATCAACAATTTTAGCATTGAACAGATTCAATGAGGAACTTATTGATGAATGTGATTCCTTGTGGGGGAGATAAGTCATCTTAAGAGAAGAAATCTTTTTTTGATCTAACAATATTTTCTTTTTCTTCTTATTGGTCTTCTTCGTTTTATTCCTCAAAGTCATTGTTGATGTCCTTCGCTTCCCGCCTGGGTAGAGACTGATGAGTGAATGACGCGCACGCATCCTTTTCAATCCCTTCCCATTTTGCTGAGATTTTATTTGCTCACCAACGGCTCTTGCTGAGAATCTAATATTTTCCTTAACACTCTCGTTGAAGTTTTTACCCGACCCCCAGTTCTGTAGTAATGAGGCAGCAAAATTTGATGCAGCAGGTACAAGATACTTTCTGGCAAGGGTAGTGCAGAACGAAATAACCTAGCAAACCAACTACCAAGACCATAGCCAGACATTTTAGTACGCCCCTTATAGTAGTCCAATCCATGACCTATTTGACGTGGACTCAGAGCACCAACATAGCAATTGATATCAGGACAGACAAATGGAATTCTTCTACTGTTCATTTTAGGTGGTGCTGTCGCAAACGATGGGTCGAAAATGACAAGTAATCACTGCTAAACCATTTGTTATTGCTAGAGGATCACCCAATTCACTTCTTAGTGTTAACTGACAGAGTTCCAAATACGAAGTGTTTACAGGAACATACTGGAGATGCTTTATATTATAGTGATGAACAAGTTCATGAGTTGTTTTTTGTTCAAGAACACGTAAGAGGGGGACATTTGAATTACCAACTCTCGATGTTTCCACAAAGGATGTTTACAGAAATATACAAGAGTATGAGGCGAAACCGGGTGGATAATCAGCAAAAATAACCTGATCCATCCCGCTAACAGTGCCTGCGTTTTTCCCATTGATCATATTCTGTTTAAAGCCAAGAACGTCTCTCAGACTATCATTGAGATGAATCATTTCAGTGTCAACAGGTGAGGTAATGTAAATCCTATCGTGTTCCATTGAATAATTAAAATGGAATGTACCTTTCCTACGATATGAGATTTTTCTATTGATTGCACGACACAAATCCATCATATTACCGTATTCTTTAAATCTCAATGTAACATCTGGATATTCACTAGATTTAAATGCTTCAACCCATTCATACTCGACAAAGAGCGACCAGTCGAATGGTAAAACTTTTATATTATACACATGATCCTTTCTCAGGATGTCGTAGGTATTTTTGAGAATACAGTCGACAAGAGCCACTTCATACTTTCCGTCATCGAATTTAATTGCGGGGGAGAGTTTCGTCCAAAAATCACTTGTTTTTTTTTTCAAGTCATTGTAGAAAGGATCGGAAACGTTGGACATAAATGTTACATAGAAATCATTGGGCATTTTCAATATCTTCAACACCGATCCAAGATTCAAAATCAGAGTTGTATCCTAGCCACCGAACAAGTGACTGTTTCTTACCCCTGCGAGTACGAGTCTAATATATTTTCAATTTGATAGATTTCACTATTATTTTTAACTTTTTGTAGTTCATAGTCATAAAAGCCGCCGAGAGTCTCTTCATCTTTGGTATTGCGCGAACGATAAGTTATGGGTTTAGTGTCTAGGATTTTTGCCACTTTAAAAAGTTCCGTGGACCACAATTAATTGCCCTTTTCAAAAACATTAGTTATTCTATTAATTCGAACAGTATCACCAACATTAAATTTTTTCTTGACAATCGTTTCATTGGAATATTACTTAAGAAAAATATCAATTTTATCATGATCAGAATGATGAACTTCCGTTGGGGTTGAGTTTGACAATGATCGATGAGGTCGTTGATTATAAATCAACATGATTTTATCTAAATCATGAATAAAAGCAGATGTATTTTTCAATGTACAATATCTTGAAATTAAAAGTCGAATAGTTCTTATCAATCGTTTGGCCTAAGCAGCCTTTATAGGACTATGACTATGATAGAGCAGTGTATTATATTTCATTAGTACTTTTACAACACGTGGATTAACAAATTCACTACCGCGATCCGTTTGAATTTTTTTTATATGAATCCTGTGCGAGAATACTTTCAATAGCCTGAGCAACTTCAACACCTCTCTTTGATCGCAATGGAATTGCATATGCATAACGACTATAAACACTGATTGCAAGTAGAATATACTTGTATGGTGTATTGTGATTTCTTTGAATCTCATCTAGAGTTAGGAGATCTGCTTGCATTATATGCAGGGGGAAAAGGCTTTAGTTTTTCAATAATGATTAGCACGAATTTCCAACTAAATGATACTCCTGGGTCACTGCAGTAGTCAACTCATCGTCATTATCAACACCTGATCGATATTCATAGCCCAATGAATGTCCTCTCAACTCCTTATATCCGTTTGGTGTCATCATCATAAATTGTATGTAACTTGCATAGTTTGATAAATTATTGCTTGTGCTCACCAGTGTTCCATTAATAAATACATTAATTTGCTTGAACAGGTTGTGTAGAATACAGTTTTCGTAGGATAGACCATCGGCAGCAGTTGGAGTTGTATTATCTGACTTTTTCTTCACCGAAACATTTAAAATCAATAAATTTTGATGACAAATCAATGAAATAGTCTTCATTGGAAAATATCTGAAAGTGTATATTTTCCGAGAGGGGTTGCTGTGGGTGAAATTGTTCATAGTAGCCATACTTGACACTGACATCAACATTTTCAGCATTGAACAGATTCAATGAGGAACTGATTGATGGATGTGATTCCTTGTGGGGGAGATAAGGCATCTTAAGAGAAGAAATCCTTCTTTGATCTAACAATATTTTTCTTTTTCTTCTTACTGGTCTTCTTCGTTTTATTCCTCAAAGTCCTTGTTGATGTCCTTCGCTTCCTCGCCTGGGTAGAGACTGATGAGTGAATGACGCGCACGCATCCTTTTCAATCCCTTCCTATTTTGCTGAGATTTTAATTGCTCACCAACGGCTCTTGCTGAAGATCTAATATTTTCCTTAACACTCTCGTTGAAATTTTTTACCCGACCCCCAGTTCTGTAGTAATGAGGCAGCAAAATTTGATGCAGCAGGTACAAGATATTTTCTGGCAAGGGGTAGTGCAGAACGAAATAACCTAGCAAACCAACTACCAAGACCATAGCCAGACATTTTAGTACGCCCCTTGTAGTAGTCCAATCCATGACCTATTTGACGTGGACTCAGAGCACCAACATAGTAATTGATATCAGGACAGACAAATGGAATTCTTCTACTGTTCAGTTTAGGTGGTGCTGTCGCCGACGATGGGTCGAAGATGACAAGTAATCGCTGCTAAACCTTTTGTTATTGCTAGAGGATCACCCAATTCACTTCTTAGTGTTAACTGACAGAGTTCCAAATACGAAGTGTTTACAGGAACATACTGGAGATGCTTTATATTATAGTGATGAACAAGTTCATGGGTTGTTTTTTGTTCAATAACACGTAGGAGGGGGACATTTGAATTACCAACTCTCGATGTTTCCACAAAGGATGCATAAAGAAATATACAAGAGTCCGAGGCGAAACCGGGTGGATAATCAGCAAAATAACCTGATCCATCCCGCTAACAGTGCCTGCGTTTTTCCCATTGATCATATTCTGTTTAAATCCAGAACGTCTCTCAGATTATCATTGAGATGAATCATTTCAGTGTCAACAGGTGAGGTAATGTAAATCCTATCGTGTTCCATTGAATAATTAAAATGGAATGTACCTTTCCTACGATATGAGATTTTTCTATTGATTGCACGACACAAATCCATCATATTACCGTATTCTTTAAATCTCAATGTAACATCTGGATATTCACTAGATTTAAATGCTTCAACCCATTCATACTCGACAAAGAGCGACCAGTCGAATGGTAAAACTTTTATATTATACACATGATCCTTTCTCAGGATGTCGTAGGTATTTTTGAGAATACAGTCGACAAGAGCCACTTCATACTTTCCGTCATCGAATTTAATTGCGGGGGAGAGTTTCGTCCAAAAATCACTTGTTTTATTCAAGTCATTGTAGAGAGGATCGGAAACGTTGGACATAAATGTTACATAGAAATCATTGGGCATTGTCAATATCTTCAACACCGATCCAAGAATCAAAATCAGAGTTGTATCCTAGCCACCAAACAAGTAACTGTTTCTTACCCCCGTGAGTACGTGTCTTTAATATCTTTTCAATTTGATAGATTTCACTATTATTTTTAATTTTTTGTAGTTCATAGTCATAAAAGCCGCCGAGAGTCTCTTCATCTTTGGTATCGCGCGAATGATAAGTTATGGGTTTAGTGTCTAGGATTTTTGCCACTTTAAAAAGTTCCGTGGACCACAATTAATTGCCCTTTTAAAAAACATTAGTTGTTCTATTAATTTGAACAGTATCACCAACATTAAATTTTTTCTTGACAATCGTTTCATTGGAATATTGCTTAAGAAAAGTATCAATTGTATCATGATCAGAATGATGAACTTCCGTTGGGGTTGAGTTTGACAATGATCGATGAGGTCGTTGATTATAAATCAACATGATTTTATCTAAATCATGAATAAAAGCAGATGTATTTTTCAATGTACAATATCTTGAAATTAAAAGTCGAATAGTTCTTATCAATCGTTCGGCCAAAGCAGCCTTTATAGGACTATGACTATGATAGAGCAGTGTATTATATTTCATTAGTACTTTTACAACATGTGGATTAACAAATTCACTACCGCGATCCGTTTGAATTTTTTTTATATGAATCCTGTGCGAGAATACTTTCAATAGCCTGAGCAACTTCAACACCTCTCTTTGATCGCAATGGAATTGCATATACATAACGACTATAAACACTGATTGCAAGTAGAATATACTTGTATGGTGTATTGTGATGTCTTTGAATCTCATCTAGAGTTAGGAGATCTGCTTGCATTATATGCAGGGGAAAAAGGCTTTAGTTTTTCGATAATGATTAGCACGAAGCCTATTATTTCTATGCAGAGTTTTACTTGTTTCATTCTGTAGATAGTCTTTTACATTTTTAGTGTGAACACCAGTGACTTTGGAAAGAGTGGTGGGGGAACTTAAACTTCCCTGCTTCACCAATATTTTCATAAACACGCTTCAGAACTTCAACCATTTTGAACGTAAACACGTAGTGTGACGTCCGCTACCCTTTTGTATACTAGTGGTTGGTGGTGGTGGTGACGTTGACTTGATGCGTCTTCGCCTTTGTCTAGCTATCAGTGGTGTGCTCCTCCTCATTGTCAAATCAATGTTTCCAGTAGGTATGCTAGTATTTTCCAAGATTGATTTTAAAATCTTCTTCTTCTTCTTCATGTTCATATTTTAATGGTGTTGAGGGTGCATGTTCATTTAATTTTTTTAGAATTTGCCTATTGCTAATAAGGCTTTTGAAGAAGTTTAATGTATTTAGAAATTTGCATAGATGAGCGTCATATGATAATAGTCCTTTACGATTTGTAACCATATGGTATATTAAATCAAGTAGATTATAGCTCTTGCCCTGAATTATAATCCCTTTCCCATTGTCATCAACTTGAATATGACCTTGACCACTTTCCATGAGATATGTTATGAGTCGTTTACTTTGTTCACGATATAAGTGTGGTATTAGATTTCCAATGCTCGACACTATTGAATCCAATTCCTCCTTCTTTAAATGTGTTCCAGCAGCAGCGATAGCAGAAGAAGAATCCTGAGGAGATGATTCTTTTTTGTGATCAATACCACTGGCCTTCGCACGATGGGGCTTATGCTTGTCCATTCGGCGAAGTGTATCTTGAAGTAAAAGCAGTTTTTTTTTTTCATCCTCAATATTCTCGTTGTCAATGAATTTACTCAGATTGTTCTCAATGTGTTCCACGGGTGAGAGAGCGAGCTCTATCGGGGTCAGTTTATAGGGTTTCGCCATCTAGAGAAAACTGTTTACAAGTCCTGCAATTATCGGCAGTAAAGGTGTGAAAAAGCTACCGCCCGCCTGAAGAAGACGCTTCTTTTTAAAAATTATTTTCTTTTTTACCGGCCAATGTACTTACAATGGAACGATGTTGCTTTGCCTGTTGTCTAACTACTTCTGGCAGTTGAACATTGTCCTTGGTTAAATTTAAACAAAGTTCAGATATTAGATTAATGAAATCATTGTCAATACCATGTTTGAGTATGGCTTTCTTAAGTGGGGGTTTTGAAGTGCTTAGAACGGAAAATAAATGTCTATTTTCATGTAGTTTCTTCAGTGTCATGATGGCAACTAATAGCCTCTTTTACTGTTCACGGGGATATATACTATAATTTCATTGTCAAAAATATCTGTGACTACACGCAGATCCTAGGGTGTATTTTGGTTAAGATCCAATGGGATATAGCTGTAGGGTTTATTAGTTGCCTGATTGTATGCTGAGAGCAGAAATTTTAGGGGCGCCGGGGTATATTTGTTTATTGAGAGTTATTAGCGAGCTAGAATCACGAAAAACTCTGTAGATGATATAGTATGTGCAGTTCAATGGAAGTGTTCGCATACGTTTTCCTCTGATGAAAGAGGTTGTGTAGAACTAGAGTAACGGAAAATCTGTTCATGATGAGAGCGAACTGTGAACAGTAGTAGCATTTCCTGGGACCATTGTTCAATAGATTCAGCTAAATCATCAATAATAAGCCAAGAGCTTGGTTCAATAAAGCTGAAAACATCAAGTCCCTGCATGAATTGTATCTGCACCAACCCCGATATGGCAATTGCTTTTATTTTATCGTATGACTCCTGCCAAATACTGTAACAATAGTAGATTTTTTTTGGCTTTTCCACAAACATTTTATCGCAATTTTTTAATTATTTTAGTTAAGAGTGTTGTTTTGCCTGACATTGATGGGCCACACAGAAACGATCTGAATGGTGTTTTAAATTGATACATGTTCCCTTCAACAGTTCACCTACAACTAACTGTAGACTATAGATGTCTAAAGACTAAATAATTTCCCTATTAGTACTAGTCCGTTCAAGAATAATGAGAAGAACAAAATCAATAAAGAATCATATTTTCTTTTATTATATGCATAAAAGTAATAGCACTTTAAATAATACATTGAACATTAAAAAAGCACATTAAACAAGAAAAATACACTTTTTTCTGTTTATTTATAATAAAATACAACATTTATTTTACATAAGCACTAGAAAAAACACTTTAATAAATACACTTTTTTTATTTTTAAAAAATACAACATTTATTAAAATATACACACACTTGAAATAATAAAACATTTTTAATTACAACATTTTAAATTTGAAATGGGGTCCCCCTGGGGGCGGCCGCTGCGGCAGCCGAAGGCCGAGGGCGGCCACTGCGGTGGCCGGGAAGCGCCACGGAGCGGCCGGGGAAGCGCCGCGGGGCCCACTGCGGCGGGCCGGGGGGCCGGAGGGGGCATTAAATCATTTTAAATCGTGGAATTTATGTAGAAGAAATTGCTCTGCCTTGCACACACACACAAACACACACCACACACACACACACACACACACACACACACACACACACACACACACACACACACACCACACACACACACACACACACACACACACACACACACACACACACACACACACACACCACACACCACACACACACACACACACACACACACACACACACACACACACACACACACACACCACACACACACACACACACACACACACACACACACACACACACACACCACACACACACACAACACACACACACACACACACACACACACACACACACACACACACACACACACACACACACACACACACACACACACACACACACACACCACACACACACCACACACACACACACACACACACACACACACACACACCACACACACACACACACACACACACACACACACACACACACACACACACACACACACACACACCACACACACACACACACACACACACACACACACACACACACACAACACACACACACACACACACACACACACACACAACACACACACACACACACACACACACACCACACACACACACACACACACACACACACACACACACACACACACACACACACACACACACACACACACACACACACACACACACACACACACACACACACACACACACACACACACCACACACACACACACACACACACACACACACACACACACACACACACACACACACACCACACACACACACACACACACACACACACACACACACACACACACACACACACACACACCACACACACACACACACACACCACACACACACACACACCCACACACACACACACACCACACACACACACACCACACACACACACACACACACACACACCACACACACACACACACACACACACACACACACACACACACACACACACACACACACACCACACACACACACACACACACACACACACACACACACACACACACACACACACACACACCACACACACCACACACACACACACCACACCACACACACACACACACACACACACACACACACACCACACACACACACACACACACACACACACACACACACACACACACACACACCACACACACACACACACACACACACACACACACACACACACACACACACACACACACACACACACACACACACCACACACACACACACACACACACACACACACACACACACACACACACACACACACACACACACACACACACACACACACACACACCACACACACACACACACACACACACACACACACACACACACACACACACACCACACACACACACACACACACACACACACACACACACACACACACACACACACACACACACACACACCACACACCACACACACACACACACACACACACCACACACACACACACACACACACACACACACACACACACACACACACACACACACACACACACACACACCACACACACACACACACACACACACACCACACACACACCACACCACACACACACACACACCACACACACACACACACACACACACACACACACACACACACACACACACACACACACACACACACACACACCACACACACACACACACACACACACACACACACACACACACACACCACACACACACACACACACACACACACACACACACACACACACACACCACACACACACACACACACACACACACACACACACACACACACCACACACACACACACACACACACACACACCACACACACACACACACACACACACACACACACACACACACACACACACACACACACACACACACACACACACACACACACACACACACACACACACACACAATCGGCCATTGTACCTTGCATACATTATAATAAAGTGACAACATGAGTTTTTTAGATATTTCAGTTATTGCACTCCCGCCTGCAATATTTTTATTTAAAACAATGTTTCTTCGATGTAGGAGCACCATATCAGAGTCTGTGATTGTGAACTATGTGAAGTTTGGATCCGCAATGATACGAGCACAATCTTTGGGATTGGTTACAATGTCACATCAACTTCTGTTTCGCATGCTTTCGCACATTTTACCGAAGGCTGAGTTCAAAATGAGTTTATAGACTTCTTTTTCAACCTTTGTTTTCGCTTGTGAACGCTTACTGACAAAGGTGTCAATAAACGTTTTCATGTAAGGCTTTTGATAAAATCGGAGGGCTCTATGAATCTTTGTGACATTGAAACCATTGGACACAATCCATTTCAATAGCACGTGATGAACCACGATATTCTGTTTCGGGTTGAGGTCGGCAATTAGTTTTTCGTTTTGAAGGTACCCAGTGCATACTCCCATCCTCTACTAAAAATAAATTGTGGGGGCTCAGAGAGTCCCTACCCACCGGTCTATTTATGCACGGAAAAACAAAGTCTTTTACCGAGTCATGGATTTCCATGGGTATTTGACCGTCAATTTCAAAAAACCATCTCTGTGCCCCATTCTCCTCAACGCTAGCAATGTCGGGGAAATTAGAAGCACATGGATTGTTAAGCCATTTATAATTGCCACACGGCAAACAGTAGTGAGACATTGCCGATGGGTAAAGGGAATTCATATCCAAAAACTGCGTCTGACTTTTCATCGGTTTGCTGTCCGGTCGGATCAGTTTTCATGATACGGTCCCCGTGAAAAACATACCCACCCCTGATTGATCTCTCTACAAAGAGATGCTTATCCACATCGGCGATCAGACCTGTTTTTTCTTTGCTGATTTTAAGTATCAAGTCCATCACCAGGTAAGGGGTGAAAAATAATACCCTAAATCCAACCCAAATTCCCCATAGATTTTATCCGTATTTTTGCACGCAATGTCCAGAAGAGTAAGTACGTCACTGACCAAATATAGTTTACAATAATCCCACCCATTTTTACATCTGCCCTTTGCCCAAACCCTCATAGCAAATTCATAGTCGCTAGTGGTGCACTCACTCTCAGTAAGAAAATTGTAAAAATCTTCAATGGGCGGTAATGACACCTCATCTAGCCTCGAGGCAGAGTTGTAATAATCATATGCATATATGCCCTTACACGTTAATAAATCATACATTTCATCATCGGGGAAGCGCTGTTTAAGGAGGGGGAAGCTATCAAAATTGTCACTTTTCTGTACCTGAATCAATTGACTTAAGGATCTGGGAAGAAGCTGAAAGAGTCTAAAAAATGGATTTTATTCAGACACGTTTTACCCTTGTCAACTGTTTTCCACATGAATTCTAGCAACAGTAGCTTCTCCGATGATTTGGGTATGATATTATATGAAAAAGAACCATCTATCCATGCGTTATCTACAACTCCACCCTTGACAATGCGGGCCAACGTCAGTAAAACAAACTTTAAGTCGTAATTGGAATTGTGTATAAAAACCGGTACGAAATATTGCTGTCTAGCGTTTAAATTGCACGACTGATGTGCAACCCCTCTAAAGTTACTCCCCCCCCCCGATGTAATTTCCTACCACAAATGATCATGGTCAATCACCTTCCTCCTCCCCCCATTCCCAACACCATCATCAAATTCTCCCTTGCAAACCCAACATATTTTACGATTTTTAATGGCCAATCTGTCATCTGGTGATAGGAGCATAGGATAATTTGTGTAGCGAAGGCGCGAAATTGCAACATTCGCTGTTTTGATTAGACTGACCAATACCAAGCGCATGCAGTCTACGCCACCCAATGACTCAACTACACCCAGCACTTGCATAGTATTATTTGAATCTCATTGCACATGAGCGTAAGAGACCTCTATGGCTTCATGTATTTTAACACAATTTGGATTTGACGAATCGTACACGTTTGTGAGTTTCGCCTCGCAGTCTAAAGCGATCTTATTCCTCTGTAGGAGCGTGTTTTTGAAATTCTTAGAACGTAAGATCAATCTATCTCCACTTACCGTTCCCACAGCCTGGTATCCATGACGTTTACAGTGTTTCATATGATGCTTTAACTTTAAATCAGCCAAAATTGGACAGGCATGTTGGACAAATAGTGACGTGCACTCTGTTTCTTACCCTCCCCCAAAACCTTACTAATATCTGTAATTGGATTAAAATGTCCAATTGAATCAGGCTCTGTGGGTGGCGTGTATAGAAGCCATACCCAATGCTCAGCTGATTCCATTGACAGAACCCTCACTGGAAATAATACACCCTTCTTATCGGAACACTGGCCCTCCTCAAATTCTGTTTCATACTGCAACACCGTGACACCAATCTTTAAATGCACATTATCCCGCTCGAAAATATCTATTCCTTTTAATGTCATGGGAAATTGACCATTTAAACAATTAAAATCTACCACGGAAACTTTGACCCCTCCCTACCATTAACTGCCAATTCGTCCAACTTTTTCTTAGTGGCATCCTTCGAAAAGGGTCTGTAGGCGCCAATCAAAAATGCATACTTGAAACACTTTAGCCTCGCATCGAAACAGATTCGTTGTATCCCCCTACAACCCTCTAAATCTGAATGATATTTTAAAACTATAGAACGCGGACCCCCCCCCACCCCACCTCTTAAAATAAATTCCTTTTTAAATCTACAAATATTAACGTTTAAACTCTCAATAAATAAAACCACCGACCCGCTACTCCCCTCGTTATAATTATCCATTTTAGTTTGAATGCTATTAACCCAATCTAAAAAAACCTCCTCATAATTTGATAAATGCGGGCGAATTGTGAACATCTCTGTGTGCAAGTATTTTGAATACAGCTCGCTCGCATTTTCATTTAAAAAAATATTTTTAGTGTTATTGATGCTTTTAAACTGACCCCCCCCCCCCCACCCCCATCTGTTGTTCAAGAAGGGCTCGAATCTTGTTAACATATGAATGGGTAATGTCCAGGGGATGTGTTATTATATCCCCTGACACCAAAGAGTTAAAGGGGTCACCGAATTGGGCGTTGTAGACTTTTGTATAGTGCAAGGCAGAGTTAGAAAGAAAAAAATCTGGAAGTGGGGATACTTGTGGTGATGTTGTATCATTACTAGTATTACTACTGATATCATTAACCAGAATGTTGGGGGGTGGCATAGAATCGTCAATAGCACCACCCCTAGTCTGTTCAATTGCATTGGTTGGACGTGGCATGAAATCGCCCAGGTTACTTAATATATCTTCCAGGGTGTTTGGGGATAGCTGATCAAGCCAGCCTGTCTTGTCTTGTGACGGAATTTCTTTATGAGGACCCGGTTTAGATGCACTAGTACTACTACTACTAACATCACCTAAATGCTCTCTCATAAATCTATCTGTCCATTCCGGGTCCTCCACCATGTCTATGTCACAAGTTAGATCATCTAGACTGACCATGACCCCAAAACAATCATTTAAAAAACCCCTATGCCACTCCATATTATCAACAACTAGTGTAGCCTCATCCCTAAACTCCATTGGTGGTGGTACAATGATTGGTTCAGGTCCACTAAAAATGGATGCTTCATGACTTGATGGTGATGGTGAAAATAATTCATTAATCTATAGAAAAAACGGTTTATTTTCCATGTGAAATAAGCATTATTTTATAAAGTTAAAAGAGCACCAATTTTTCACCCCACCCTCAAAACTTAATTCCCCCTCCCAGTATTATATTGAGTAAATACTCGCCCCCCACCCCCCTCACCCAATATAAAGTAGTCAAATATAGCTTGATCAATTTTATATTTCACCATTTTTTATGATATTATTTTAACTGAAAATATTTGAGCAGAAAAAAGTCCGATACATATTCACTAGTTGCTATGACACACACACAACACAACACAACGTTTGGCTAATAGCAATAAAATACAAAAAAAAATATCTGTCGAGGGGTTAGCATTAGCTCAGTAAGAAGTGGTAACCTATTTTTCCAATGAACCATTTCATTATAGTACCACTCGCGTGTTTACCAGGTACTAAATAAGTACCAAAAGTCATGTAGCAAAGTTATGGTTTTCTTCTCCACCCCTCTTTTCTACAACACCCCTTTATAAAGTTAACAGACTACC
This sequence comes from Artemia sinica, assembly GCA_027921565.1. Taxonomy (NCBI): domain Eukaryota; kingdom Metazoa; phylum Arthropoda; class Branchiopoda; order Anostraca; family Artemiidae; genus Artemia; species Artemia sinica. The sequence continues at coordinate 23,847,939 of CM051272.1, forward strand.
AATTTTTCACCCCGCCCTCAAAACTTAATTCCCCCTCCTAGCATTATATTGAGTAAATACTCGCCCCCACCCCCCTCACCCAATATAAAGTAGTCAAATATAGCTTGATCAATTTTATATTTCACCATTTTTTATGATATTATTTTAACTGAAAATATTTGAGCAGAAAAAAGTCCGATACATATTCATTAGTTGCTATGACACAAACACAACACAGCACAACGTTTGGCTAATAGCAATAAAATACAATAAAAAAAAATATCTGTCTAAGGGTTAGCGTTAGCTCAGTAAGAAGTGGTAACCTATTTTTCCAATGAACAATTTCGTTATAGTACCACTCGCGTGTTTACCGGGTACTAAATAAGTACCAAAAGTCATGTAGCAAAGTTATGGTTTTCTTCCCCACCCCCCTTTTTTACAACACCCCTTTATAAAGTTAAAAGACTACCAATTTTTCACCCCACCCTCAAAACTAAATTCCCCCTCCTAGCACTATATTGAGTAAATACTCGCCCCCCACCCCCTCACCCAATATAAAGTAGTCAAATATAGCTTGATCAATTTTATATTTCACTCGGAAAGTATTATTTTTTTGACTTTGCTACATGGATGCCATCTCTGAGCCGAATGTAAAAGTTAAACGATAAGCAACTTGTTTAAAAAAGGAATTTGCAAATCGAAATTGTGAGTGCGCTATAAAGTTGAAGCTATCTGATAAATGGTGCTTACCGTGGAAGTTACAGGTAGATCGGTATAAACTGTTCGAAGTGTGAAATGGATCACGCTATTCCTCCTCAAGTTCATGCATCTGATTGAGTCCGTATCAGTAGTGCCAGTCTCGCCATCGAGCTTTGGTCGCTTTTGTTCAGGAAGACTTTGACCATCAATCCCCTTGAATAAAAATTAATTTTCAGTTTTTAACTAGGTAACTTGTAGCCTTATAGGCTTAAATCATCCTAAAACACATAGAAAAAAAAGAACGCCACTTCAACATATGATAAAAGAAAAAAAGAAAAATTTCAACTATTAGCTACGTTTGAAATTTATTCAGAATATTAATGGTGGGGACTGCACCCCTCCCACCTCCCCAAAGCCCACTTCAAATACATTAACGATATTGTTTGTATTTAAAGGAAACATATTGTTCAATTATAGGATTAAAAACGAGATATTTTTGTAAAGCACATAAGAAACATTTAGAGCCAAATAGCCTATACCTGTATGGAATGCCATAAAACACATTTTTAAATACGATACATGAAAAAAAAAATACAATTTGGATTATTTACTTCATCTATTATTTATTCAGAATATTAATGGTGGGGACTGCACCCCTCCCACCTCCCCAAAGCCCACTTCAAATACATTAACGATATTGTTTGTATTTAAAGGAGACGTATTGTTCAATTATAGTCTTAAAAACGAGATATTTCTGTAAAGTACATAAAAAATATTTAGAGCCATATAGCCTATACCTGTATGAAATGCCATAAAACACATTTTTAAATACGATACATGAAAAAAAAATACAATTTTGATTATTTACTTCATCTATAATTTATTCGGAATATTAATGGTGGGGATTGCACCCCTCCCAGCTCCCCAAAGCCCGCTCCAAATACATTAACGATATTGTTTGTAGTTAAAGGAGACGTATTGTTCAATTATAGTCTTAAAAACGAGATATTTCTGTAAAGTACATAAGAAACATTTAGAGCCAAATAGCCTATACCTGTATGGAATGCCATAAAACACATTTTTAAATACGATACATAAAAAAAAAAACCAATTTTAATTATTTACTTCATCTATTGTTTATTCAGAATATTAATGATGGCGTTGCACCCCTCCCACCTCCCCAAAGCCCACTCTAGATACATTAACGATATTGTTTGTATTTAAAGGAGACGTATTATTCATTTATAGTCTTAAAAAACGAGATATTACTGTAAAGTACATAAGAAACATTTAGAGCCAAATAGCCTATACCTGTATGGAATGCCATAAAACACATTTTTAAATACGATACATGAAAAAAAACACAATTTTAATTATTTACTTCATCTATTGTTTATTCAGAATATTAATGATGGCGTTGCACCCCTCCCACCTCCCAAAGCCCACTCTAGATACATTATCGATATTGTTTGTATTTAAAGGAGACGTATTATTCATTTATAGTCTTAAAAATGAGATATTACTGTAAAGTACATAAGAAACATTTAGAGCCAAATAGCCTATACCTGTATGGAATGCCATAAAACACATTTTTAAATACGATACATGAAAAAAAAACACAATTTTAATTATTTACTTCATCTATTGTTTATTCAGAATATTAATGGTGGCGTTGCACCCCTCCCACCTCCCCAAAGCCCACTCTAGATACATTAACGATATTGTTTGTATTTAAAGGAGACGTATTATTCATTTATAGTCTTAAAAACGAGATATTACTGTAAAGTACATAAGAAACATTTAGAGCCAAATAGCCTATACCTGTATGGAATGCCATAAAACACATTTTTAAATACGATACATGAGAAAAAAAACACAATTTTAATTATTTACTTCATCCTTTGTTTATTCAGGATATTAATGGTGGCGTTGCACCCCTCCCACCTCCCCAAAGCCCACTCTAGATACATTAACGATATTGTTTGTATTTAAAGGAGACGTATTATTCATTTATAGTCTTAAAAACGAGATATTTCTGTAAAGTACATAAGAAACATTTAGAGCCAAATAGCCTATACCTGTATGGAATGCCATAAAACACATTTTTAAATACGATACATGAAAAAAAAACACAATTTTAATTATTTACTTCATCTATTATTTATTCAGAGTATTAATGGTGGCGTTGCACCCCTCCCACCTCCCCAAAGCCCACTCCAGATACATTAACGATATTGTTTGTATTTAAAGGAGACGTATTATTCATTTATAGTCTTAAAAACGAGATATTTCTGTAAAGTACATAAGAAACATTTAGAGTCAAATAGCCTATACCTGTATGGAATGCCATAAAACACATTTTTAAATACGATACATGAAAAAAAAACACAATTTTAATTATTTACTTCATCTATTATTTATTCAGAATATTAATGGTGGCGTTGCACCCCTCCCACCTCCCCAAAGCCCACTCCAGATACATTAACGATATTGTTTGTATTTAAAGGAGACGTATTATTCATTTATAGTCTTAAAAACGAGATATTTCTGTAAAGTACATAAGAAACATTTAGAGCCAAATAGCCTATACCTGTATGGAATGCCATAAAACACATTTTTAAATACGATACATGAAAAAAAAACACAATTTTAATTATTTACTTCATCTATTGTTTATTCAGAATATTAATGGTTGCGTTGCACCCCTCCCACCTCCCCAAAGCCCACTCTAGATACATTAACGATATTGTTTGTATTTAAAGGAGACGTATTATTCATTTATAATCTTAAAAACGAGATATTACTGTAAAGTACATAAGAAACATTTAGAGCCAAATAGCCTATACCTGTATGGAATGCCATAAAACACATTTTTAAATACGATACATGAAAAAAAAACACAATTTTAATTATTTACTTCATCTATTGTTTATTCAGAATATTAATGGTGGCGTTGCACCCCTCCCACCTCCCCAAAGCCCACTCTAGATACATTAACGATATTGTTTGTATTTAAAGGAGACGTATTATTCATTTATAGTCTTAAAAACGAGATATTACTGTAAAGTACATAAGAAACATTTAGAGCCAAATAGCCTATACCTGCATGGAATGCCATAAAACACATTTTTAAATACGATACATGAAAAAAAAACACAATTTTAATTATTTACTTCATCTATTGTTTATTCAGAATATTAATGGTGGCGTTGCACCCCTCCCAACTCCCCAAAGCCCACTCTAGATACATTAACGATATTGTTTGTATTTAAAGGAGACGTATTATTCATTTATAGTCTTAAAAACGAGATATTTCTGTAAAGTACATAAGAAACATTTAGAGCCAAATAGCCTATACCTGTATGGAATGCCATAAAACACATTTTTAAATACGATACATGAAAAAAAAAACACAATTTTAATTATTTACTTCATCTATTATTTATTCAGAGTATTAATGGTGGCGTTGCACCCCTCCCACCTCCCCAAAGCCCACTCCAGATACATTAACGATATTGTTTGTATTTAAAGGAGACGTATTATTCATTTATAGTCTTAAAAACGAGATATTTCTGTAAAGTACATAAGAAACATTTAGAGTCAAATAGCCTATACCTGTATGGAATGCCATAAAACACATTTTTAAATACGATACATGAAAAAAAACACAATTTTAATTATTTACTTCATCTATTATTTATTCAGAATATTAATGGTGGCGTTGCACCCCTCCCACCTCCCCAAAGCCCACTCCAGATACATTAACGATATTGTTTGTATTTAAAGGAGACGTATTATTCATTTATAGTCTTAAAAACGAGATATTTCTGTAAAGTACATAAGAAACATTTAGAGCCAAATAGCCTATACCTGTATGGAATGCCATAAAACACATTTTTAAATACGATACATGAAAAAAAAACACAATTTTAATTATTTACTTCATCTATTGTTTATTCAGATATTAATGGTGGCGTTGCACCCCTCCCACCTCCCCAAAGCCCACTCCAGATACATTAACGATATTGTTTGTATTTAAAGGAGACGTATTATTCATTTATAGTCTTAAAAACGAGATATTTCTGTAAAGTACATAAGAAACATTTAGAGCCAAATAGCCTATACCTGTATGGAATGCCATAAAACACATTTTTAAATACGATACGTGAAAAAAAACACAATTTTAATTATTTACTTCACCTATTATTTATTCAGATATTAATGGTGGCGTTGCATCCCTCCCACCTCCCCAAAGCCCACTCCAGATACATTAAAGATATTGTTTGTATTTAAAGGAGACGTATTATTCATTTATAGTCTTAAAAACGAGATATTACTGTAAAGTACATAAAAAACATTTAGAGCCAAATAGCCTATACCTGTATGGAATGCCATAAACACATTTTTAAATACCATACATGAAAAAAAAACACAATTTTAATTATTTACTTCATCTATTGTTTATTCAGAATATTAATGGTGGCGTTGTACCCCTCCCACCTCCCCAAAGCCCACTCCAGCTACATTAAAGATATTGTTTGTATTTAAAGGAGACGTATTATTCATTTATAGTCTTAAAAACGAGATATTTCTGTAAAGTACATAAAAACATTTAGAGCCAAATAGCCTATACCTGTATGGAATGCCATAAAACACATTTCTTAAATACGATACATGAAAAAAAACACAATTTTAATTATTTACTTCATCTATTATTTATTCAGAATATTAATGGTGGCGTTGTACCCCTCCCACCTCCCCAAAGCCCACTCCAGATACATTAACGATATTGTTTGTATTTAAAGGAGACGTATTATTCATTTATAGTCTTTAAAACGAGATATTTCTGTAAAGTACATAAGAAACATTTAGAGCCAAATAGCCTATACCTGTATGGAATGCCATAAAACACATTCTTAAACACGATACATGAAAAAAAAACACAATTTTAATTATTTACTTCATCTATTATTTATTCAGAATATTAATGGTGGCGTTGCACCCCTCCCACCTCCCCAAAGCCCACTCCAGATACATTAACGATATTGTTTGTATTTAAAGGAGACGTATTATTAATTTATAGTCTTTAAAACGAGATATTTCTGTAAAGTACATAAGAAACATTTAGAGCCAAATAGCCTATACCTGTATGGAATGCCATAAAACACATTTTTAAATACGATACATGAAAAAAAAAACACAATTTTAATTATTTACTTCATCTATTGTTTATTCAGAATATTAATGGTGGCGTTGCAACCCCTCCCACCTCCCCAAAGCCCACTCCAGATACATTAACGATATTGTTTGTATTTAAAGGAGACGTATTATTAATTTATAGTCTTAAAAACGAGATATTTCTGTAAAGTACATAAGAAACATTTAGAGCCAAATAGCCTATACCTGTATGGAATGCCATAAAACACATTTTTAAATACGATACATGGAAAAAAACACAATTTTAATTATTTACTTCATCTATTGTTTATTCAGAATATTAATGGTGGCGTTGCAACCCTCCCACCTCCCCAAAGCCCACTCTAGATACATTAACGATATTGTTTGTATTTAAAGGAGACGTATTATTCATTTATAGTCTTAAAAACGAGATATTACTGTAAAGTACATAAGAAACATTTAGAGCCAAATAGCCTATACCTGTATGGAATGCCATAAAACACATTTTTAAATACGATACATGAAAAAATACACAATTTTAATTATTTACTTCATCTATTGTTTATTCAGAATATTAATGGTGGCGTTGCACCCCTCCCACCTCCCAAAGCCCACTCCAGATACATTAACGATATTGTTTGTATTTAAAGGAGACGTATTATTCATTTATAGTCTTGAGATATTTCTGTAAAGTACATAAGAAACATTTAGAGCCAAATAGCCTATACCTGTATGGAATGCCATAAAACACATTTTTAAATACGATACATGAAAAAAAACACAATTTTAATTATTTACTTCATCTATTGTTTATTCAGAATATTAATGGTGGCGTTGCACCCCTCCCACCTCTTCAAAGCCCACTCTAGATACATTAACGATATTGTTTGTATTTAAAGGAGACGTATTATTCATTTATAGTCTTAAAAACGAGATATTACTGTAAAGTACATAAGAAACATTTAGAGCCAAATAGCCTATACCTGTATGGAAAGCCATAAAACACATTTTTAAATACGATACATGAAAAAAACACAATTTTAATTATTTACTTCATCTATTGTTTATTCAGAATATTAATGGTGGCGTTGCACCCCTCCCACCTCCCCAAAGCCCACTCCAGATACATTAACGATATTGTTTGTATTTTAAGGAGACGTATTATTCATTTATAGTCTTAAAAACGAGATATTACTGTAAAGTACATAAAAACATTTAGAGCCAAATAGCCTATACCTGTATGGAATGCCATAAAACACATTTTTAAATACCATACATGAAAAAAAACACAATTTTAATTATTTACTTCATCTATTGTTTATTCAGAATATTAATGGTGGCGTTGTACCCCTCCCACCTCCCCAAAGCCCACTCCAGCTACATTAACGATATTGTTTGTATTTAAAGGAGACGTATTATTCATTTATAGTCTTAAAAACGAGATATTTCTGTAAAGTACATGAGAAACATTTAGAGCCAAATAGCCAATACCTGTATGGAATGCCATAAAACACATTCTTAAATACGATACATGAAAAAAAACACAATTTTAATTATTTACTTCATCTATTATTTATTCAGAATATTAATGTTGGCGTTGCACCCCTCCCACCTCCCCAAAGCCCACTCCAGATACATTAACGATATTGTTTGTATTTAAAGGAGACGTATTATTCATTTATAGTCTTTAAAACGAGATATTTCTGTAAAGTACATAAGAAACATTTAGAGCCAAATAGCCTATACCTGTATGGAATGCCATAAAACACATTTTTAAACACGATACATGAAAAAAAAAACACAATTTTAATTATTTACTTCATCTATTGTTTATTCAGAATATTAATGGTGGCGTTGCACCCCTCCCACCTCCCCAAAGCCCACTCCAGATACATTAACGATATTGTTTGTATTTAAAGGAGACGTATTATTCATTTATAGTCTTAAAAACGAGATATTTCTGTAAAGTACATAAGAAACATTTAGAGCCAAATAGCCTATACCTGTATGGAATGCCATAAAACACATTTTTTAAATACGATACATGGAAAAAAAACACAATTTTAATTATTTACTTCATCTATTGTTTATTCAGAATATTAATGGTGGCGTTGCAACCCTCCCACCTCCCCAAAGCCCACTCTAGATACATTAACGATATTGTTTGTATTTAAGGAGACGTATTATTCATTTATAGTCTTAAAAACGAGATATTAACTGTAAAGTACATAAGAAACATTTAGAGCCAAATAGCCTATATCTGTATGGAATGCCATAAAACACATTTTTAAATACGATACATGAAAAAAAACACAATTTTAATTATTTACTTCATCTATTGTTTATTCAGAATATTAATGGTGGCGTTGCACCCCTCCCACCTCCCCAAAGCCCACTCCAGATACATTAACGATATTGTTTGTATTTAAAGGAGACGTATTATTCATTTATAGTCTTAAAAACGAGATATTTCTGTAAAGTACATAAGAAACATTTAGAGCCAAATAGCCTATACCTGTATGGAATGCCATAAAACACATTTTTAAATACGATACATGAAAAAAAAACACAATTTTAATTATTTACTTCATCTATTGTTTATTCAGAATATTAATGGTGGCGTTGCACCCCTCCCACCTCCACAAAGCCCACTCCAGATACATTAACGATATTGTTTGTATTTAAAGGAGACGTATTATTCATTTATAGTCTTAAAAACGAGATATTTCTGTAAAGTACATAGAAACATTTAGAGCCAAATAGCCTATACCTGTATGGAATGCCATAAAACACATTTTTAAATACGATACATGAAAAAAAACACAATTTTAATTATTTACTTCATCTATTATTTATTCAGAATATTAATGGTGGCGTTGCACACCTCCCACCTCCCCAAAGCCAACTCCAGATACATTAGTGATATTGTTTGTATTTAAAGGAGACGTATTATTCATTTATAGTCTTAAAAACGAGATATTTCTGTAAAGTACATAAGAAACATTTAGAGCCAAATAGCCTATACCTTTATGGAATGCCATAAAACACATTTTTAAATACGATACATGAAAAAAAAACACAATTTTAAATTATTTACTTCATCTATTGTTTATTCAGAATATTAATGGTGGCGTTGCACCCCTCCCCCTCCACAAAGCCCACTCCAGATACATTAACGATATTGTTTGTATTTAAAGGAGACGTATTATTCATTTATAGTCTTAAAAACGAGATATTTCTGTAAAGTACATAAGAAACATTTAGAGCCAAATAGCCTATACCTGTATGGAATGCCATAAAACACATTTTTAAATACGATACATGAAAAAAAAAAAACACAATTTTAATTATTTACTTCATCTATTGTTTATTCAGAATATTAATGGTGGCGTTGCACCCCTCCCACCTCCCAAAGCCCACTCCAGATACATTAACGATATTGTTTGTATTTAAAGGAGACGTATTATTCATTTATAGTCTTGAGATATTTCTGTAAAGTACATAAGAAACATTTAGAGCCAAATAGCCTATACCTGTATGGAATGCCATAAAACACATTTTTAAATACGATACATGAAAAAAAAACACAATTTTAATTATTTACTTCATCTATTGTTTATTCAGAATATTAATGCTGGCGTTGCACCCCTCCCACCTCCCCAAAGCCCACTCTAGATACATTAACGATATTGTTTGTATTTAAAGGAGACGTATTATTCATTCATAGTCTTAAAAACGAGATATTACTGTAAGTACATAAGAAAAATTTAGAGCCAAATAGCCTATACCTGTATGGAATGCCATAAAACACATTTTTAAATACAATACATGAAAAAAAACACAATTTTAATTATTTACTTCATCTATTGTTTATTCAGAATATTAATGGTGGCGTTGCACCCCTCCCACCTCCCCAAAGCCCACTCTAGATACATTAACGATATTGTTTGTATTTAAAGGAGACGTATTATTCATTTATAGTCTTGAGATATTTCTGTAAAGTACATAAGAAACATTTAGAGCCAATAGCCTATACCTGTATGGAATGCCATAAAACACATTTTTAAATACGATACATGAAAAAAAACACAATTTTTAATTATTTACTTCATCTATTATTTATTCAGAATATTAATGGTGGCGTTGCACCCCTCCCACCTCCCCAAAGCCCACTCTAGATACATTAACGATATTGTTTGTACTTAAAGGAGACGTATTATGCATTTATAGTCTTAAAAACGAGATATTACTGTAAAGTACATAAGAAACATTTAGAGCCAAATAGCCTATACCTGTATGGAATGCCATAAAACACATTTTTAAATACGATACATGAAAAAAAACACAATTTTAATTATTTTACTTCATCTATTGTTTATTCAGAATATTAATGGTGGCGTTGCACCCCTCCCACCTCCCCAAAGCCCACTCCAGATACATTAACGATATTGTTTGTATTTAAAGGAGACGTATTATTCATTTATAGTCTTGAGATATTTCTGTAAAGTACATAAGAAACATTTAGAGCCAAGTAGCCTATACCCGTATGGAATGCCATAAAACACATTTTTAAATACGATACATGAAAAAAAAACACAATTTTAATTATTTACTTCATCTATTATTTATTCAGAATATTAATGGTGGCGTTGCACCCCTCCCACTTCCCCAAAGCCCACTCTAGATACATTAACGATATTGTTTGTATTTAAAGGAGACGTATTATTCATTTATAGTCTTAAAAACGAGATATTACTGTAAGTACATAAGAAAATTTAGAGCCAAATAGCCTATACCTGTATGGAATGCCATAAAACACATTTTTAAATACGATACATGAAAAAAAACACAATTTTAATTATTTACTTCATCTATTGTTTATTCAGAATATTAATGGTGGCGTTGCAACCCCTCCCACCTCCCCAAAGCCCACTCCAGATACATTAACGATATTGTTTGTATTTAAAGGAGACGTATTATTCATTTATAGTCTTGAGATATTTCTGTAAAGTACATAAGAAACATTTAGAGCCAAATAGCCTATACCTGTATGGAATGCCATAAAACACATTTTTAAATACGATACATGAAAAAAAAACACAATTTTAATTATTTACTTCATCTATTATTTATTCAGAATATTAATGGTGGCGTTTCACCCCTCCCACCTCCCCAAAGCCCACTCTAGATACATTAACGATATTGTTTGTATTTAAAGGAGACGTATTATTCATTTATAGTCTTAAAAAACGAGATATTACTGTAAAGTACATAAGAAACATTTAGAGCCAAATAGCCTATACCTGTATGGAATGCCATAAAACACATTTTTAAATACGATACATGAAAAAAAACACAATTTTAATTATTTACTTCATCTATTGTTTATTCAGAATATTAATGGTGGCGTTGCACCCCTCCCACCTCCCCAAAGCCCACTCTAGATACATTAACGATATTGTTTGTATTTAAAGGAGACGTATTATTCATTTATAGTCTTAAAAACGAGATATTACTGTAAAGTACATAAGAAACATTTAGAGCCAAATAGCCTATACCTGTATGGAATGCCATAAAACACATTTTTAAATACGATACATGAAAAAAAACACAATTTTAATTATTTACTTCATCTATTGTTTATTCAGAATATTAATGGTGGCGTTGCACCCCTCCCACCTCCCCAAAGCCCACTCCAGATACATTAACGATATTGTTTTGTTTTTAAAGGAGACGTATTATTCATTTATAGTCTTAAAAACGAGATATTTCTGTAAAGTACATAAGAAACATTTAGAGCCAAATAGCCTATACCTGTATGGAATGCCATAAAACACATTTTTAAATACGATACATGAAAAAAAACACAATTTTAATTATTTACTTCATCTATTATTTATTCAGAATATTAATGGTGGCGTTGCACCCCTCCCACCTCCCCAAAGCCCACTCTAGATACATTAACGATATTGTTTGTATTTAAAGGAGACGTATTATTCATTTATAGTCTTAAAAACGAGATATTACTGTAAAGTACATAAGAAACATTTAGAGCCAAATAGCCTATACCTGTATGGAATGCCATAAAACACATTTTTAAATACGATACCTGAAAAAAAACACAATTTTAATTATTTACTTCATCTATTGTTTATTCAGAATATTAATGGTGGCGTTGCACCCCTCCCACCTCCCCAAAGCCCACTCCAGATACATTAACGATATTGTTTATATTTAAAGGAGACGTATTATTCATTTATAGTCTTAAAAACGAGATATTTCTGTAAAGTACATAAGAAACATTTAGAGCCAAATAGCCTATACCTGTATGGAATTTCATAAAACACGTTTTTAAATACGATACATGAAAAAAAATACAATTTTGATTATTTACTTCATCTATTATTTATTCAGAATATTAATGATGGGTAGCGCCCCCACCTCCCCCCAAAACCAAAGCTCACTCAACTCATTAAACACTTACACTAAGTTATTAGATTAAATCCCCCCCCCCTTCCCTTGATATGTACCTCCAATTATAACCCGAGAAAATCTAATGGGTTTTACATATCAGAATGGATTTAAAGGGATTGTTTACGTCATATAATTACAGGAGCTCGCTTTTCAGTGCGAAACCCAGATGATAGATAGTAAATTGGTAGCTATAGGATAAAAGTCACGAATAAAATGAGACCATCTCTAGAATGAGACCATCCTGTGATCATGTAATATACGGAATTTTGAATATTGAACCAGGAAAGAAAAAAACATGTTATGATGATGGATGAACGAACTTGCTAAAGCACATATCCTCTAAACCAGTCTGATTGCATTGTACAATCTCAACCATAGTTTCAAAACGTGTTTGATCGCTTTATAGGTCTATAATATAAAGGGATTGCTCGCTTTTTGCAATGTGTTCGTCAAACTACACTGTATATTCTTGTGTTCGTCCCACTGTTCGTCCGGCGTCAATAGGATCATTACTACTTTCCTTAATTTTCGTCTCTTTTGTTACTTTGCATAAAAACCAGACAGATGCAATATGCAATTGCAAATATTGCAATATACACAGTTCTTAATATGTTGACAAAAAAAGTACCGTCTTTATGAAATGAGTTCAAATCATTTCGAATGCATTTTCCCAATCGCTATTTCTTGCATCATTCGTAGTCAAGAATTTTACTTTCAAGTTAAATAGAATTATAGAAAGCATTCACTAGTATACAGCTTCAGCGTTCAGTTCGATTTTGAAATTGACAGCCGACAGATTGTTTCTACAGCTGAATTGTAAGTTTGCAGATTTTTTTTTGCTGTTTTTAGATAAGATTTTCTTAATGTTTAATACTAAATTGTTGAACGCCTCATAGAAAATACAATCTTCTTTCTGAAACATTTTTACTCCCCCCCCCCCCCCCCAAAAAAAAAACTTCTATTGAGACAAAATTTAGCTATAGACTACGCTATGTACAAGGTTAGGGAATTAAAGATCGAACCGGAAGTTACCCCAAAAATATTATTCATAAATAAATTGTAAATTATTGCTTATAGGGGGGGGGGATAGGGGGCTATCATTTTCAAATGATAATACCTCATTTGTTTTTTGAAAGCAGGGGTGCCAAAAAGATAATTATTTTTTTCATTTAAAGTGGAGACAGAACAAAATGATATCAAATTCCCTGGGAAACCATTGAAATATTTTGATAGACCCAGGGCCCCCCATTAGGACTTGTTCATTGTCTTGGGTATTTTGAGATTTCTCATAGGCTACTGGCCTAATTTGGCTTTTGTGTGTGCTCCCTTTTAATTAGATTCTTTGGATCTTATTGAATGCCACGGCAAATCTATGACTCAGTTTTCCAATAATTTGAGGTATATCTGAATAATTTCGACATTTTTGTTGTTGTCTTTGTATCCCTTTACTCATTCCCTCAATTTTTTTTCAAGGAACACTAAGTTGTTTAACGTTATTTTGCGTGTTTGTTTGAACCATATAGTGACCTAGTTAATTATTAAGTAAATTATTTTTCTGACGAAAGCTGAGACGGTATCCTATCAAGGTGGTATCCAGAGGGGGGGGGGGGTAGTGAGCTATCATATTTAAATGATAATACCTCGATTTTTTTCTGAAAGCAGGGGTACCAATAAGTTAATTATTTTTTTTTATTTAAAGCAGAAACGGTATCCTATCAAGATGGTATCCAGAGGGGGGGGACAGGGAGTTATTATATTTAAGTGATAGTACATTGATTTTTTTTTTATTGAAAGCAGGGATGCCAAAAAGTTGAAAAGTTGACAAAAATTAACAAGATTTTCGTGAGTTATACTTGATAAAGCACTTGCATGGTTTTATTGTCCTAAGGGAAAGGGACATGTGTCCAACCCGTTTTTTTTCTTATTGATGAAACGGGTTTACTTTTGAAAACATTCATTCATAAGCACCAGGCAGATTCACACTAAAACGAATTGGTGTGACGAAAGCAACCCCCGCCTAACGTTGCGCTCGAGTTACAATGGCGCCCTTGGTCCAGTGCCCAAGTTACATTAAAAGGCCAGGTCATAATAAAAGCTTTCAATTTGGAGGTTCAAGGAGGAGTCTTTGACAGTCTTATGACCTCAGGGTACTAGATGTTGCAACGTTCTTACGTATCTACAGTGGTTTAAAAAATTCGATCACCCCACAAATGATTACCAAAAATATGCACAAATTTAACAAATGTAACATTTGGAATATTATAACACTTTTTTCAAAGCTTTGAAGAAAAGAAAAAAAGGCTAAATACCCCTAACTGCAATTAAAAGCTTTTTTAAAAAGAAACTGTTTGGAGATTTCCGTGGAAATGACCATAGCAGAAGCTTTGAGCCTGGGTGGGGATCAAAGAGGAGTCTTTGAGTATTTTGACCACAGGTGACTTATTGTTGCGACTTTCTTAAATTTGGTAATTTTTGCGAGCATTTGGAAATCAAACTTAAACTTAATAACTGATACTAAGTGTCCTAACATTTTGCTTTGATTAAAAGTGACGAACTAGGATGAAAATCTCAACATCTTCCTGCAGCTATTTCAGTCTGCTTATTATTTTATTTGATTACATTTAAAACGGATGATCTTTTCATTTTTTACCTTCATACGGAATAATTAATTAAGTGTTTGTTGTTTCATTGTAATTGAAGTGTTCTCACGTGAAGTGTTCATCATGTATTTTTCAATTTGATAAATTTACTCCTTTTAGATTCAGTTTATAATTGACTGATATTAGGTATTTATCAGTTTATAATTTGGAATGTATCCCCAAAAGAAAAAATGGTTAATTTCCAAAAGAGCAGCCAAAAGCAATAAAAAAGCAGCAGTTCAGCCTTAGCCTAAATGACATATATTCTATAAAGGAGCCAAAAAAAA
The DNA here is from genome assembly GCA_027921565.1 of Artemia sinica. NCBI lineage: Eukaryota > Metazoa > Arthropoda > Branchiopoda > Anostraca > Artemiidae > Artemia > Artemia sinica. Next base: position 23,863,195 of record CM051272.1, read on the forward strand.
ACTTTAAAATGTATTTTTTTTAATTTGTTATTAAAAACCAGTTTTTAATACAAGAAGGCTTTTTAGGAATCCAAAAGAGCAAAAAAAAACAATCAATATCAAAGTCGCCCATTTCAACTGTTTTAAAGGTGACAAAATAGATATAGGCAAAGAGCATTATGGAAAATTAAGCTTCTAAGTTCAAGTTATATTCAAAGTTTTTACCCAGATAACTGACGAATTTTTTGATACGGTATTTGAAGTTTTGTATGCAGTAACGCACGATGAAAAAAACTACTAATTTTGATAATTATTTATGTTAAGAATACGAATACATAGCTAATAGATACTTCAACTACTCGTATTATGCAGATACGTGTTGAAGAGTGTGCTTCAATTTTTCAAAACGATTTTGGAAACAGACCCCCCCCCCCTCTAGCCCCAGAAGTTCCAAGGCCTATTGTATCATTTGCGTTTTAAAGAAGACTATATACATGTTGAAGAGTGTGCTTCAATTTTTCAAAACGATTTTTGGCAACAGATCCCCCCCCCTCTAGCCCCAGAAGTTCCAAGGCTTATTGTATCATTTGTGTTTTAATGAAGACTATATACATGTTGAAGAGTGTGCTTCAATTTTTCAAAACGATATTGGCAACAGATCCCCCCCCTCTAGCCCCAGAATTTCCAAGGCCTATTGTATCATTTGCGTTTTAATGAAGACTATATACATATTGAAGAGTGTGCTTCAATTTTTAAAAACGATTTTGGCAACATATCCCCCCTCCCCCTCTAGCCGCAGAAGTTCCAAGGCCTATTGTATCATTTGCGTTTTACTGAAGACCAGATACATGTTGAAGAGTGTGCTTCAATTTTTCAAAACGATTTTGGGAACAGATCCCCCCCCCCCCTCTAGCCCCAGAAGTTCCAAGGCCTATTGTGTCATTTGCGTTTTAATGAAGACTATATACATGTTGAAGAGTGTGCTTCAATTTTCCAAAACGATTTTGGCAACAGATCCCCCCCCCCCTTCTAGCCCCAGAAGTTCCAAGGCTTATTGTATCATTTGCGTTTTACTGAAGACCAGATACATGTTGAAGAGTGTGCTTCAATTTTTCAAAACGATTTTGGCAACAGATCCCCCCCCCCCCTCTAGCCCCAGAAGTTCCAAGGCCTATTGTATCATTTGCGTTTTTAATGAAGACTATATACATGTTGAAGAGTGTGCTCTAATTTTTCAAAACGATTTTGGCAACAGATCCCCCTCCTCTAGCTCCAGAAGTTCCAAGGCTTATTGTATCATTTGCGTTTTACTGAAGACCAGATACATGTTTGAAGAGTGTGCTTCAATTTTTCAAAACGATTTTGGCAACACATCCCCCTCCTCTAGCCCCAGAAGTTCCAAGGCCTATTGCATCATTTGCGTTTTACTGAAGACCAGATACATGTTGAAGAGTGTGCTTCAATTTTTCAAAACGATTTTGGCAACAGATCCCCCCCCTCTAGCCCCAGAAGTTCCAAGGCCTATTGTATCATTTGCGTTTTAATGAAGATATACATGTTGAAGAGTGTACTTCAATTTTTCAAAAACGATTTTGGCAACAGATCCCCCCCCCTCTAGCCCCAGAAGTTCCAAGGCTTATTGTATCATTTGCGTTTTACTGAAGACCAGATACATGTTGAAGAGTGTGCTTCAATTTTTCAAAAAGATTTTGGCAACAGATTCCCCTCCTCTAGCTCCAGAAGTTCCAAGGCTTATTGTATCATTTGCGTTTTACTGAAGACCAGATACATGTTGAAGAGTGTGCTTCAATTTTTCAAAACGATTTTGGCAACAGATCCCCCTCCTCTAGCTCCAAAATTCCAAGGCTTATTGTATCATTTGCGTTTTACTGAAGACCAGATCCATGTTGAAGAGTGTGCTTCAATTTTTCAAAACGATTTCGGCAACAGATCCCCCCCCCCTCTAGCCCCAGAAATTCCAAGGCCTATTGTATCATTTGCGTTTTAATGAAGTCTATATACATGTTGAAGAGTGTACTTCAATTTTTCAAAACGATTTTGGCAACAGATCCCCCCCCCCTCTAGCCCCAGAAGTTCCAAGGCCTATTGTATCATTTGCGTTTTAATGAAGATATACATGTTGAAGAGTGTACTTCAATTTTTCAAAACGAATTTGGCAACAGATCCCCCCCCCCTCTAGCCCCAGAAGTTCCAAGGCTTATTGTATCATTTGCGTTTTACTGAAGACCAGATACATGTTGAAGAGTGTGGTTCAATTTTTCAAAAAGATTTTGGCAACAGATCCCCCTCCTCTAGCTCCAGAAGTTCCAAGGCTTATTGTATCATTTGCGTTTTACTGAAGACCAGATACATTTTGAAGAGTGTGCTTCAATTTTTCAAAACGATTTTGGCAACAGATCCCCCTCCTCTAGCTCCAGAAGTTCCAAGGCTTATTGTATCATTTGCGTTTTACTGAAGACCAGATACATGTTGAAGAGTGTGCTTCAATTTTTCAAAACGATTTTGGCAACAGATCCCCCTCCTCTAGCTCCAGAAGTTCCAAGGCTTATTGTATCATTTGCGTTTTACTGAAGACCAGATACATGTTGAAGAGTGTGCTTCAATTTTTCAAAACGATTTTGGCAACAGATCCCCCTCCTCTAGCTCCAGAAGTTCCAAGGCTTATTGTATCATTTGCGTTTTACTGAAGACCAGATACATGTTGAAGAGTGTGCTTCAATTTTTCAAAACGATTTCGGCAACAGATCCCCCCCGCCCTCTAGCCCCAGAAGTTCCAAGGCCTATTGTATCATTTGCGTTTTAATGAAGACTATATACATGTTGAAGAGTGTACTTCAATTTTTCAAAACGATTTTGGCAACAGATCCCCCCCCTCTAGCCCCAGAAGTTCCAAGGCTTATTGTATCATTTGCGTTTTACTGAAGACCAGATACATGTTGAAGAGTGTGCTTCAATTTTTCAAAACGATTTTGGCAACAGATCCCCCTCCTCTAGCTCCAGAAGTTCCAAGGCTTATTGTATCATTTGCGTTTTACTGAAGACCAGATACATGTTGAAGAGTGTGCTTCAATTTTTCAAAACGATTTTGGCAACAGATCCCCCCCCTCTAGCCCAAGAAGTTCCAAGGCCTATTGTATCATTTGCGTTTTAATGAAGACTATATACATGTTGAAGAGTGTGCTCTAATTTTTCAAAACGATTTTGGCAACAGATCCCCCTCCTCTAGCTCCAGAAGTTCCAAGGCTTATTGCATCATTTGCGTTTTACTGAAGACCAGATCCATGTTGAAGAGTGTGCTTCAATTTTTCAAAACGATTTTGGCAACAGATCCCCCCCCCCTCTAGCCCCAGAAGTTCCAAGGCCTATTGTATCATTTGCGTTTTAATGAAGTCTATATACATGTTGAAGAGTGTACTTCAATTTTTCAAAACGATTTTGGCAACAGATCCCCCCCCTCTAGCCCCAGAAGTTCCAAGGCTTATTGTATCATTTGCGTTTTACTGAAGACCAGATACATGTTGAAGAGTGTGCTTCAATTTTTCAAAACGATTTTGGCAACAGATCCCCCCCCCCCCGTAGCCCCAGAAGTTCCAAGGCTTATTGTATCATTTGCGTTTTACTGAAGACCAGATACATGTTGAAGAGTGTGCTTCAATTTTTCAAAACGATTTTGGCAACAGATCCCCCCCCCCCTCTAGCCCCAGAAGTTCCAAGGCCTATTGTATCATTTGCGTTTTAATGAAGACTATATACATGTTGAAGAGTGTGCTCTAATTTTTCAAAACGATTTTGGCAACAGATCCCCCTCCTCTAGCTCCAGAAGTTCCAAGGCTTATTGTATCATTTGCGTTTTACTGAAGACCAGATACATGTTGAAGAGTGTGCTTCAATTTTTCAAAACGATTTTGGCAACACATCCCCCTCCTCTAGCCCCAGAAGTTCCAAGGCCTATTGCATCATTTGCGTTTTACTGAAGACCAGATACATGTTGAAGAGTGTGCTTCAATTTTTCAAAACGATTTTGGCAACAGATCCCCCCCCTCTAGCCCCAGAAGTTCCAAGGCCTATTGTATCATTTGCGTTTTAATGAAGATATACATGTTGAAGAGTGTACTTCAATTTTTCAAAACGATTTTGGCAACAGATCCCCCCCCCCCTCTAGCCCCAGAAGTTCCAAGGCTTATTGTATCATTTGCGTTTTACTGAAGACCAGATACATGTTGAAGAGTGTGCTTCAATTTTTCAAAAAGATTTTGGCAACAGATTCCCCTCCTCTAGCTCCAGAAGTTCCAAGGCTTATTGTATCATTTGCGTTTTACTGAAGACCAGATACATGTTGAAGAGTGTGCTTCAATTTTTCAAAACGATTTTGGCAACAGATCCCCCTCCTCTAGCTCCAGAAGTTCCAAGGCTTATTGTATCATTTGCGTTTTACTGAAGACCAGATACATGTTGAAGAGTGTGCTTCAATTTTTCAAAACGATTTTGGCAACAGATCCCCCTCCTCTAGCTCCAGAAGTTCCAAGGCTTATTGTATCATTTGCGTTTTACTGAAGACCAGATACATGTTGAAGAGTGTGCTTCAATTTTTCAAAACGATTTTGGCAACAGATCCCCCTCCTCTAGCTCCAGAAGTTCCAAGGCTTATTGTATCATTTGCGTTTTACTGAAGACCAGATACATGTTGAAGAGTGTGCTTCAATTTTTCGAAACGATTTTGGCAACAGATCCCCCCCCCCCTCTAGCCCCAGAAGTTCCAAGGCCTATTGTATCATTTGCGTTTTAATGAAGACTATATACATGTTGAAGAGTGTACTTCAATTTTTCAAAACGATTTTGGCAACAGATCCCCCCCCTCTAGCCCCAGAAGTTCCAAGGCTTATTGTATCATTTGCGTTTTACTGAAGACCAGATACATGTTGAAGAGTGTGCTTCAATTTTTCAAAACGATTTTGGCAACAGATCCCCCTCCTCTAGCTCCAGAAGTTCCAAGGCTTATTGTATCATTTGCGTTTTACTGAAGACCAGATACATGTTGAAGAGTGTGCTTCAATTTTTCAAAACGATTTTGGCAACAGATCCCCCCCCTCTAGCCCAGAAGTTCCAAGGCCTATTGTATCATTTGCGTTTTAATGAAGACTATATACATGTTGAAGAGTGTGCTCTTATTTTTCAAAACGATTTTGGCAACAGATCCCCCTCCTCTAGCTCCAGAAGTTCCAAGGCTTATTGCATCATTTGCGTTTTACTGAAGACCAGATACATGTTGAAGAGTGTGCTTCAATTTTTCAAAACGATTTGGCAACAGATCCCCCCCCCTCTAGCCCCAGAAGTTCCAAGGCCTATTGTATCATTTGCGTTTTAATGAAGTCTATATACATGTTGAAGAGTGTACTTCAATTTTTCAAAACGATTTTGGCAACAGATCCCCCCCCCTGTAGCCCCAGAAGTTCCAAGGCCTATTGTATCATTTGCGTTTTACTGAAGACCAGATACATGTTGAAGAGTGTGCTTCAATTTTTCATAACGATTTTGGCAACAGATCCCCCTCCTCTAGCCCAGAAGTTCCAAGGCCTATTGTATCATTTGCGTTTTACTGAAGACCAGATACATGTTGAAGAGTGTGCTTCAATTTTTCAAAACGATTTTGGCAACAGATCCCCCTCCTCTAGCCCCAGAAGTTCCAAGGCCTATTGTATCATTTGCGTTTTAATGAAGACTAATACATGTTGAAGAGTGTGCTTTAATTTTCAAAACGATTTTGGCAACAGATCCCCCCCCCCTAGCCCCAGAAGTTCCAAGGCCTATTGTATCATTTGCGTTTTAAAGAAGACTATATACATGTTGAAGAGTGTGCTTCAATTTTTCAAAACGATTTTGGCAACAGATCCCCCCCCCCTCTAGCCCCAGAAGTTCCAAGGCCTATTGTATCATTTGCGTTTTAATGAAGACTATATACATGTTGAAGAGTGTGCTTCAATTTTTCAAAAAGATTTTGGCAACAGATCCCTCCCCTCCCCCTCTAGCCGCAGAAGTTCCAAGGCCTATTGTATCATTTGCGTTTTACTGAAGACCAGATATATGTTGAAGAGTGTGCTTCAATTTTTCAAAACGATTTTGGCAACAGATCCCCCTCCTCTAGCTCCAGAAGTTCCAAGGCTTATTGTATCATTTGCGTTTTACTGAAGACCAGATACATTTTGAAGAGTGTGCTGCAATTTTTCAAAACGATTTTGGCAACACATCCCCCTCCTCTAGCCCCAGAAGTTCCAAGGCCTATTGCATCATTTGTGTTTTACTGAAGACCAGATACATGTTGAAGAATGTGCTTCAATTTTTCAAAACGATTTTGGCAACAGATCACCCCCCCCTCTAGCCCCAGAAGCTCCAAGGCCTATTGTATCATTTGCGTTTTTATGAAGACTATATACATGTTGAAGAGTGTACTTCAATTTTTCAAAACGATTTTGGCAACAGATCCCCCCCCCCCTCTAGCCCTAGAAGTTCCAAGGCTTATTGTATCATTTGCGTTTTACTGAAGACCAGATACATGTCGAAGAGTGTGCTTCAATTTTTCAAAAAGATTTTGGCAACAGATCCCCCTCCTCTAGCTCCAGAAGTTCCAAGGCTTATTGTATCATTTGCGTTTTACTGAAGACCAGATACATTTTGAAGAGTGTGCTTCAATTTTTCAAAACGATTTTGGCAACAGATCCCCCTCCTCTAGCTCCAGAAGTTCCAAGGCTTATTGTATCATTTGCGTTTTACTGAAGACCAGATACATGTTGAAGAGTGTGCTTCAATTTTTCAAAACGATTTTGGCAACAGATCCCCCCCCCTCTAGCCCCAGAAGTTCCAAGGCCTATTGTATCATTTGCGTTTTAATGAAGACTATATACATGTTGAAGAGTGTACTTCAATTTTTCAAAACGATTTTGGCAACAGATCCCCCCCCCTCTAGCCCCAGAAGTTCCAAGGCTTATTGTATCATTTGCGTTTTACTGAAGACCAGATACATGTTGAAGAGTGTGCTTCAATTTTTCAAAACGATTTTGGCAACAGATCCCCCTCCTCTAGCTCCAAAATTCCAAGGCTTATTGTATCATTTGCGTTTTACTGAAGACCAGATCCATGTTGAAGAGTGTGCTTCAATTTTTCAAAACGATTTCGGCAACAGATCCCCCCCCCCCTCTAGCCCCAGAAATTCCAAGGCCTATTGTATCATTTGCGTTTTAATGAAGTCTATATACATGTTGAAGAGTGTACTTCAATTTTTCAAAACGATTTTGGCAACAGATCCCCCCCCCCTCTAGCCCCAGAAGTTCCAAGGCCTATTGTATCATTTGCGTTTTAATGAAGATATACATGTTGAAGAGTGTACTTCAATTTTTCAAAACGATTTTGGCAACAGATCCCCCCCCCTCTAGCCCAAGAAGTTCCAAGGCCTATTGTATCATTTGCGTTTTAATGAAGACTATATACATGTTGAAGAGTGTGCTCTTATTTTTCAAAACGATTTTGGCAACAGATCCCCCTCCTCTAGCTCCAGAAGTTCCAAGGCTTATTGCATCATTTGCGTTTTACTGAAGACCAGATACATGTTGAAGAGTGTGCTTCAATTTTTCAAAACGATTTTGGCAACAGATCCCCCCCCCCCTCTAGCCCCAGAAGTTCCAAGGCCTATTGTATCATTTGCGTTTTAATGAAGTCTATATACATGTTGAAGAGTGTACTTCAATTTTTCAAAACGATTTTGGCAACAGATCCCCCCCCCCTGTAGCCCCAGAAGTTCCAAGGCCTATTGTATCATTTGCGTTTTACTGAAGACCAGATACATGTTGAAGAGTGTGCTTCAATTTTTCATAACGATTTTGGCAACAGATCCCCCTCCTCTAGCCCCAGAAGTTCCAAGGCCTATTGTATCATTTGCGTTTTACTGAAGACCAGATACAAGTTGAAGAGTGTGCTTCAATTTTTCAAAACGATTTTGGCAACAGATCCCCCCTCCCCCTCTAGCCCCAGAAGTTCCAAGGCCTATTGTATCATTTGCGTTTTAATGAAGACTAAATACATGTTGAAGAGTGTGCTTTAATTTTCAAAACGATTTTGGCAACAGATCCCCCCCCCTAGCCCCAGAAGTTCCAAGGCCTATTGTATCATTTGCGTTTTAATGAAGACTATATACATGTTGAAGAGTGTGCTTCAATTTTTCAAAACGATTTTGGCAACAGATCCCCCCCCCTCTAGCCCCAGAAGTTCCAAGGCCTATTGTATCATTTGCGTTTTAATGAAGACTATATACATGTTGAAGAGTGTGCTTCAATTTTTCAAAAAGATTTTGGCAACAGATCCCTCCCCTCCCCTCTAGCCGCAGAAGTTCCAAGGCCTATTGTATCATTTGTGTTTTACTGAAGACCAGATACATGTTGAAGAATGTGCTTCAATTTTTCAAAACGATTTTGGCAACAGATCCCCCTCCTCTAGCTCCAGAAGTTCCAAGGCTTATTGTATTATTTGCGTTTTACTGAAGACGAGATACATGTTGAAGAGTGTGCTGCAATTTTTCAAAACGATTTTGGCAACACATCCCCCTCCTCTAGCCCCAGAAGTTCCAAGGCCTATTGCATCATTTGTGTTTTACTGAAGACCAGATACATGTTGAAGAATGTGCTTCAATTTTTCAAAACGATTTTGGCAACAGATCCCCCCCCCCTCTAGCCCCAGAAGCTCCAAGGCCTATTGTATCATTTGCGTTTTTATGAAGACTATATACATGTTGAAGAGTGTACTTCAATTTTTCAAAACGATTTTGGCAACAGATCCCCCCCCCCCCCTCTAGCCCTAGAAGTTCCAAGGCTTATTGTATCATTTGCGTTTTACTGAAGACCAGATACATGTCGAAGAGTGTGCTTCAATTTTTCAAAAAGATTTTGGCAACAGATCCCCCTCCTCTAGCTCCAGAAGTTCCAAGGCTTATTGTATCATTTGCGTTTTACTGAAGACCAGATACATTTTGAAGAGTGTGCTTCAATTTTTCAAAACGATTTTGGCAACAGATCCCCCTCCTCTAGCTCCAGAAGTTCCAAGGCTTATTGTGTCATTTGCGTTTTACTGAAGACCAGATACATGTTGAAGAGTGTGCTTCAATTTTTCAAAACGATTTTGGCAACAGATCCCCCTCCTCTAGCTCCAGAAGTTCCAAGGCTTATTGTATCATTTGCGTTTTACTGAAGACCAGATACATGTTGAAGAGTGTGCTTCAATTTTTCAAAACGATTTTGGCAACAGATCCCCCCCCCTCTAGCCCCAGAAGTTCAAAGGCCTATTGTATCATTTGCGTTTTAATGAAGACTATATACATGTTGAAGAGTGTGCTTCAATTTTTCAAAACGATTTTGGCAACAGATCCCCCCCCCTCTAGCCCCAGAAGTTCCAAGGCTTATTGTATCATTTGCGTTTTACTGATGACCAGATACATGTTGAAGAGTGTGCTTCAATTTTTCAAAACGATTTTGGCAACAGATCCCCCCCTCTAGCCCCAGAAGTTCCAAGGCCTATTGTATCATTTGCGTTTTAATGAAGACTATATACATGTTGAAGAGTTTGCTCTAATTTTTCAAAAGATTTTGGCAACAGATCCCCCTCCTCTAGCTCCAGAAGTTCCAAGGCTTATTGCATCATTTGCGTTTTACTGAAGAAAAGATACATGTTGAAGAGTGTGCTTCAATTTTTCAAAACGATTTTGGCAACAGATCCCCCCCTCCCCTCTAGCCCCAGAAGTTCGAAGGCCTCTTGTATCATTTGCGTTTTAATGAAGACTATATACATGTTGAAAAGTGTACTTCAATTTTTCAAAACGATTTTGGCAACAGATCCCCCCCCCCCCTCTAGCCCCAGAAGTTCCAAGGCTTAATGTATCATTTGCGTTTTACTGAAGACCAGATACATGTTGAAGAGTGTGCTTCAATTTTTCAAAACGATTTTGGCAACAGATCCCCCTCCTCTAGTTCCAGAAGTTCCAAGGCTTATTGTATCATTTGCGTTTTACTGAAGACCAGATACATGTTGAACAGTGTGCTTCAATTTTTCAAAACGATTTTGGCAACAGATCCCCCTGCTCTAGCTCCAGAAGTTCCAAGGCTTATTGTATCATTTGCGTTTTACTGAAGACCAGATACATGTTGAAGAGTGTGCTTCAATTTTTCAAAACGATTTTGGCAACAGATCCCCCTCCTCTAGCTCCAGAAGTTCCAAGGCTTATTGTATCATTTGCGTTTTACTGAAGACCAGATACATGTTGAAGAGTGTGCTTCAATTTTTCAAAACGATTTTGGCAACAGATCCCCCCCTCCCCCTCTAGCCCCAGAAGTTCCAAGGCCTATTGTATCATTTGCGTTTTAATGAAGACTATATACATGTTGAAGAGTGTGCTTTAATTTTCTAAACGATTTTGGCAACAGATCCCCCCTCCTCTAGCTCCAGAAGTTCCAAGGCTTATTGTATCATCTGCGTTTTACTGAAGACCAGATACATGTTGAAGAGCGTGCTTCAATTTTTCAAAACGATTTTGGCAACAGGTCCCCCACCTCTAGCCCCAGAAGTTCCAATGCCTATTGTATCATTTGCGTTTTACCGAAGACTATATACATGTTGAAGAGTGTGCAACAATTTTTCAAAACGATTTTGGCAGCAGATCATTCCCCCCTCTAGCCCCAGAAGTTCCAAGGCCTATTGTATCATTTGCGTTTTACTGAAGACTATATACATGTTGAAGAGTGTGCTTCAATTTTTCAAAACGATTTTGGCAACAGATCCCCCTCCTCTAGCCCCAGAACTTCCAAGGCCTATTGTATCATTTGCGTTTTACTGAAGACTATATACATGTTGAAGAGTGTGCTTCAATTTTTCAAAACGATTTTGGCAACAGATGCCCCTCCTCTAGCTCCAGAAGTGCCAAGTCTTATTGTATCATTTGCGTTTTACTGAAGACCAGATACATGTTGAAGAGTGTGCTTCATTTTTCAAAACGATTTTGGCAACAGATCCCCCCCCCCCTCTAGCCCCAGAAGTTCCAAGGCTTATTGTATCATTTGCGTTTTAATGAAGACTGTATACATGTCGAAGAGTGTGCTTCAATTTTTCAAAACCATTATGGCAACAGATGCCCCTCCTCTAGCTCCAGAAGTTCCAAGGCTTATTGTATCATTTGCGTTTTACTGAAGACCAGATACATGTTGAAGAGTGTGCTTCAATTTTTCAAAACGATTTCGGCAACAGATCCCCCCCGCCCTCTAGCCCCAGAAGTTCCAAGGCCTGTTGTATCATTTGCGTTTTAATGAAGACTATATACATGTTGAAGAGTGTGCTTTAATTTTCTAAACGATTTTGGCAACAGATCCCCCCTCCTCTAGCTCCAGAAGTTCCAAGGCTTATTGTATCATTTGCGTTTTACTGAAGACCAGATACATGTTGAAGAGTGTGCTTCAATTTTTCAAAACGATTTTGGCAACAGGTCCCCCTCCTCTAGCCCCAGAAGTTCCAAGGCTTATTGTATCATTTGCGTTTTACTGAAGACCAGATACATGTTGAAGAGTGTGCTTCAATTTTTCAAAACGATTTCGCAACAGATCCCCCCCGCCCTCTAGCCCCAGAAGTTCCAAGGCCTATTGTATCATTTGCGTTTTAATGAAGACTATATACATGTTGAAGAGTGTGCTTTAATTTTCTAAACGATTTTGGCAACAGATCCCCCCTCCTCTAGCTCCAGAAGTTCCAAGGCTTATTGTATCATTTGCGTTTTAATGAAGACTATATACATGTCGAAGAGTGTGCTTCAATTTTTCAAAACCATTATGGCAACAGATGCCCCTCCTCTAGCTCCAGAAGTTCCAAGGCTTATTGTATCATTTGCGTTTTACTGAAGACCAGATACATGTTGAAGAGTGTGCTTCAATTTTTCAAAACGATTTCGGCAACAGATCCCCCCCGCCCTCTAGCCCCAGAAGTTCCAAGGCCTATTGTATCATTTGCGTTTTAATGAAGACTATATACATGTTGAAGAGTGTGCTTTAATTTTCTAAACGATTTTGGCAACAGATCCCCCCTCCTCTAGCTCCAGAAGTTCCAAGGCTTATTGTATCATTTGCGTTTTAGTGAAGACCAGATACATGTTGAAGAGTGTGCTTCAATTTTTCAAAACGATTTTGGCAACAGGTCCCCCTCCTCTAGCCCCAGAAGTTCCAATGCCTATTGTATCATTTGCGTTTTACCGAAGACTATATACATGTTGAAGAGTGTGCAACAATTTTTCAAAACGATTTTGGCAGCAGATCACTCCCCCCTCTAGCCCCAGAAGTTCCAAGGCCTATTGTATCATTTGCGTTTTACTGAAGACTATATACATGTTGAAGAGTGTGCTTCAATTTTTCAAAACGATTTTGGCAACAGATGCCCCTCCTCTAGCTCCAGAAGTGCCAAGTCTTATTGTATCATTTGCGTTTTACTGAAGACCAGATACATGTTGAAGAGTGTGCTTCATTTTTCAAAACGATTTTGGCAACTGATCCCCCCCCCTCTAGCCCCAGAAGTTCCAAGGCTTATTGTATCATTTGCGTTTTAATGAAGACTATATACATGTTGAAGAGTGTGCTTCAATTTTTCAAAACCATTATGGCAACAGATGCCCCTCCTCTAGCTCCAGAAGTTCCAAGGCTTATTGTATCATTTGCGTTTTACTGAAGACCAGGTACATGTTGAAGAGTGTGCTTCAATTTTTCAAAACGATTTCGGCAACAGATCCCCCCCCCCCTCTAGCCCCAGAAGTTCCAAGGCCTATTGTATCATTTGCGTTTTAATGAAGACCAGATACATGTTGAAGAGTGTCCTTCAATTTTTCAAAACGATTTTGGCAACAGATCCCCCCCCTCTAGCCCCAGAAGTTCCAAGGCCTATTGTATCATTTGCGTTTTAATGAAGACCAGATACATATTGAAGAGTGTGCTTCAATTTTTCAAAACGATTTTGGCAACAGATCCCCCCCCCTCTAGCCTCAGAAGTTCCAAGGCCTATTGCATCATTTGCGTTTTAATGAAGACCAGATACATGTTGAAGAGTGTGCTTCAATTTTTCAAAACGATTTTGGCAACAGATCCCCCCCCCCTCTAGCCCCAGAAGTTCCAAGGCTTATTGTATTATTTGCGTTTTACTGAAGACCAGATACATGTTGAAGAGTGTGCTTCAATTTTTCAAAACTATTTTGGCAACAGATCCCCCTCCTCTAGCTCCAGAAGTTCCAAGGCTTATTGTATCATTTGCGTTTTACTGAAGACCAGATACATGTTGAACAGTGTGCTTCAATTTTTCAAAACGATTTTGGCAACAGATCCCCCTCCTCTAGCTCCAGAAGTTCCAAGGTTTATTGTATCATTTGCGTTTTACTGAAGACCAGATACATGTTGAAGAGTGTGCTTCAATTTTTCAAAACGATTTTGGCAACAGATCCCCCTCCTCTAGCTCCAGAAGTTCCAAGGCTTATTGTATCATTTGCGTTTTACTGAAGACCAGATACAAGTTGAAGAGTGTGCTTCAATTTTTCAAAACGATTTTGGCAACAGATCCCCCCTCCCCCTCTAGCCCCAGAAGTTCCAAGGCCTATTGTATCATTTGCGTTTTAATGAAGACTATATACATGTTGAAGAGTGTGCTTTAATTTTCTAAACGATTTTGGCAACAGATCCCCCCTCCTTTAGCTCCAGAATTTCCAAGGCTTATTGTATCATTTGCGTTTTACTGAAGACCAGATACATGTTGAAGAGTGTGCTTCAATTTTTCAAAACGATTTTGGCAACAGATCCCCCTCCTCTAGCCCCAGAAGTTCCAATGCCTATTGTATCATTTGCGTTTTACCGAAGACTATATACATGTTGAAGAGTGTGCAACAATTTTTCAAACGATTTTGGCAGCAGATCACTCCCCCCTCTAGCCCCAGAAGTTCCAAGGCCTATTGTATCATTTGCGTTTTACTGAAGACTATATACATGTTGAAGAGTGTGCTTCAATTTTTCAAAACGATTTTGGCAACAGATCCCCCACCTCTAGCCCCAGAAGTTCCAAGGCCTATTGTATCATTTGCGTTTTACTGAAGACTATATACATGTTGAAGAGTGTGCTTCAATTTTTCAAAACGATTTTGGCAACAGATGCCCCTCCTCTAGCTCCAGAAGTGCCAAGTCTTATTGTATCATTTGCGTTTTACTGAAGACCAGATACATGTTGAAGAGTGTGCTTCATTTTTCAAAACGATTTTGGCAACAGATCCCCCCCCCCTCTAGCCCCAGAAGTTCCAAGGCTTATTGTATCATTTGCGTTTTAATGAAGACTATATACATGTTGGAGAGTGTGCTTCAATTTTTAAAACCATTATGGCAACAGATGCCCCTCCTCTAGCTCCAGAAGTTCCAAGGCTTATTGTATCATTTGCGTTTTACTGAAGACCAGATACATGTTGAAGAGTGTGCTTCAATTTTTCAAAACGATTTTGGCAGCAGATCCCCCCCCTCTAGCCCCAGAAGTTCCAAGGCCTATTGTATCATTTGCGTTTTAATGAAGACTATATACATGTTCAAGAGTGTGCTTTAATTTTCTAAACGATTTTGGCCACAGATCCCCCCTCCTCTAGCTCCAGAAGTTCCAAGGCTTATTGTATCATTTGCGTTTTACTGAAGACCAGATACATGTTGAAGAGTGTGCTTCAATTTTTCAAAACGATTTTGGCAACAGGTCCCCCTCCTCTAGCTCCAGAAGTTCCAATGCCTATTGTATCATTTGCGTTTTACCGAAGACTATATACATGTTGAAGAGTGTGCAACAATTTTTCAAAACGATTTTGGCAGCAGATCACTCCCCCCTCTAGCCCCAGAAGTTCCAAGGCCTATTGTATCATTTGCGTTTTACTGAAGACTATATACATGTTGAAGAGTGTGCTTCAATTTTTCAAAACGATTTTGGCAACAGATGCCCCCCCTCTAGCTCCAGAAGTGCCAAGTCTTATTGTATCATTTGCGTTTTACTGAAGACCAGATACATGTTGAAGAGTGTGCTTCAATTTTTCAAAACGATTTTGGCAACAGATCCCCCCCCCTCTAGCCCCAGAAGTTCCAAGGCTTATTGTATCATTTGCGTTTTAATGAAGACTATATACATGTTGAAGAGTGTGCTTCAATTTTTCAAAACCATTATGTCAACAGATGCCCCTCCTCTAGCTCCAGAAGTTCCAAGGCTTATTGTATCATTTGCGTTTTACTGAAGACCAGATACATGTTGAAGAGTGTGCTTCAATTTTTCAAAACGATTTTGGCAACAGATCCCCCCCCCTCTAGCCCCAGAAGTTTCAAGGCCTATTGTATCATTTGCGTTTTAATGAAGATCAGATACATGTTGAAGAGTGTGCTTCAATTTTTCAAAACGCTTTTGGCAACAGATCCCCCCCCCTCTAGCCCCAGAAGTTCCAAGGCCTTTTGAATCATTTGCGTTTTAATGAAGACCAGATACATGTTGAAGAGTGTGCTTCAATTTTTCAAAACGATTTTGGCAACAGATCTCCTCCCCCTCTAGCCCCAGAAGTTCCAAGGCCTATTGTATCATTTGCGTTTTAATGAAGACTATATACATGTTGAAGAGTGTGCTTTAATTTTCAAAACGATTTTGGCAACAGATCCCCCTCCTCTAGCTCCAGAAGTTCCAAGGCTTATTGTATAATTTGCGTTTTACTGAAGACGAGATACATGTTGAAGAGTGTGCTTCAATTGTTCAAAACTATTTTGGCAACAGATCCCCCCCCCCCCTCTAGCCCCAGAAGTTCCAAGGCCTATTGTATCATTTGCGTTTTAATGAAGACTATATACATGTTGAAGAGCGCGCTTTAGTTTTTCAAAACGTCAACGAATTTTTTTTAAAAATCGCTTTAATAATCATGATGACTGGAAGAAATAAATTGAATTTTTGATATTTAATGATATTAATTCCGAATAACCTGTTTAACTGTATTTTTTTGTCAATATTATAAACACAGAAAATAGTTTATAACATATTTTTTTCTCAGTAAAGCGCAAATAACGAAATATGCTTCATTACTTTTACGGCTAGAGGAGAGAAGCAGTACCCAAAATCATGTTTGTAGTAATTTTTATTCGTTTCAAGTTTGACTAGAATATTCAGTTTAATTTTTACTCGTTTTAGGATTTTCTTTATTTATCCGTACGAAAAGCTAAAGTCGGTGCTTTGGTACCGGGGTCAGGCTTCTAAAGAGCTTAAGGCGGGATATTAGCTTGCTAATTCCGGCACCTAAGAAAATTAAAGGTATCTAAACTTGGAGGTTCTTGTTGCTAATTTTGGTGCTCAGGAAAGCGATAAAATAATATAGATAACGTGATAGTACATTTGATGAGTGCCGTTGGGGCCAGTGCTTATATAGATAGTTTTACAGGGTAAACATTAGTCAATAATGAAAGAAAATAGAAATAAATGTTTGTTGATGTACTTCCTCACCCTCCCCTAAGAGACAAAATGTAAGGTTATAAAATGAAACGTTTATGTTTCAGGTTATAAATATTTATTAAACATCCATGGTTGCTCTAACCAAGAATAATTACAAGAAAAAAACTTCCTGGAGCCCTATCCCTCGAAATAGTCGCACCAATTAGGAGAAGGAGGGTTTGCAACTGCTCTTTATATTTGAAAATATATGTCTTCTTTATCTTTGTTTAGCTGAACAAATTGAAAAGGCTCCTTTGACCTTTTTGTGTAAAAAAAAATTGTAAGAACTAAAATCCTGTGGCACCAGAAGTGGGAATCTGCCATTCCAACTTAGATGCTTTTGGGCCCCGAAATTAGCAAACTACTGCACCGATTGTAGCTGCCAAAGAGTGCCAACCCGGGTATCAAAGACCCAATTTTAGTGCGAACCATCATCCATTTAAGTACTTTTTATTTTATGTTTGGTATGATTATTTATGTTAATTTCTGTTCGTTTTGGGTTTCATTTATTCTTTGATAGTACTTTCTGGTTGTTTGAAGTTTGAGTTATTACATGACTGTTTCTGCTCGTCTTGAGTTTAATAGGGCTCTTTACTCTTTTTTTGAAGAACTCATTTTCTTATTTTTTTTTCAAAATTAGTTTCTGTTCGCTTTTTATTGCCAAAGCTTTATTGTTGGTTAATATAATAAATATTTCTCCGGTTTTTCAAATTGTTGACTTAGGAATTAGAACATCTGATTCTAATTTCAAAAAGGTGATCTGAGAGTTGGCTTTGATTATATTCGATATAGTTATTGGGTAAATTTCTGAGATATTGTTGATTCGCCTTTTTGAAAAGCAGTAGTTACCAGAGGCAGTTTTATGAGGGGGGGGGAGAGGCACTTGCCCCGCGCGCAGAAATTTTAGAGGCCCAAAATTTCAAATAAATAATCTAACGTTTATACTCATTTTTTTGTATTTTACTTTTGTTAAAATAAAGTAGAGGGTTCAGTTGGTAAAATTTTGTTAATAAATTATAATTTTGCTAAAATTTGGCTTGAAACTTTCGGGAGACAGGGATAAGGCACTAATTAAGATTTTTTCCCGGGATGCAAGAGAGACCATAACCGCCACTGAAATGCACATAGTGTGTTTCGATTTGGTTCTAAATCACCCTTAACATTTCTTTAAAGTTTCACCCTGACTGCCTAATCCCTCTTGGACACCCGGGGTCGAACATACCCACCCTTTCCCCACAATAACCCTATATGTAAACAATGGACAGCCTCCACAACTTCCAACCCTTGCCTCAGGGGGTTCGAGGGGTCGTGAAATCCCCGGAGGCATAGTCATTTGAACTTGAAACTATTTTGAAAAACATGTTTGTCTCAAAATTTTGATCAGATGTCTTTGGGGGTAGGGTAGCTAAAGAGGGCATATGAAGGGGGAGGGGGTAGTTTCGCTCTAATTCTTTTGGACCTGAGTGTTTTGAGTTGGAGCCGCAAGAAGTGACAGTTGCAAGTATTCGTAGTCCCAGTCAAGTAGTCGGAGTTACAAGCAGTCATAGTTACTATCGTAGTAGAAGAAGCAGCAGTAGCACTGAAAGTTTCAAGTTAAAACCCTGAACAGTTCCTAAGATATCACAGATATGGCCTATTGACAACTTGGAAGCATTCCGAGTCTTTTCATTTAGTTAAATCACCCCCTCAATATGTCCTTATGTTTCTTCTGAATAATTAAATAAAAAAAACAAGTTTTTTAAACTGAAAGTAAGGAGCGACATTAAAACTTAAAACGAACAGAAATTATTCCGTATATGAAGGGGGCTGTCCCCTCCTCAACGCCTCGCTCTTTACGCTAAAGTTTTTTTATTGTTTAGAAAAATAGAGTTGTGAGAAAGTCAAACTTTAGCGTAAAGAGCGAGGCGTTGAGGAGGGGACAGCCCCCTTCATATACGGAATAATTTCTGTTCGTTTTAAGTTTTAATGTCGCTCCTTACTTTCAGTTTAAAAAACTTGTTTTTTTATTTAATTTTTGAACGTTTTTGAATTAATGCAGGTTTTGATTTTGGCTCACCGTACATGAATAATTAAAACAAATTTTGCATATTATATTTGGTTAAATGGCTTTCTCGAAACTTGTTTAATTTTATTTACGAACGTTTTTATTAGTAATAAATATACGTAACTTAGAATTAACTTAGGTAACGAACTTCTATATTCATAAAATTTTAACACGTATATTAGGGGGTTCGCCCCCTAGTCAATACCCTCCTCTTTAAACTATAGTTCGAATTTTTTTTCCAGTTTTTTAAAAATGACCTCTTAATCACAATCAGTTGATCTGTTGAAAAACTTGTTTTTTTTTTATTTAATTCCTGATCTTTTTCTTTAATAATGCTGGGAAATCCGGCGCCCCTTCATAGCAATGTCCCTTCCCCCATGAAAACTTCCTTCATGGAAAGATCCTTCCATATAGCCCCCGACCCTCTCCTTCCCCCACCTACCAGAAAAAATCTCCTCTGAAAAAGTCTGTATACTTCCCAATAACCAATACTATATGTTAACATTGAGTAAAGTTCATAACTTTCAGCCCTCCCCCTGGGGACTTTGGGGGATCAAGTCATTCTAAAAGACATTTTTATCATATTTTCGACCATGCTGAACAAAATGGCTATCTCAAAATTTTGATCGGGTGACTTTGGGAAAAAAATGAGCGTGGGAGGGGGCCTAGTTGCCCTCCATTTTTTTTGGTCACTTAAAAAGGGCACTACAACTTTTAATTTCCGTTCCAATGAGCCCTCCCACGATATTCTAGGACCACTGGGTCGATACGATCACCCCTGGGGAAAAAAAAAAAAAAAAACAAACAAACAAACAAACAAATAAACACGCATCCGTGATCTTTCTTCTGGCAAAAAATGGAAAATTCCACATTTTTGTAGATAGGAGCTTGAAACCTCTACAGTAGGGTTCTCTGATACGCTGAATATGATGGTGTGATTTTCATTAAGGTTCTATAACTTTTAGGGGGTCTTTCCCCCTTTTTTCGAAAATCAGCCAAATTTTCTCAGGCACGTAACTTTTGATGGGTAAGCTTAAACTTAATGAAACTTATATATTTGAAATCAGAATTAAAATCTGATTCTTTTGATGTATCTATTGGTATCAAAATCCCGTTTTTTAGAGTTTCGGTTACCATTGAGCCGGGTCGCTCCTTACTTACAGTTCGTTACCACGAACTGTTTGATCGTAGCCTTTTCGTACACACCCAAGATAAAGCATTTCCCATTTCCCAATGATATGTCCTGTATTTAAACAAAAGTTCAATTGCATAATTTGCAACCTTCGTACTTGAGGGCTTTGGGATTGGGGGGGGGGGGGGGGTAAGGCATCCCCGAAGGCTTAGTTATTAGAGCTTTTGACTATTTTGAAAAAATTGCTATTTAAAAATTTCGATCAGTGTTGGGCTTCCGTCTAAAAGGGAAGAGGGGATGGAACTGGTTGTCCTTTGATCACTTTTCAACATCCCCCTCAACAGGCCATGAAAATTTCTACATAATACATTAAGCCGTTCCTGAGATCTTACTGACACGCCCTTTTGACAAACAGCACGCATATAGCGTGTTTTAGTTTTATTCAACATTTCCTGTAAGTTTCACCTTAATACCCAAAGCCTTTTTTGAGACTCGGGATCAAACGTGCCCCCCCCCCTTTCCAAATAACAAACCTTGTATGTAAACAGTGGACAAGTTTCATAACTTACAACCCTTACCCCAGGGGCTGTGGGAGGGGACGTAATCTGCAGAGACATAATTATTTGACCATTAGACAATTTTGAACAAAATGGCTATCTTAAAATTTTTATTGAATGTCTCTGGGGGGAAGGAAGCTAAACAAGGCGTGGGAAGGGGTCTGGCTACCCTCCGATCCTGCGTCCAATATTTTGAAATGAAGTCACAAGTAGCCACAGTTGTAAGTAGTCACAGTTACAAGTAGTAATATTGGCAGTTGAACGTAGTGGTATTTCCAGTCGCAGGTAGTCTCAGTAGTAGTAGTGGACCTGAAAGTTTCAAGTTAATACCTTAAGTTTTCCTAAGATATCGTACACACGCCCTTTTGATAACTTGGATGCACAGTTTCTTTTGATTTAATTCAACATTCCCCTTTACCCAATGATAAAACCTGTATTTAAAAATAGGGAAAATTGCAACATTTATAACCCTTGACCTGGGGGGTTGTAGGGGGCTTGGTATCGTTGGGGCGTCATTATTATTAGAGCTTTGACTATTTTCAAAAAAAAGGTTTATTGAAATTTCTATCAGTGTTTGGAGGGAGGGGCATCAAAAAGAGTGAGGGATGGTTGCCCTCCAATCACTATCCAGCATCCCTTTGAACATGTCCTGAAAGTTTCAACTTAAGACCCTTTCGCTGTTCCTTGGATATTGCTGATACGCCCTTTTGACAGCCTGCCCACGCATAGTGCATTGTGATTTGGTTTGAAATCCCCAGCATATCTTGAAAGTTTCTCCTTAACATTGTAAGGCTTTTTGGAGAACTAGGATTAAACATGCCATCTTTTCCCAATAAAGAACCTTATATACCAACAATGGGCAACTTTTATAACTTACAGCCATTGCTCCCTGGGCTGGGGGGGAGTATGTTATTTGACCTTTGGATTATCTCGAAATTTTAATCGGACGTCTTTATTTGGAGGGAAGATAAAAAGGGTGGGGGGCTGGTTGCCAACCGATTTCTTTTAATCTAAAAAGGGACACTAGAACTTTCAACTTCCAATAGAATTAATTCCCTCCAAATTTTATGCAACCACCCTGTTGGGGTTCCACTGTTTCTTTTCCTTTCAGATAAATGACCTGTTTTCTTTTTCTTAATTACATTTGCTTATAGCATAATTTCAAAAGACAGGTTAAATTCCCGTTACTAAGCAATAGTGGTTTTGCAATAGGTAAGCTTCGAACCAAGTTATATTTTCGTACTTCCTGGTTTGGGAGTCATTGAAAGATAAATCTAAGAGGTAAAATTGGGTTTGAATGGGGATGTAGCTGATTGGCTGGGCCAAGCGGAGGTCCACCCATATGAACAGTTGTGTAAAGATTATTATTATTTTTTAGTCTGCGTTTTGACCCCGTTTGGGGAAGGACATTTCTGTTGTTATATGTGACCCTTTTGGAAGAATACAAGTAAGGTATTTTCTACAAACTGTGTACTATTTTCCGTAACCCAGGCAGGGTAGGAATAGAGCTACGAGGTACCGTCATTATTATATTGACAGGGAGATTTGTTACCTCCAAGGAGAGAGTTAAGAGATTTTCTAGCCGTAACCCAAGGCGGGTATATTTGGCTTTAGAAAGTGGCCATTTGACCACTCGATCGCGTTATCATACCCTGGGACAGGGTATACTGTAAATAGGGTAGTACCAAACCCGATATTTGCAGAACCGGTGTGGTAGACACGGGCATAGCATTATAATTTGGAGCATAGGCTTTCCCCTCCAATAAGTGGTGACATCCGTATGTTACCACGCCATGGGTGTTGTGGTCTCCCGGTATAACATTGGTGGCAAAACACCACGAACATTGGTGCCAGCGGTAGCTAGCACTACAAACATTGGTGGCAGCAAGAACAGGAATTATTAACAGCGTTGATAATAAAAGAATTGCGCGTTTTCGAAGAGACTAGTCGAGTTAGCCTACATAGTGATAGTAGCCTATTGTGGTTACATATAAAGAAAAAAAATACGGAATCAATTAATAGAATTATCAAGATCTATTATGGGCTGTGCCTTGTGAGATCATAATTGAAATATTTACGAATCAATATATTGCGCAACTAATTAGTGTGTAAAAATATAAGGCTAAAATTGCTGCGTTTCAAAGCAATTTTTCGCGAGAGACCGGAAGTTACAAATAAAAGAATTTTCATTTAGACTGAAGAGGTAATTTCAGTTAACGAAATTCTGAAATTATGTCGGACAGAGATGAGATTAACTCAATACCGAGAAGGGCGAGTGAAGCCCATAGAAAAAGTAGGAAAATAGAAAGAAAGGCTAATATGGAGGCCTTTGAGAGAGAGCACCGCGAATATGAGGGGAAAATGCAGGCTGAGAAAGATGAAATTAGAAAGAATAGAAAAGAGGACGGAAAGGCTAGAGTAGCCTATAAAGAAAGAGACAATACGCATATAGAACGAACGGATTCAGAAAATGAATTAAGAAGAAATAATGACAGACGAAATCAAAGTAGTCCGAGTAGAAGGAGAAGTGTTGAATCGAGATCCAGCAGGGGCTCGCGAAAAAGTACTCAAATAGATATGACACAACAACTATTAAATTTCATGAAGTAAGAAAGAATAGCTAGAGAAAAAAAGGAGGAGGCAGACAGAGAGGAAAGAAAATACATAATGGAAATGATTGCACGTATAAGAGAACCGCATGGGTTAGAAGCCCGGAAAAATATAATACTCCGTTAACTACGGGGGGAGGTGGACCGGCCCATAAAACAAATAGGGAGGCTCTGCTACCCTGTCGGAAAAGCCAAATACTTGATACGCATGTTCGAAATATTCATAATCCACAGAAATGGGATGCAGAAGTAAACAGACCAGATATTATTGAAAATAAGACGCGCGAGAATGATTTTTCGGGAAAATTTCCAGAAAATGGAAAACTTGAGAACACTTTTAATGAATATGAGATGCTAACAAGTACAGGCCAAAATGAAGCGCTGATTTTACCAGAGAATAAGGAGACGAAATTTATTGTACGCGCTTTTCCTCGTAAAAATCGAGAAATTTTAGTACAAAATGAAAAACCAAAATGTCGGAATTCAGTTCCCATTTGATAACGAACTATTTGTTTCGGCGGTAAGAATAAAGAAGACTAAAAGAGAGAAAAGAAATATTAAACGGAGCTACAATGAAGTTATGCAGTCAAAGATGGTGGACACTGGAGCCCAAATCAGATTTAACGATGATTTAGTATTTTGCGCGAATGACAAAATTGAGAAAAGTAGAGATGAAAAGATAAGTGTAGAAAAGAGACAACATTTGGAGATTCAGCCTGCAGTGGCGAAAAATAAAAAAATGTTGGATGGGCCGTGCCTTGAAAACATAAATAATTGGAGAAAAATAACATGTTGGATGGGCTGTGCCTTAATAACATAAATGATAAGGGGGGAAAAGAGGTCAGAGACCCATGGGGAATAAAACAAGATGGTTACAAAATAGAGATGAATGACCTACAACGGGTTGGGGGAAAGTTGGGAGATATGGAATGTCGAATCGGATTGGAAAAATTTGGGAAGGAATCTGATATTGGTCTGATCAACTCAAAAGAGGGTTTGTTCCTTTATGAGGGGGAGGAATCCCTTGGGGAAGATCCCCTGCGGGAAGTCACGAAAAATAGCCCTTTTCCTCAATGCACAACTGGCGGACAAGTTGTGATCCCTTTACCGAGATTTTGCCTCTCTGATCTGGAGTCCTTGGGGGATACTCTCTCCCAGTCACTTCATACTTCACCCAAACCCTTGTCCAGTAACCCTTTTCGTAGCTGTTATTCTTCATGGGAATCAACAATTATTTCCGGCAAATTGTATTCAGTGGGAGATGTATCCAAGTTTCATCTTCAATTAGCATCACCGCATATTAATTATCCCAGGGGAGGGAACCCAGAAAAAAGGCGATTCATGGTTCACGCAGAATTTTACTTCATTTCCAGTACCCTTATCGTTTTCACAAGCCTTTGCATTTTCGGCCTTAGATTATTGGAAATTATGCCAAGGGGCAATTTACTTTTTTATTGAGATGTGGGGTTGTTTCCACAGATGGAAATTAAGAGGCTAGTGCAGCCAAATCTTTCACGATGGCTGGCATCATCACATGTGCCAGAAACTAATTCTCTGCTTCTCTCAAATGTAAATTCGTGAGAGCGAGAAAATTTTTTGTTTTGATTGTGCTACGCACACGCACATTTTGTAAAGTTGAAGTTATGTGTTTATGTTTGTAAGGGTGGACCAAGGTAGCGCGTGGGCGGTCATTTATCTTACGGGGGGAGGTGTTGGGGTTCCACCCCTGTTTCTTTTCCTTTCAGATAAATGACCTGTTTTCTTTTTTTTTAATTACATTTGCTTATAATATAATTTCAAAAGACAGGTTAAATTCCCGTTACTAAGCGATAGTGGTTTTGCAATAGGTAAGCTGTGAACCAAGTTTATTTTTACTTCCTGGTTTGGGAGTCATTGAAAGATAAATCTAAGAGGTAAAATTGGGTTTGAATGGGGATGTAGCTGATTGGCTGGGCCAAGCGGAGGTCCACCCATACAAACAGTTGTGTAAAGATTATTATTATTTTTTAGTCTGCGTTTTGAACCCGTTTGGGGAAGGATATATCTGTTGTTATATGTGACCCTTTTGGAAGAATACAAGTAAGGTATTTTCTACAAACTTTGTACTATTTTCCGTAACCCAGGCAGGGTAGGAATAGAGTTACGAGGTACCGTCATTATTATATTGACAGGGAGATTTGTTACCTCCAAGGAGAGAGTTAAGAGATTTTCTAGCCGTAACCCAAGGCGGGCACATTTGGCTTTAGAAAGTGGCCATTTGACCACTCGATCGCGTTATCATACCCTGGGACAGGGTATACTGTAAATAGGGTAGTACCAAACCGGATATTTGCAGAACCGTTGGGGTAAGAGCGGGAATCTCACTAACATTTGGGCCGACAAGGGGTTCTCCCCTTCGAGTAAGTGGCATAGCAACCTTTTTGCGCCATTTTTGCATCAATAAGTGGCGACACCCGTACTTACACCCCAATACACCCCTTGCATATGAAGTGGCTCTGGGAAAATAACACAACAATAAAAGCATATTCAAGCCTTATGCCTCTTTACTATAGTCAATAATAGCTGTTTTTCAAAAAAAAAATTTCAAAAAAGGATCGTTTTTTTCAAAAATTTTTACGATCTACTAAATAATTTGTCGTTAAATTGTCCTTATAATTTATTGTCCTTATATAAATAAATAATTTGTCCTTATTCTTTTCAATACTCATTTACAGATTAGTTTCAATTCTTTTACATATATAATAATGTTTTAAATAGCTAAATAGATGAAAGTTTAGGGAGCACTCTAGAGTATCTTCTTAGTGTAAATAAGATGTTTATTCAAACTGAAAAGGAACCTGCCCCGTAAACGACAATCCACGAAGAAATCAACCCGAACTTGTTATCCAGCTTATAGGAGATTTGCTAAATTTCTCAGATTCTATTATTTTTCCCAATATTAATTTGAATGTTATAAAAAAACTAAATCTGTTTTAATTTATTTTAGTACTCTTTCACGGCAACCATTTGAGGCTAGGGAAACTATAATTGGAACTTGTGATTTTGTTTATAATTGTTAAATAGAGTGACTCATTAGTTTTTTTGTTTTTTTTATTGTTTATCTTCTTTTTCTAAGTCAAGGATTTAGTAGAGTTTTATCTTAATGACGATTCTCGAAAGCAAAACGGCTTAACTTTGTTTTAAGTCAAAAACCATACAAAATAATTAAAAACAGACAAAATTAGTAAATAAGATATTATGATTATAATTGATAGAAGGTTAAAACCAAAAAAGATAAAAGATAGTCAAAACAGGTGAGTTCAAAATCAACGAGTGTTGGAAGTTAAATATGTCGTACGACATGATTGAATTATAAAACAGTAATGATAAAAGATGAAAGGAGGCAAGGTATATTTACTGTAAAGAAAAAAATGTACACACAGAAAAAAGGCAGTCAAAAACGACAAAAAGGCAGTTAAAGAAATAAAATGAATAGGTGTCCAATAACTGTCAAAAACTGTACATTACGGTTGTGAAGAGAAGGAAAATGGAGAGAAGGTAAAATAAGTGAAAAAAGGAAATTGAAAGGGCATAAAATTGTCATATACTGAAAATAGCAAGTAAAAAAACTATTAAAACTAAACATAATTCTAAATACGGTGAGATTTTAAGGCCGCCAAATACGGTTTAGAACGAAGAATAAGAAATATGAAGATGAGCATGAGCTATTAAGAAGCTCAGTAACAAAGATACCAAATTTGCTTAATACGGGGAATTTGGAGGGTAAAAATTTTCCATTAGATTCAACTATGAAAAAACACTAGTCGAAAGGCTCCATTTTAAAATCATTAGGACTAGGACTTAACTAGGCTAATTAAAATTCTATGGTCAACTTAATGAAATCGCAGTTTGCACACCACCAGAAATAGGATTAAGCCACATCAAGGAGGTATCCGAGAGGGGGGGGGGGGTACTGGCCTTGAAGTTTAAAGTTGAAGTCAAATTTTGCAATAGCCACACCCCCCCCCCCCAAAAAAAAAAAAAATAATAAGCAAGGCTCTGCCCAAATCAAAAATCAGGTCTGTTAGGGCACGCAAAATCAGAGAAAGTAGGGAAAAAATTAAAAGGCTGAAGACTGACAGGCTAATACAGTCGTTCGAAAACAAAATACAGTTCAAAAACAAAATACACTCATAGCAGTTGTATAGTCTGGGTAAACGTTTTGTACGGGTAATTATACCCCTTTTCTGTTAATATGGCAAAAAAAAGTTTTCATTTAATGATGTACATACATTAAACGATTCCATACCCCCCCCAAAAAAAAATGGCCCTTCTGAAAGCGAAAAAAGGTATGAGGGAAAGCAGGTATACGGAATGAAAAAGATGTTGGTTTTTCAAATTCCTCTTTACTTTCGTTTATAAAATCCCAGAATATTTTACTGTTTATCACCTCTTTAAACGACGTCAAGACCTTGAACTGTTGTGATTTCTTAATAAGATTTCTAAGAGAAATGAAGAGCACAAATATACTTTTATCATTATCCTTTCATGACTGCTACCTTTTCAAATTTAGGTAGTGCAGGTGCCTCAGTACACCCTCTTGTTTGTGTCACTGGTACAGCGCCACTAGATAGATGTTCAACAACTTCATCTTCCTCCCCTAGCCATAGTGCTATGTCTAGGAACTCTTCTAGGAAGTCAAATATTTCAAACAGGATAATCAATGGGAAAAGTGAAGGTACTAATTATTTTCCCCCTTTGCCTTCTTTGGTGTGCATGTTTCCCATTTCAGGTTTTAATATTTGATCTCAACTGGTATGAGATCATCATTCCAGTACATAATGTTCTGCTCGCCACATTTGTTGTTTCTGCCGAGTTCCGGTAAAATAATTTGGTTTTTGTCTATTATAATAAAAAGTTTAATTAAGAGTTTGTATCTATTAAGGATAGTAAGAGATTTTTATTATTTAACATTCAAAATATTAAAATTTATAAATGTTAATATTTTACTCTAATATTTAATTTGATACTTAATCTTTGGCTTTCTTGTAATGGCTATGTTTATTTCATTGTTGTATTATTTTTGTGAATTACTGAAAACAAAAGATATCAATCCATCAAACAAATTATTTAATTTTAATATCTTATATTTTGTTATTGTGTCATGTCGCCAAAAAAAGAGAAACAGACATGTAACATCTCTGGAATTTGTTGGCTAATCCCAGTATGACACTTTTGTGGAAGAGTGTTTTGTAAAACGTATAAAGCCTATTGATTCAACGATACGCCAAAACATGAAGCCATTGATTTCAACTCCCATTTCATCATCGATACCGAAGTCAAAATCATTTCTCCAGATAGCCAGGTTAGATTCGGCCCTATGTGCAAAACTCTATATTGGCTGCCACACCAGAGGCGCTGACTTGGAAGAGTTTTTCAAACACGAGAACCTGCCTTTCCCTCCTTCAATCTCTGGTCAGATTAATCTGAGATTCGGCACGAAGTCTGATATTGTAACTCTGCTCACAGCTTATTATTCTGAAGTTGTGACCGAGCAGCCTCACCCCGATTCCAAGCATTTTGATGGTGCTGTCCCAGTCCACCTTATAAAGCCAAAAAGCAAGACGTTTGGCGAATATGTTACACAAGCAATCTACCAATACCTTCGTAAGCAGTTCACAAGTGAAACACAGCGAGTTGACGTTGTCTTTGGCGTTTATAACTCTGATGGTTTGACAACTTCTACACGAGAAAAACGTGGCAAGGCTGTGTATCTGACGAAGGTTGAAGAAAGACCGCCAATTTAAAAAAACTGGACTAGTTTACTTCAGTGTTCAGCCAACAAGTGGAGCCTATTCGAGTTCATTGCAAAAAAAGAATTGCGACACTGTTACCAATCATTTGGTTGTCGTGACTTCTGGTGATACTGCATAAAGTACAATTCTATCTGACTTGGCTGAAATTCATCCTAGCAACCACGAGGAGGGAGATAGCAGGATAGTCCTACACTGCCCTCATCAAGCGCGCTGCAACATGGAATTCATCACTGTCAGAACGGTTGATTTATATGTAGTTATTCTGCTTATCGCAAAGTACCTTCTTATTGGGGTTGATCAACAGTACGTAGCATATGGCCAAGGGAAGAGTTTTCGATATATTCCTGTTCACGACATAGCAACTGAACTTGGCGAAGAAAAGGCGTATTCACTGCTTTTTTCCATGCTCTAAGTGGCTGCGACACTGTGTCCGCATTCCTTTGGCATGGTAAAGGAGGGTTTTGGAAAGCATGGGAAGCGCACAGTGCCATAACACCGGTCTTCATCCGCCTGTCTTCTCCTATTCAAGAGCTCACTGAAAACGACTTTGCACAGATTGTAAAGTTCATTGTGCTTGTATATGACAGATCCAGTGGGAAAGAATCGGTAAACAAGTTGAGGAAGTATTTGTTCACAAAAAAAGCATCATCCATGGATAGACTTCCGCCAGCCCATGATGCGCTAAACCAGCACATTCGGCACGCTTACCTTCAAGCCCAGGTATGGTCCAGTTCTCATCTTGCCATTATTTCCAAAAAGAACCCCAACGATTACGGATGGGAAAAGACTAGCAACGGCCTTTGGGCTCCCCGATGGTCAACCCTGCCCAAAGGTTCTGTCACCTGTCGAGAATTTATACGATGCAGTTGCAAAAAGCAATGCTCTGGGCGCTGCAACTGCAAGAGCAATTCACTTGAGTGCACCGAGTTATGTTCTTGCCACGGGTCCTGCCAAGTATAATGAATTTTTATGTATTATGTATTTTTATGTCCCTTTTAAGGTTTAAACCTAACTTAGAATCTCGGTTGCTCAACATGTCATCTGATATCTCAGCGAAGTACCATATTATGTAATAATAATTGCCTTATTTTCTATTCAATTTTCCAATAGCAATGACAATCAAGACAAGTTAGCTAAAGCAGCAAACGGAAATAGCTTTTTCGGTTGTGCATCTCCGAAAAATTGCCATGTAGGTCTCTATGTGTGTTCGAAATCCTTCATTCTTTTCGTGTCATTAAGCGTCGTGGGCTCTGTTGGACGCTCTAAATCGCGCTTGGTATTGCATGTTCGATGTCATCTGGAATTATCGCTTGTTTTAAGAAACTTATGTATTGTAAATTTTTGTATTCTCGCGCTTGAAGCGGGCATTAAGACATGCCAGGACCGGATTCTGGCTTACAGGTTCACTTTATTTTCAACACCACTCGACTCTTGGTATTTCAAACCGTGTTTCTACCAAATCTGAACTTTCTGTAACAAGCAGGTGAGTTTTGCGCTTTTAACGCTCTTTTCAGTGATTGCAAAGGTGCTATAAAGTGATCGCTCGATTTTCTACCTGTGATTATTGGGTACCCCATACTTTGTGCTATGTTACCACTTTTTCCGGAGTTTCTTCAAACTTCCATCAGTTTTGCACTTTTTTCGCACTTTTGAGCGCACGAATTTGCGCTTTGAAGCACTGACTCAAGCTTTTGCTTGTAATCTTCGGACTTCTAGTACTCTAAATTATGATTTTGCCTTTTTTGGTATTACATGGGATAGGCGCTCCTATTTTGCGCTTTACGCGCTTTTTTAGCGCTCTATTGTGGGCTTCAGAGCGATCCTTTACTTTTTATATAGCCGCCATTGGAATTGCCATATCTTAAAATGCATATTCAGGGGTTTTGATGCGACTGTAGAGATGCTGGTAAACTTGCGCATTTTTTCGCCCTTTGGGCACTCGTAAAAGGGCTTTAGAGCGCCCGCCCTGCGTGCTTCCCGTCACCATTAGATTCCCCGTGCTTTAATCTATGTTTCCATCAATTTTCGTGCTTTTCGTCAGAAGTGCACGATGCTTATGCTTAACAGCCCCGCTACTTGGGATTAAACTTTCAAGGCTTCTTTTTTAAGCTTACCAATGATTTTGTCACTGGTCGCAGTATTAATTGGATGAACTACATTCGTCTAAGTAGTGACGGAGCTCGTTCAGTTTTGAACCGTCGTAAAGACTGGTTTAAACAAACTCAAGAGTTAGCCATATTTTGTTTTATGGACATGTTGCAATATTATTAGACAAGCATTGGTGATGAAGTGCCTACCTTCAAACTTAAACTTCACTTCAGAATAACATGTCTAGTTTGTAAACTACATAAAATCTCATCAATCAAATAGCGTACTTTTTGCCGAATTATGTAAGGAGATGGGGATTGACCATAAAAACTTTTTTTTTATTATAATCCAAGATGGCTTTAAAAAAGAAACACTTTAAAACGTCTGTTTGATGTAAGTACAAAGAATTGCTGTTTCTGAATGAATACCGACCGTGGTGCTATTGCCATCAGGTTGCCATTGAAGGTGCTATTTACCATTTAAGGACAGATTCTTCGATTTCATGTGGTTAATAAAGGGGGCTTGTTTTTTGACATATTTTCTACATTCAGTGAATTGAATTTAACTTTGCAAAGCCTCTGATTCAAATATGTTAAAAGTTTTGGAAAAAGTTGCCACGATACAGATAAAAATTACCTCTGTGGAAACAACAAATTTAGAAATAAGTTGTAAATCTTTTAAGACGTCAAATTTGTTGAAATCCATGTTAACTATCTTGGAGGAGATTCACGTCTAGAGACACTATCAGTTTCAATTTCTTAGCTATTAAGTAGTTTTAAGATTCCTTTTTGCATATTCCTTCAAAGAACCTATAGAATGAAGGTCCTTTTTTGCCAAAATTGAAAAGGAAGAAATTTTGATCTTGCTTACCAAAAGATTGAAAATTCAATTGAAATTTTAAGTGACATCCATCTGGAAAAAAAGTGTTCCAAAATTTTATATCGGGAAACGTAATAAAGTTCTCCAAAATGAAAGATAAATTATGGTTGAAATTTGAGGTATTGTACCCTAAATTTTTTTCTTATGCATTTAGAGGAATTGTATATCTTTTATATTATTTTCAGCATCAATTATGATAAAGCGTCATGCCTTAGCAGACTTTATTCGTATGGATGAATGGATCCGTATTTAAAGTTACCGCCACCTAGTGAGCTAAAACGGACAAAATTTAAAGCGAAGACAAATTTCTGGTTTGGAGAAAATGTCCAAGAATTTTGGTGCTTTCGTAAATATGTGACTTTTTAGAATGTTTCGGAGGAATTTTTATAATGGACTTCTTCAAATTGATTTCTAAAAAAAATATGTTATAAATTATAGTTTTCATTGCCGTATAAATTCTTGTTTTTGATCAAACTCTCGAGGAATTTTTATCATGGACTTCTTCAAAATGATTTAAAAAAAAAAAAAAAATTATAGTTTTCATTGCTGTATAAATTCTTGTTTTTATCAAACTCTCGTGGACGCACGAAGTTGGAAGTCAAGCGAGTTCATTAACATTAAAATCTAGAATAAAAACATGGAACGGGACTTAGTACATGAGAGGCTCACATATGAACATAAATATACCGAGTGTTTTCTCTTTTATAAATCGAATTTCTATTCATCATATCAATAAAAATATGTTAGATTTTTATCTTTTATTTTGAAAAAAAGCATCTAAATTTTTCAGACATTCGTCATCTCGTTCGGAAGCAAAGTTTGGTAGATATAAACTCTTTAAGAGTGTTATTGAAGAATGTTTTTTGCTATTTTTCACTCCTTGAAGCCGGAAGACCAGAGGACAAACTCGAATGTAAGTAGATTTTTAGTCAGAAATATTACATGACCCTGCCAAGGTTTAGTTGAGGAGTGAGGTTTTAATTTTCTTGTTCCATAGTAAAACTTCCCTAAAATACTGCCATTTTTTTATGAACTATTAAAAAATTTTCTAAGCATACACCGACATGGACTAAAATTATTTTCCTGTAGGCCTGGTCAAAAAGGCCAAAGACGACACTTTGTTATTGCGTGATCTTTTTTTTGCTTACAAAGGGACTAGAGGGGACTTACACAAGGACTTCTTTTGACCCCTTTTTACAGTTTCTACGACCTGCAGTTCTATACGTTGGTACCTGGAAAATAAAATAAAAACGTATGCTAGGAGGTGATTTTTTTTTTTTTTTTTTTTTTTTAGATTGAGGGCTGTTAATCTCGTGTCAGTGTTCCAAGATAAGCTAGGTTTGGTGTCAGAACTCCGTCCTTCTTTGGGGTATTTTTCTTCCTTCACCTAAAATAATGCAAATTTTCTTGTGCTAACTAACACGTATGTAAACACCTATGAGTTTTCTCCTCTTTAGCTCAACTAGGTTGTCCAATGTCGCAATTTTTTTTACTGACGTCGTTCGTATTAAACGAAATAGCAAACGGTGAATCTCAAGTCGAATCTCTCTCATCAAATTTCTTTTGTCTCCTATCAATGAATTCCCTGCCTGCTTCAACATTCGTGACGTATATAACGACGTCATCCTATATCTAGGGGAAGAAGGCCGGAGATCGAATAGAAAGCTGGAGCTATATTTAGATCGCTGAGAAAAGAACTGCAGAAGACTGATCTTTTTTTCTATCTCCCTGGCTTTCATTCTTAGAAAGTTATTAAAAGCCGGCTTGGATGATTTATAGTTCTCTAAACCAGGAACTGAGATCAAAAATAGCATTCTTTTCCACGGGAAATTACATAAAGACAAGCTGTATGACACAATATGATCAATACAACAAAAGATATAGATCAGCTGTGGAAAACAACCCAAAAAAAGAGATACAAGTACATTATCAAAACATTTATATTTATAGTGGACAATGACTCAGTGTTGTCTCTGTACAAATGGGCACAGGGAACAGGGGCCTAATTTTCTATGGGATAGGAGGAGCAACTGCCCCTCCCAGACTTCAGTTTGCTCCCCCCTCCCCTCCCAGACCAGGGTTTGCCGCTCCAACTGGAATTTAGTTACTTAAAAAATCTTGTCAAAACTAAGATAAGCTCGCATAATTCAAGCATCCACTGAAACGGGTCAGTTTTCTTTAGTATACCTTTATGGTACTGTAAGGCCCATTTTTCAATTTTCTCTGTCATTTTCACTTGATTTGGGAAAATTGGCTCCAACTTTGCCCACCTCCATGATTTTGACGAAGTTTGACAGTGCGCCATTGACAGGGCGTAAGGAGCATTTTATGATGTAAGGCGATTCTAGGGTTTTTTCTGTTTTTTTTTTTTTTAATATTTGAATAGGTCTCCCCTTGAGGTCTCCCCTGATCATGCCTTGGAGTTTTCAAATTAATTCCTTTAGCCATTCCTGAGACATTACAGATAGGTCCTTTTGATGATCTGGATTCACATTGTGTCTTTTGATCTAGTTAAACCTCTCCCTAAACTTTTCTTGAAAGTTTAAACTCAATACCTTCTGCCGCTCCTTGGATATTGGAGATGCATTCCTCAATATTCCCTGAAAATTTGAATTTAGTAACTTTAGGCGACCCTGAGATATTTTAGGTATGCCTCTTTGATTATCTGGAGGCACATACTGGGTTTGGTTTAGTTTCCTCGTCCACCTGAATACTCCCTGAAAATTTCAACTTGACACAATTAGCCGTTCCAGTGATTTTGCACATACACCCTTTTGATAACCTGAATGTACGTAGAGTCTTTTGATTTAGTTCCATATCCCCCACAGCATGCCCTGAAAGTCTCAACCTAATATTCTTAGCCGTTCCTGAGATACGGCAGATACACCCTTATGACAACTTGGATGAACATAGTGTCTTTGTATTTAGTTTTACATCCTCCTCAATATTCTCTGAAAATTAAGTCTTAGTATCCTTAGGCGTTCCTGAGATGTTGCATATCCGCCCTTCTGACAACCTGGATACACATAATGTCTTTTGATTAGTTCAGCATCCCCTCAACATGCCCTGAGTTTCAGCATAATATCTTCAGCTGTTCCTGAGATATTACAGATGCGGCCTTTTGAGACAACCCGGATGCTCATAGCTTCTTTTTAATTAGTTCAACACTCTTATCTAAGTTCCTTGAAAGTTTAACTTTTGTATGGTTAGCCGTTTTGGAAACCCAGGATTAAAAATGCCCTCCTTTCCCAATAGTAAAAACCTATATGTTAATTACCAGTCACTTGTGTAATTCACAGCCCTTGCTCGAGGAACTAGGGACTATGGACCAACTTGCGTAATATACAGCCCTTACTCCAGGGACTAGGGACCAACTTGCGTAATTTACAGCCCTTGCTCCAGAGACTAGGCACCAGGGACCTTTCAAATATTTTGAACATAATGGCTGTCTCAAAACTTTGATTGAATACCTTTAGGGACTCGGAGGATTGGATAAGCGACTGATAAGGGCGAGGGAGGTGGGCTGGTTACCCTCCAAAGTGGAATAGCAGGACCATTACGCTGCCTATGATATCAACCAAGTTGCATATGACTTTCTACTGTTTCAAATGATAAAATTTATATGTTCTTTGCTGATTTTTCTTCCTTTTTCTAGTCATGTTTCGGCTCTATGACACGGATGGAAATGGCGTCTTAGACACTAATGTAAGATAATTTTTTGCTGTTTCTTCCATAACTTAATATATGTTTATAATTGTTTTTTCAGTACCATTGTATTCAGTACAATTCATTATTCAACATTCGAGCACGGTCCTTTTTTCCTTTGTCTTTCAATTTCCAAAGTTGAGCTTTCAAAGATTAGTCCTTGAAAAATTTATAAATGGGCTTAGTCGAAAAGTACTTACAAAAAAGGAAAAAAAACATTTGAGTAATTTAGTGATAGGGTGGAAACACCTAAAAAGAGGAAGCGTGGTCTTAATGAGAACTACAAAACCCAAATCCATCAAGTCTTAAGATACTAGAGTGGAGGTTTCAAGGCCGTATCTGTAGAAACAATGAAATTCAGTGTTTTTCTGTTTGAGCAAGAACTTGGATACGTTAAAATTTGAAGTGTCAAGGACATCAAAATAAAAATGAAATTCGTGGACCCATATTAGCTGCAGTCACACCAGAAAACAACAATTTTTTTAGATTTTCTTTTGATTGTTTCAAAATTATGAAGCTTTAAGGGCAGTACCATATTTGCATCAGTATTGTGACGTTGAACCGTGAAAATAAATTAGTAAAACTAATTAGTTAAATTTGGTAACGCTTTTCGTTGGTCAGAATCAAATGTTAACAACCTGATGATGTCCAAAGGGAACTCCGGCTTCAAAGGAAAGCTATACCTTCCTAAGCTGTTCGACACCGTTTGTTTTTACTTTAGTTATACCGATTTTTCACCTAAGTTTCTTTCTTTTCTTTTTTTTCTTTTTTTTGCACCTGGTAAAACAGAAACTGCATAAAGATAATGTTAATGATTTAGATAGGTTTATGAAAAATAATGGAGCCCCTTATATATCTTTGGATTGGTTTAGGCTATCATGCAGGTTATTCGCTGATGACATAGCTCTAGTGGTGGATAGCAGAGGTAATCTTCAGAAGCAATTAGATATAATAAAAAAAAATATTTAGAAAAGAAGGTTTTAGAGTTGAACGCTAAGAAATCAGTAGTATTAGTATTTAGGAGTAAAGCAGATGTTGATTCAGAGGTTCATTTTAATTTTGGAGGAAGGGTCTTAGGGGTTGAGGAAGAAT
This sequence comes from Artemia sinica, assembly GCA_027921565.1. Classification (NCBI taxonomy): domain Eukaryota; kingdom Metazoa; phylum Arthropoda; class Branchiopoda; order Anostraca; family Artemiidae; genus Artemia; species Artemia sinica. The sequence continues at coordinate 23,899,629 of CM051272.1, forward strand.
TTGTTTATTTCGATGTTATTTAGTGCATTAAGGGGGATGTCTAGCCATGCAGAAGATTGTAATTTAAAGAGTAATAGGCTAATAAATATGCTTTTGAGAAGTAATTTAAATCAGCTAGCTGACATGAGGATCCACAAAAGAGTTTTCCAGACAAAAGTAGCTTCTAGTCTATATTGGGGCTCTGAGGTTTGGGGTTTTGCTAAAGCAGCTAATCTAGAAGTAGTTCAGCTAAGATATTTTAAGAGAATTTTAGGCTTGAAGGATTCATTTAGTTCAGTAGTACTGAAAGGAGATTTGGGGCTTTTCTCTTTAAGGAGTGTTAGATTGGTTAGAATGGTAAAATTCTGGGAGAAGATAATTAGGTTACCTAGAGTTCGGCTTCTTAAGTCAGCTTATTTGGAGAGCTTGAAGGACGGTAGACGTGATTCATGGTCAAATCAGGTCAAGAAAATACTGGACCTTTGTGGACTTTCGGACATGTGGAATGAAGGAAAAGGCCCTATGGGTGAAACCGTGTCAGTATGGAAGGAAGTCCAGCAAACCCTAAATGACCAAGAAATCCCAGAGTGGCAAGCACATAAGGACCAATCTATGTCTTTGAGGTTTTACTCCCAAGCCAAAGACGGTTGGTTGGAGGAGGTTTATTTTAAATTTGGGTTGAATAAAGAGGATTTGAAGAGCTTGTTGTTGGTAAGAGGGGATGGTTAGGATTTAGGTGAGAGAAGGAAATTTTTGGGAAAGTTTAGGCTGGCGGCTGGCCCTTATTTTTGCCCAATGTGTGGATGTGTGAAAACTGCCACACACCAATGTCTGGATGTGTGAAAACTTATTTCATTTTGCATCCGAGTGTGAAGAGCTGTCTAAGTTGCGGAATAAACGTTTAGGACGAGTGTTTGGGGGTGAACTGTTTTACTGTTCCTTTTACTGTTTTTTTAGGATTTAAAATTTATTATGATTAGTGTTTGTTGATTAAAATGTTGAACCATGGCGTGTTTCATTTTTTTGTCGTTTTGTTGTCCTTTTCTTTACTTTTCTTTTTTGATTTTTATTATCTAAAGTTGTATTTTGTTCCTGATCTTTGTTTGTAGACTGTATTATGTGTTGGTATGGCCTACAGGCTTTTCACAATAAATCTTATCTTATAGATAAAATGATTAAACATAATTAAAAAAGTTAAGAAGTAATGTAAATTAAAAAGAATTAATAAGGAATTTCATAGCAACTCTTCGAAAAGTGGAAATAGTGAAATATTCATCATTCGCGTCTACAAAATATACCAAAATAAATGCCTAAGAATATAATTTGAAAAAGAAAATAATTTTAAAATTGACAAATTTGTCCGATTCACTTGTGAGAATTTACGACTGTTATTGTATCTTTCTACGAATGTGTACGTGACAAAAACTTAATAATTACTGTCATGTCATCTAGCTTTAGTTACTTAGCAAAAGTGCTTAACTAGTGCATTCAACTGACATTTGGAAGGGGGGGGGGGGTTCCTCTTAGGAATCTCATTGAAAATGTCGAAGAAAAATATTAAAGTGCGCAAAACCTTTAAGTATTTTAAGCACCTCTATGTCTTAAATAAAAATCTTCTGACTCCTTATTAAAACGATTGAAACTTTACGATTATTTTTAGAATATTCTTTAAAATTAATTTTTTGGACAATTTGCCATTTGTTGTATCGCTATTTTTTTCTGCCTATTTGTTCTGTGCCACGTTTTGCACAAACCAAATTTCTTTTGCGCCTAAAACTTTTCCAGAATACCTCTTTCTTAGTTCACCATTACTTCAATAGCAAATCTAGCCAAAGTATGAAAAATATTTTCTTATCTTAGAATATTTTATAAAGCCTTTCTACTCGTTACGACTTTTCCAGCAACAAATCTCTCCCAAGCAATTTTAGTCGTTTTTACGGTTTCAGCTAGAATTCCAAGAAAGGTCAAAGTTCAACAGATGAGTGCTTTGAACTGGAAATGTTAGCTGCTAAAACTGAGAGAAAATGTTTCCTGGGAATTAGCTATGAACTAGTGTAGCGTTTCTTTCATAAAGATGTTTGAATACAAAGGTATGAAAGAATTTCGCAGAGAATAAAATTTAGGAAATAAGAAAAAGAGCTTCTTTTACGCTTTAATTTATTTTATCATTCCTATAATACAAAAATTTATTTTTTGTTGCAGATGTAACCGATGAATTGTAATAAAATTGCTAAGTTTTTCCGAAGTAACGTAACCCAAAATCTGAATTCGGAAAACCTTTTAGTTTGCTCCTAATATTCAATAATCAGCCGAATTATTATGATTACTTTGTTAGTTCATACAAGATTATTTGATTACTGCTATGAACCTACTCAATTTCGTGATTCAGTCTTAAAAAGATAAAATTTCTCGACTCGTAGCATATAAACCCGAATTATTAATAAATAAAAAATATAAATGAAGGATTCAAAGCACTGTTGAATGACGTGTGGAATGCTAATAAATGGAAATAAATAGAAAACAGATGTATTATTAAGCCTTGACGCAAACCTTCATGGATTATTTATTTCTATCACTGAAACTAAAAGTTCTAAGTTTATGCTAATTTCGTAAAATGACAATTATTATGCAGAAAAAATGTTTTTTTAATGAAAGATTAGGTTATATTTTCCAGAAGCTTGATATTCGTAACCTGTCTTATTTTATGTACCGAATTCATTTTTCATATATTACTCTCAAAAAACCGTGAACAATATTATGAAGAAACATAAGGTACTGCAACATGCAAAACGTAATGTATAAATAGAACAAAGAGAACTGTAATTCTAGTGGTTTTGATGCAAAAATCTGACGATAATTTAACAGAAAGACATGCAGATTTGAAAAACTTAATTGGGGAAAATCCTGAACTACTCTTCTGATTTCTTTTCGGCCTAGAAAGGTGATATTTCATATTATGGGCTTCCTTCTAAACAAAGCCTAGTGGCATGCGACCATGCTTCCCAACAGGTTTCCGATGTAGTAAAATTGGGATCCTAGAATTATTAGTCTAATAAAATTAACGGTATGAGAATAAACGTTTGAATAAAATTGATGCTATCAGTAAAGTTCAGTAAACAGAGAAATATCAATGAAAATAGTGAAATAAATGGAAAAACAGAAGTTTGGTTTAAGGAATACCAGAAAATGATCAAAGTATAGTCTACATATAATATGTTCACTGAATTTTGTATCATCTGTAATATTTTTTATTCTGGAGATTTACTGTAAATCGAACTACCTATCGCCTACACTACTTACCTAGTTCTGACTTGAGCCAAAATTAAACATTTTTCAGAAACCGTCTGAATTTCTTTTATTCCAGAATTATTAAGTTAGGTTCCAAATCTGATCCTGATAGATCATGCCGGATATCAATGGGATTTTAGTGTTACTCATTGGATCTTTTGTTCTGTGAATTCCCTAATCCCCATTCCCAAATACATGAATGATGAATTTCCAGGAAAATGAGACCTCGAATTCAGGGATGTACGGAGGGGGGCCTTGGAGTCCACTCCTCTATGAAGAACTAAATTTTTCCCGGATTCTTGGGTACTTTCTATTTTAAATTACCTAATAGTAGATAATTTAGATGACATTGTCTATATTGCTTATTCTTGCTACAAAATTGCTGTAAATACGTTTTATTTATATGCCGATTAGAAACATTTCCTGGCTGTTCGTGGTATTTAGCCACCAGTGTTATGCCGGTAGGCTACAACGCCACTGGCGTGGTAATATACGGCTGTCACCGCTTATTGGAGGGAAAAGCCCCGGCTCCAAATTATAATGTGATGCCGCGTCTACCACACCGGTTCTGCAAATATCGGGTTTGGTACTACCCTATTTACAGTATACCCTGTCCCAGGGTATGATATCGCGATCGAGTGGTCAAATGGCCACTTTCTAAAGCCAAATGTACCCGCCTTGGGTTACAGCTAGAAAATCTCTAACTCTCTCCTTGGAGGTAACAAACCCCCCTGTCAATATAATAATGACGGTATCTCGTAGCTCTATTCCTACCCTGCCTGGGTTACGGAAACTAGTACACAGTTTGTAGAAAATACCTTACTTGTTTTCTTCCAAACGGTTACAATAATAGCACAAAAATATGTTTCCCCAAACGGGGTCTAAACGCAGACTAAATCAAAAATAAAAATAATAGGTACAGCAACTGTTCATAGGGGTGGACCTTCACTTGGCCCAGCCAATCATCTCAATCCCCCTTCAAAACCAATTCTACCTTCCCAGCCCTATTATTCAATGACTCATACCAGGAAGTACAAAAATAAAATTTACTTCAAAGCTTACTTTTTGCAACACAACTATAACTTAGCAACGAGACTTTTAAGTTGTCATTGCAAATTATACTATAGGTAAATCTAAGCAAATGTAATTAGAACGAAAACAGGTCATTTATCTGAAAGGAAAAGAAACAGGGGTGGAACCCAACACTGGCTGTTTCATTCAAAGTCTGTTTCATGCAAGGTCCTTGCTGTTTCATAGAATTTCTTTCACTACGTTTTTCAAGAATAATCTATAAATGTAAACTTTTGTCACGAGCGTCAAATAATAGGATATGATGCATTTCTGTAAGTAGAGGGCTATCTATCACTCCCACGGGGACTCCATATATGGGCATAGAGTCCCCAGGGAGAACACCTGTGCTGTCAGTCCGACGGGGTACCATATATGGGCATGGAATCCCCAGGGAGAACACGTTTCTGAGAAATTGATTGCGTAACCTAACCTAACCTCATGAGCTCGTGACGGGGCACCATATATGGACATAGACTCCCTAGGGGAAATGGTTTTCCGAGAAATTGATTGCGTAATCGAGGGGAAAATGGATTTCTGAGAAATTGATTGCGTAATCGATTGGGAATTGTATTGATACCGATAACTCGTGACGGGGCACCATATATGGGCATAGAATCCCCAGGGAGAACAAATGTGCTGTCAGTCCGAACGGGACTCCATTTATTCATGGTTTATTAATATCTAATGGATGATGTCAAGGTTGATTTGTTTGTTGTTGTTGTTGTTGTTGTTTGGCCAAGTGTAATGGCACGAGGGCGAAGTTTATTAATGTCTTTGGTGTTCGTCCAGGAGAATTGTTTCCGGGCGAAGTTTATTAATGTCTTTGGTGTTCGTCCAGGAGAATTGTTTCCGGGCGAAGTTTATTAATGTCTGACGGATGATGCCAAAGTTGATTGATTTGTTGGTGTTCATCCAGGAGAATTGTTTCCGTGCGAATGTTTTGATCTTAGAGATGAAGAGATTAACGCGGGAAAGGGTTTCATAGGAATTTCAAATGTGACAGCGCAGGGATGTCAAAACAAAAGGAACACGCAGAAATTACGTTTAGAGATTATTTGGGCGAAACCGTTTTGAGACATTTTAGAAGATGATTTAAGCGAAACCGTTTGAGGCATTTTAGAAGATGATTTTAGAACATGATTTAGAAGAGGATTTGAGGTTGAAACTCTATGATCGTTATAATACACAAGTTCCATTTAAACAGTGTTGTGAGTTCCTCTACCCCAGCCCACAAGGGCTCCGATCCCCCTACCCCCACCCCGAAGGAAGCCCCCGGCCTCCCAAAGGTCCCCCAGGCTCCCAAAGGACCACCCGGCCCCCAAGGGCCCCCTGGACTCCCAAAGGCCCCCCCGAGCCCCCAAAGAGCCCCCTCCCCATTTTTTAATACTTTTTTTGTGCACTTGAGACACAGAAGGGCCCCCACATTTCAAAAGGCTTTATTATATCTTTTCAGAACAAGTTCCTTTCTTAATGTCATTCCTAAACCCATTTTACAAGTTGAAGTACCCATCCTTTTCACCCACAACTTTACTTTACAGCTTTTTGAATGCCCCAACACCAAGTAGTACTTTTCAAAAGGCATTTCAGAACAAGTTCCTTTCTTAATGTCTCTCCTAAACCCATTTTACAAGTTGAAGTATCCATCCTTTTCTCCATAACTTTACTTTACGACTTTTTGCACACCCCAACATCAAGCAATACTTTTCAAAGGCATTTCAGAACAAGTTCTTTTCTTAATGTCCTTCCTAAACCAATTTTACAAGTTGAAGTACTTATCTTTTTCACCACAACTTTACTTTACGGCTTTTTGCATACCCCAACATCAAGCAATACTTTTCAAAAGGCTTTATTACATCTTTTCAGAACAAGTTCTTTACGTACTGTCCTTCCTAAACCAATTTTACAAGTTGAAGTACTCATCTTTTCCCCCACAACTTTACTATAAGGCTTTTCGAATACCCCGACATCAAGCAATATTTTTCAAAAGGCTTTATTATATCTTTTCAGAACAAGTTCTTTACGTAATTTTCTTCCTAAACCCATTTTACAAGTTGAAGTACTTATCTTTTTCCCCACAACTTTACTTTACGGCTTTTTTGCACACCCAAACATCAAGCAATACTTTCCAAAAGGCTTTATTATATCTTTTCAGAACAAGTTTTTTTCTTAATGTCCTTCCTAAACCAATCTTACAAGTTGAAGTAGTTATCTTTTTCACCACAACTTTACTTTATGACTTTTTTGCACATCCTAAGATCAAGCAATACTTTTCAAAAGGCTTTATTATATCTTTTCAGAACAAGTTCCTTTCTTAATATCCTTCTTAAACCAATTTTACAAATTCTAAATTTTTCCTTAGTAGATAGAAAAAGCTATATCATAGTTGCGAATATTTTCTCGGGAGATAAGCAGTTCCATTTCAATTTTAAATTTTCTCAAACAAGTGAAGAAAAGTTCAAGTTCTCTTCTGAATTTTCTCAATGAAAAAGAAATTAGTTATTAATCAATTCTATTTTTCCAAATAATATAAAAATTTTTCACTTCGGATCAGATTTTTCTCAAAGAGATGAAAAAATTTTAAATACTGTTCCAAATTTTTTATGGAAGATAGGAAAGTTCAAGTTCTCTTCTGAATTTTACCAAAGAACACAATTCAATTCTAATTTCTCCAGAGAAAATAAAAATCTTCCACTTCAGTTTTAAGTTCACCAAAGACAAAAAACTTTAAAGTTCTATTCTAAATTTATCCGTAGTAGATAGAAAAAGCTATACCATAGTTGTGAATATTTTCCCGGAAGACAAGAAGTTCTATTTCAATTTTCAATTTTCTCAACGAAGTCAAGGAAAGTTCAAGATCTCTTCTGAATTTTCTCAATGAAAAAGAAATTAGTTATTGATCATTTCTATTTTTCCAAATAACATAAAAATTTTCCACTTCAGTTCAGATCTATCTCAAAGAGATGAAAAATTTTAAAATACTGTTCCAAATTTTTCATAGTAGATAGAAAAGTTCAAGTTCTCTTCTGAATTTTACCAAAGAACACAATTCAATTCTAATTTCTCCAGAGAAAATAAAAATCTCTCACTTCAGTTTTAAGTTCACCAAAGACATAAAGAACTTTAAAGTTCTATTCTGAATTTATCCATAGTAGATAGAAAAAGCTTTACCATAGTTGTGAATATTTTCCCGGAAGACAAAAAGTTCTAGTTCAATTTTCAATTTTCTCAACGAAGTTAAGGAAAGTTCAAGATCTATTCTGAATTTTCTCAATGAAAAAGAAATTAGTTATTGATCATTTCTATTTTTCCAAATAATATAAAAATTTTCCACTTCAGTTCAGATCTATCTCAGAGATGAAAAATTTTAAATACTCTTCCAAATTTTTCACAGAAGATAAAAAAGTTCATTCTTCTGAATTTTCTCAATGAAAAAGAAATTAGCTATTGATCAATTCTATTTTTCCAAATAATATAAAAACTTTTCACTTCGGATCAGATTTTTCTCAAAGAGATGAAAAATTTCCATTTCATTTCAGATCTATCTCAAAGAGATGAAAAATTTTTTAAAACTGTTCCAAATTTTTCATAGAAGATAGAAAAGTTCAAGTTCTCTTCTGAATTTTACCAAAGAACAAACTTCAATTCTAATTTCTCCAGAGAAAATAAAAATCTTAAACTCCAGTTTTAAGTTCCCCAAAAACATAAAGAAATTTAAAGTTCTATTCTAAATTTTTCCGTAGTAGATAGAAAAAGCTATACCATAGTTCTGAATATTTTCCCTGAAGATAAAAAGTTCTAGCTCAATTTTTAATTTTCTCAACGAAGTGGAGAAAAGTTCAAGTTCTGTTCTGAATTTTCTCAATGAAAAAGATATTAGTTATTGATCAATTCTATTTTTCCAAATAATATAAAAATTTTCCACTTCAGTTCAGATCTGTCTCAAAGAGATGAAAAATTTAAAATACTGTTCCAATTTTTTCACAGAATATAAAAAAGTTCAAGTTCTCTTCTGAATTTTACCAAAGAACACAATTCAATTCTAATTTCTCCAGAGAAAATAAAAATCTTCCACTTCAGTTCTTTATTTCACAATGTCATAAAGAAATGTAAAGTTCTATTTTAAATTTTTTGGTGAAAGACAGAGAAAGTAATATCATAGTTGTGAAAATTTTCCCGGGAGATAAAAAGTGCTACTTCATTTTTAAATTTTCGCAACGAAGTGAAGATAAGTTCAACTTCTCTTCTGAATTTTCTCTATGGAAAAGAAATAAGTTATTGATTAACTCTATTTTTCTAGGGAAAATAAAAATTTTCCACTTCAGTTCTTTATTTCACAAAGACATAAAAAAATTTAAAGTTCTATTCTAAATTTTTAGATGAAAGATAGAAAAAGTAATACCATGGTTGTGAATATTTTTCCGGAAGATAAAAAGTTCTACTTCAACTTTAATTTTTTCACAGAACATAAAAAGTTCAAGTTCTCTTCTGAATTTTACCAAAGAACACAATTCAATTCTAATTTTCCTGGGAAAATGAAAATTTTCCACTTCAATTCAGATCTTTCTCAAAGAGATGAAAAATTAAAAATATTTTTCCAAATTTTTCATAGAAGATAGAAAAGTTCCACTTCGATTCTGAATTTTACCAAAGAACACACTTCAATTCTAATTTCACCAGAGAAAATAAAAATCTATCACATCAGTTCTTATTTCCCCAAAGAGATGAAAAAATTTAAAGTTCTGTTCCAAATTTTCTCGTAGAAGATAGAAAAATTTATACCTTAGATGCGAATATTTTCCTGGAAGATAAAAAGTTCCACTTTAATTTTAAATTTTCTCAATGAAGCGAAGAAAGGTTCAAGTTCTCTTCTAATTTTTCCAAGAAAATAAAAAGGTTCTGGTTTTTCTCAAAGAACCAAATTTTTCATAGAAGATAGACAGGTTCAAGTTCTCTTCTGAATTTTCTTAAAGAAGGGAAAAAAGTTAGCTCAATTCTGAATTTTACCAATGAAAATGAAAAAAGCTTCCACTTCACTTTCTATTTAAAAAAGTTTTAAATACTGTTCCAAATTTTTCATGGAAGATAGAAAAGTTCAGGTTCTCTTCTGAATTTTACCAAAGAACACAACTCAATTCTAATTTCTCCAGAGAAAATAAAAATCTTCCACTTCAGTTTTAAGTTCCCCAAAGACATAAAGAAATTTAAAGTTCTATTCTAAATTTTTCGGTGGAAGATAGAAAAAGTAATACCATACTTGTGAATATTTTCCCGGAAGATAAAAAGTTCTAGTTAAATTTAAAATTTTCTCAACGAAGTGAAGAAAAGTTCAAGTTCTCTTCTGAATTTTACCAAAGAACACAAAACAATTCTAAATTCTCCAGAGAAAATAAAAATCTTCCACTTCAGTTTTAAGAACACCAAAGACATAAAGAAATTTAAAGTTCTATTCTAAATTTTTCGGTAGTAAATAGAAAAAGCTATACCATAGTTGTGAATATTTTCCCGGAAGATAAAAAGTTCTAGTTCAATTTTTAATTTTCTCAACGAAGTGAAGAAAAGTTCAAGTTCTATTCTGAATTTTCTCAATGAAAAAGAAATTAGTTATTGATCATTTCTATTTTTCCAAATAATATAAAAATTTTCCACTTCAGTTCAGATCGGCCTCGAAGAGATGAAAAATTTAAAATTCTGTTCCAAATTTTTCACAGAAGATAAAAAAGTTCAAGTTCTCTTCCGAATTTTACAAAAGAACACAGTTCAATTCTAATTTCTCCAGAGAAAACAAAAGTCTTCCACTTCAGTTCTTTACTTCACAAAGACATAAAGAAATTTAAACTTCAATTCTAAATTGTTCGGTGGAAGATAGAAAAAGTAATACCATACTTGTGAATATTTTCACGGAAGATAAAAAGTTCTAGCACAATTTTAAATTTTCTAAACGAAGTGAAGAAAAGTTCAAGTTCTCTTCTGAATTTTCTCAATGAAAAAGATATTAGTTATTGATCAATTCTATTTTTTCAAATAATATAAAAATTTTCCACTTCAGTTCAGATCTGTCTCAAAGGGATGAAAAATTTTTAAAACTGTTCCAACTTTTTCATAGAAGATATAAAAGTTCAAGTTCTCTTCTGAATTTTACCAAAGAACAAACTTCAATTTTAATTTCTCCAGAGAAAATAAAAATCTTAAACTTCAGTTTTAAGTTCCCCAAAGACATAAAGGAATTTAAAGTTCTATTCTAAATTTTTCCGTAGTAGATAGAAAAAGCTATACCATAGTTCTGAATATTTTCCCGGAAGATAAAAAGTTCTAGCTCAATTTTAAATTTTCTCAACGAAGTGAAGAAAAGTTCAAGTTCTGTTCTGAATTTTCTCAATGAAAAAGATATTAGTTATTGATCAATTCTATTTTTTCAAATAATATAAAAATTTTCCACTTCAGTTCAGATCTGTCTCAAAGAGATGAAAAATTTAAAATACTGTTCCAATTTTTTCACAGAATATAAAAAAGTTCAAGTTCTCTTCTGAATTTTACCAAAGAACACTATTCAATTCTAATTTCTCCAGAGAAAATAAAAATCTTCCACTTCAGTTCTTTATTTCACAATGTCATAAAGAAACTTAAAGTTCTATTCTAAATTTTTCGGTGAAAGATAGAGAAAGTAATATCATAGTTGTGAATATTTTCCCGGGAGATAAAAAGTTCTACTTCATTTTTAAATTTTCTCAACGAAGTGAAGAAAAGTTCAAGTTCTGTTCTGAATTTTCTCTATGAAAAAGAAATAAGTTATTGATCAACTCTATTTTTCTAGGGAAAATAAAAATTTTCCACTTCAGTTCTTTATTTCACAAAGACATAAAGAAATTTAAAGTTCTATTCTAAATTTTTAGATGGAAGATAGAAAAAGTAATACCGTGGTTGTGAATATTTTTCCGGAAGATAAAAAGTTCTACTTCAATTATAAATTTTTCACAGAAGATAAAAAGTTCAAGTTCTCTTCTGAATTTTACCAAAGAACACAATTCAATTCTAATTTTCCTGGGAAAATGAAAATTTTCCACTTCAATTCAGATCTTTCTCAAAGAGATGAAAAATTAAAAATATTTTTCCAAATTTTTCATAGAAGTTAGAAAAGTTCCACTTCGATTCTGGATTTTACCAAAGAACACACTTCAATTCTAATTTCACCAGAGAAAATAAAAAGCCTTCACATCAGTTCTTATTTCCCCAAAGAGATGAAAAAATTTAAAGTTCTGTTCCAAATTTTCTCGTAGAAGATAGAAAAATTTATACCTTAGATGCGAATATTTTCCTGGAAGATAAAAAGTTCCACTTTAATTTTAAATTTTCTCAATGAAGCGAAGAAAGGTTCAAGCTCTCTTCTAATTTTTCCAAGAAAATAATAAGATTCTGGTTTTTCTCAAAGAACCAAATTTTTCATAGAAGATAGAAAGGTTCAAGTTCTCTTCTGAATTTTCTTAAAGAAGGGAAAAAAGTTAGCTCAATTCTGAATTTTACCAATGAAAATGAAAAAAGCTTCCACTTTACTTCTTAATTTCTCAAAGACATAAAAAATTTAAAGTTCTATTCAAAATTTTTCCGTAGAAGATAGGAAAAGTAATACCATAGTTGTGATTATTTTCCAGTGAAGATAAAAAGTTCTACTTTAATTCTAAATTTTCTTAAATTCAATTCCGATTTTTCTCAAAGAGATGAAAAAATTTAAAGCTCTGTTCCAAATTTTTCATAGAAGATAGAAAAACTTATACACTGATCGTGAATATTCACCATGAAGATAAAAAGTGCCACTTTAATTCTAAATTTTCTCACTGAAGTTCAAAATGTTCAAGTTCTCTTCTAATTTTTCCAAGAAAATAAATAGGTTCCACGTCAGTTCTGTTTTTTTTCTCAAAGAGAAGAAAAATTTAAAGTTCTGTTCTAATTTTAAATTAAATTTTAGCTCCTTTGTCTTATGGATTTACCCCTCAAATTTTTAAATTAGAAAATGAGTGACTCGTTCAATTATCAGAGACAATCGTTCAAACTCGTTCATTGAACCTCCTAAACAATAGGTTAGATTAAATTAGGTATAAATAAATATTAATAAATAAATAGAAACATGTCAACATGTTTAAGTTAGGTTAGGTTAGGTTAACTTATCATGAGCGCTCATGATAAGTTAACCTAATCTTTTCCGGCTAGTATGGTTAGGTTAGGTTAGGTTAGGCTAGATTAAGTTAGGTTAGATTAGGTTAGGTTAACTTTTCTATCTTCTGTGAAAAATTTGGAGCAGTATTTTAAAATTTTTCATTTCTTTGAGATAGATCTGAACTGAAGTGGAAAATTTTTATATTATTTAGAAAAATAGAAATGATCAATAACTAATTTCTTTTTCATTGAGAAAATTCAGAAGAGATCTTGAACTTTCCTTGACTTCGTTGAGAAAATTGAAAATTGAAATAGAACTTTTTGTCTTCCAGGAAAATATTCACAACTATGGTATAGCTTTTCCTGTCTACTACGGATAAATTTAGAATAGAACTTTAAAGTTCTTTGTCTTTGGTGAACTTAAAACTGAAGTGGAAGATTTTTATTTTCTCTGGAGAAATTAGAATTGAATTGTGTTCTTTGGTAAAATTCAGAAGAGAACTTGAACTTTTCTATCTTCCATGAAAAATTTGGAACAGTATTTAAAATTTGTTCATCTCTTTGAGAAAAATCTGATCCGAAGTGAAAAATTTTTATATTATTTGGAAAAATAGAATTGATTAATAACTAATTTCTTTTTGATTGAGAAAATTCAGGAGATAACTTGAACTTTTCTTCACTTCATTGAGAAAATTTAAAATTGAAATAGAACTTCTTGTCTTCCAAGAAAATATTCGCAACTATGATATAGTTTTTTCTATCTACGAAGGAAAAATTTAGAATTTTTAAAATTAGTTTAAGAAGGATAGTAAGAAAGGAACTTGTTCTGAAAAGATATAATAAAGCCTTTTGAAAAGTATTGCTTGATCTTGGGATGTGCAAAATAGTCGTAAAGTAAAGTTGTGGTGAAAAAGATAACTACTTCAACTTGTAAAATTGGTTTAGGAAGAAAATTACGTAAAGAACTTGTTCTGAAAAGATATAATAAAGCCTTTTGGAAAGTATTGCTTGATGTTAGGGTGTGCAAAAAGTCGTAAAGTAAAGCTGTGGGGAAAAAGATAAGTACTTCAACTTGTAAAATGGGTTTAGGAAGAAAATTACGTAAAGAACTTGTTCTGAAAAGATATAATAAAGCCTTTTGAAAAGTATTGCTTGATAATGGGGTATTCGAAAAGCCTTATAGTAAAGTTGTGGGGGAAAAGATGAGTACTTCAACTTGTAAAATTGGCTTAGGAAGGACTTTACGTAAAGAACTTGTTCTGAAAAGATATAATAAAGCCTTTTGAAAAGTATTGCTTGATGTTGGGGTATGCAAAAAGTCGTAAAGTAAAGTTGTGATGAAAAAGATAAGTAATCAACTTGTAAAATTGGTTTAGGAAGGACATTAAGAAAAGAACTTGTTCTGAAATGCCTTTGAAAAGTATTGCTTGATGTTGGGGTGTGCAAAAAGTCGTAAAGTAAAGTTATGGGGAAAAGAATGGATACTTCAACTTGTAAAATGGGTTTAGGAGAGACATTAAGAAAGGAACTTGTTCTGAAATGCCCTTTGAAAAGTACTGCTTGGTGTTGGGGCATTCAAAAAGCTGTAAAGTAAAGTTGTGGGTGAAAAGGATGGGTACTTCAACTTGTAAAATGGGTTTAGGAATGACATTAAGAAAGAAACTTGTTCTGAAAAGATATAATAAAGCCTTTTGAAACGTGGGGGCCCTTCTGTGTCTCAAGTGCACAAAAAAGTATTAAAAAAAATGGGGAGGGGGCTCTTGGGGGCTCGGGGGGGCCTTTGGGGGTCCGGGGGGCCCTTGGGGGCCGGGTCGTCCTTTGGGAGCCCGGGGGACCTTTGGGGGGCCGGGGGGCGTCCTTCGGGGTGGGGGTAGAGGGATCAGAGCCCTTTGGGGTTGGGGTAGAGGACCTCACAACACTGTTCAAATAGAACTTGTGTATTATAACGATCATAGAGTTTCACCCTCAAATCCTCTTCTAAATCATCTTCTAAAATCATCTTTTAAAATGCCTCAAACGGTTTCGCTTAAATCATCTTCTAAAATGTCTCAAAACGGTTTCGCCCAAATAATCTCTAAACGTAATTTCTGCGTGTTCCTTTTGTTTTGACATCCCTGCGCTGTCACATTTGAAATTCCTATGAAACCCATTCCCGCGTTAATCTCTTCATCTCTAAGATCAAAACATTCGCCCGGAAACAATGCTCCTGGATGAACACCAACAAATCAATCGACTTTGACATCATCCGTCAGAAATTTATAAACTTCGCCCGGAAACAATTCTCCTGGACGAACACCAAAGACATTAATAAACTTCGCCCGGAAACAATTCTCCTGGACGAACACCAAAGACAGTAATAAAATTCGCCCTCGTGCCATTACTTTTGGCCAAACAACAACAACAACAAATAAATCAACCTTGACATCATCCATTAGATATTAATAAACCATGAATAAATGGAGTGCCGTTCGGACTGAAAGCACATTTGTTCTCCCTGGGGATTCTATGCCCATATGTGGTGCCCCGTCACGAGTTATCGGATCAATACAATTCCCAATCGATTACGCAATCAATTTCTCAGAAATCCATTTTCCCCTCGATTACGCAATCAATTTCTCGGAAAACCATTTCCCCTAGGGAGTCTATGTCCATATATGGTGCCCCGTCACGAGCTCATGAGGTTAGGTTAGGTTACGCAATCAATTTCTAGGAAACGTGTCCTCCCTGGGGATTCCATGCCCATATATGGTGCCCCGTCGGACTGACAGCACAGGTGTTCTCCCTAGGGACTCTATGCCCATATATGGAGTCCCCTTGGGAGTTATAGATAGCTCCCTACTTCTGTATCTTACCTTCAGGATGATGTGATCTATTTTAAAAGTTCAACAGTTGCTTATGTCTGACAAATATGAACTGTTATCTTTTTACACATAGTAATATAAACACTTTAGCGTCTGCCGTGCAATAGTAATTTTACTTTATTCCATGCATTAGATTAGTAAAGAACGAAGATTTCACATCCATTACTCTTTTGGACCTTTTAACTATGGTGAACAAAATTGGTATCTCGAAATTTTATTGAATATCCTTGGGGGAATAAGCAGCGTAGGGGGCTGCTTGCTTTCCAATCACTTTTAACTCTTAATAACAGGCACTAAAAATTTTAAACCCCAATCGAATTAGCCCCCACCAAAGTTTTTACGACAACTTTTTCCAAATGAATGGCCTTGGTGACAAAAAGAAGAGAGAAATAAAACAAGGAGCCCATTTTAGTCTTTATTTAGACAGCGCTTTTAGACTGCCTATGACTCCTCCATCTGCTTAAAACGATAAGGCAGACTATTCCCGACGCGGACTTGAAGACGATATGGGCCTATTTAGAATTAAATAAAAAAAACAAGTTTTTTCAACTAAAAGTAAGGAGCAACATTAAAACATAACGAACAGAAATTATTACGTATGTGAGGGGGTTTTACCCCTGGTCAATACCTCGCTCTTTACGCTAAAGTTCAAATTTCGTTCCAATTCTTTAAGAATGACCCCTGAATCACAAAGGTCGTTTAATTAGAATAGATAGTTCTTTTGAAAGTACTAAAAAACATTCGCGTAAAGAGCGTATTGACTAGGGGGCAGACCCGCTCATATACGTAATAATTTCTGTTCGTTTCAAGTCATTTCTGTCAACGTTTTTCAAATAATGCTGGGAAATCCAGCGCCCCCTTCATAGAAAGGTTCCTTCCCCCATGAAAATATCCGCCATGGAAAGATCCTCCCATGTAACCCCCTCCTCCGACACCCCCTCCAGAAAAAATTCCTTTTAATCACTTTTAATTTCTGTTCGAAAGAGCCCTTTTGCGATATTCTAGGACCACTGGATCGATACGATAACCCCTGGAAAAAAAAACAAATAAAATAAACACGCATCCGTGATTTCTCTTCAGGCAAAAAATACAAAATTCAACATTTTTGCAGAAAGGAACTTGAAACCTGTACAGTAGGGTTTTCTGATAAGCTAATGTGGTGGTTTGATTTTCACTGAGATTCTATCACTTTTATAGGGTGTTTTCTCCTTTTCTTGAAAATAAGGCCATCAAAAATAACTTTTGATGGGTAAGACTAAACTTGATGAAACTTATATATTTGAAATCAGCATGAAAATCCAATTCTTTTTATATATGTACTGGTATCAAAATTCTGTTTTTTAGAGTTTCGGTTACTATTGAGCCGGGTCGCTCCTTACTTACAGTTCGTTACCACGAATTGTTTGAAACCTTTAATCAACAGTATTGAAGTGAAATTTCAGCACACAAGATACGTTGTTTACAGAGGGAAAGAAATTGCTGACAAAAGTACCCAAGAAGCCTCAGCCCGGCTCAAATATGCGCAACAAAAACTTATAACTTACGGAGTCAATTTATGACTTGAGCATCACCTTTATTGTCCTCCAAGACAACTGACTTTTAGGATCCCATTTAGAAGTCTATTATTCAAAAGTCCATACTACAGATTAAAATTTCATTTGTTTGTCCCGAATAAAGAATTTTGCCGTATGAAAGCAACCTAGCACTCTATTTTGAAGATTCTGCCCCGTCTATGATTTTTTTGGGGGAAAAGGACTAATTAATCTGCTTAGTGGTAGAAAGCTAAAATAAGAACCTTTCAAAGATTTAAACTCCATGTTACTTCTTGTTCGCTGCAACTGCGGAAGCAGGATAGGAGGTAAAGCAGTAAAATGCTTCTGTTATGCTCTTCATTTATATAATATGATCATTTCTTATTTTTGTTCTTCCGTTCCTAAGCCGAGACTGAGAGCCTAATATATATGAGTGTCGAAAACTCTTTGAAAAACGCTTTGAAACAAGAACACGCAAGCTATATCTTTTTCGTATTGCATATTGTTTTACACAGTTAATCAGCTAGTATAATGTCGATTCTTTCCAGGAAATGGACTGCATTATTAATGAAATGGTTGCTGTTGCCGAGTATCTTGGATGGGATGTTACGGAATTAAAACCGGTAAGCTATATAAGAAAAATCATTAACACCTATAGATCAGATCATATTTAGACTCTGTGCCACAGGTTTTGCTTTACATTTTGGAATAAAATATATTGAATAGCTTCATATCTCTTAGCCGCAGAAAACTTTCAGTTTTTTCAAATTAAAAAAGAAAGACAGTAGATATTAAATGTATCTCTCACAGATCGTATAAATAAGCCGCGGATAGAGTTTTATTTGAGGCACAAAGTTTAATCGAAATTCTGTTTTTTGCTCTTCTTTACATTTTAGTGATTTTTTTCTCTAGAGGCTCTTCTTGTTTGGTAAGAGTTGTGCTTGAGGTCGTTGGTCTGACCCCAAATTAGAGATAATTAGTGCTTGTGAGCTTACAACTTGGGCTTTGAGTTCTACTTAGGTGTCTTTTAACCTTCAAGATATGCAAAATAAACCATCTCGAGGCTCCTTTTCCTAATCGTTTATCCCTCCAGTTTAAGAAGATACGGTACCTCACAAGATCTTCTTATCTTGTCATTTATAAACTTTTTTATTTTGTGTGGTCAAATTATTAAGAAATGACTGGGTGGTCTTGCCATAACTTGTAGAGCTTGGATAAGAGATCTGAATAAATGAGAAAAACAAAAAGCTGACCACAACTTTCCAGAATTCTTAGAAAAACTATTTAACTTCACGTGTTTTGAGCTGAAGATAGATATATTCAGTTTTAATGAAACTTACATCATTAGAAAGTAGTAATTTGTTTTTTGAATAAATGGAAAAGACAAATTTAGTCTTTGAGCAATTTGGCCACTTTGGTAGTTCGCAATAGTGTCACCCGCTTTAATTGACAAGCTTACCGACAAAAAGAATGTCAAATTTTTCCGTCTTTTCAGTCAAATCTCAAATTCTCGACAGCTATCGATGATAGGTTGTTCTTTGCCAAAATTCACTGATGGACCCTCTGTCTTTATAATGGTCAGCTGACATTGAAGCTCCCAAAATGATTTTTAAGGTACAGTGTCACCTCAAATTGTTGTGCCAGAACATTATTGTTATTATCGCTGTATTTTCAGATCGTATTCATATCCAGTCTGCACAATGAAGAGCTACGGTTTGTGTTTATTTGGTATTGATGCCCCGGTTTTTCATCTGCTCACCTGGCGTATTCTTGCATTCTAGGAACGGATCGTCCGTTGAGACTTATATTTAATCTTAGAGGAAAAGATTGAAGCTACATATCATCTTTGTCGGAAATCACTCTGGCATATGTATGAAGTGGCTGTACTAACGGAATTTGCATGTTGAGAGGGCTGACGTTAAGGAAACTGTCTTGGAAAAGACTAGGATTTCCGAATATCTAACTAGTCCTTTCTTTTGTTCAAACCTTGTAATCTGGGTAGACTGAACCACATTTAGGCTGTCGACAACGGTTACTACTTGGAATAAGTTTCTGGCGCTTCTGTCATCAGGCTTGCAAATAGTATGTAGTATTTTTTACGGTTTAGTCGCTCAAAGGACGTGGGAAAGACATTAAATACTGCCTAATAGACCTTACACCCTCGAAATATCACTTGCAACCTCGGAGTGGAGCAAAATATCAGAGCTAAGTATTTGGCCTAGGTAAGTGAATATTTTGACAGCTTTAACGTCTGAGGAGGCAACTATAACAGCAATGGATGCCTAATTTCTAGTATCGCTTCAATAACCTAAATAGTGGAATTGTCATTATTGATTTAAAGGCCAATTGTGAAAGATTTATTAGAAAGCGAGTTAAATGTTGTGTTCAGTTGGGGAGGTGAGTTCCCCACTAAGCGAAAATTGTCCACAAAGTCTTCATCAGAAATATTTTTCGTACTATATACTGTCCATAGAAATTAAATGGAGGGAGTTCATCATTTTATGATTGATGATCTGATTTAATGGTTCCGGGGCTACAGTACAACCTTGGCGTACTCCAATCTTGACGAAACATACGTCAAATTTTATAGTGTTCACTAGGATTTAGCCTTAAGGTTCTTTTCAATGGGATGAGACAATATCACTAAGTATAGTCAATATTCCTTCATCCAGTGAAATGAACTTCAGTGGCTAGTGACTAACAGAGTCTAATGTACATCTGAAGTCTTTGTTTAAATCACTTTTTTTCCTTAGTTTACGTATTGCAAATAATTGCCGTGATGTAGAGTAAGGTACTCGTGAATCCTGCTTGTTGCTTTCTTCTTCTTCAATGGAAGAAGACGCTTCATAATCCTCCTTGCATATATACCGCTTAAATATTTCCTGTAAAGATATATTCCCGGGGCTTTTTGCTAATACATTTTTCTGGGTTTTGTTTTCCATGTCTTATGGTTTGATTTATTGCAGCCTTAGCTGCACAATTTTGCCTCTCGGCACTTAAGCAGTCTGTCTCGTTCTGCTATATAATCTTTCTGTTTAATAAATAGTTACTATGTTTAGTAACTTTTCTTTTCATATCCTCTTGAGTATATGACTTTTAAGTGTTGGCAGCGAAAGGTTTGTTTCGGCTTCTATTTGAAGCTCAAAGCCAATTTCCGAGATGTGGGAGTAAAGTTGGGAGCTAAAGTTGTTTTTCTACTGCTATAGTCGTATAATGGTATGCCCTCATTCAAGTACATGTGTGATGTAATATCAATGAAAGAGGCTGCCCCCTTTCCCCCGCCCACTTTTAGAGTTCTTTTTTGACTATTTTTTTATAATTTACTAAGAGTTTTTACTCTCTTTTCCTGCATCTCTTTTTTTCTCTCTTCCTTTCCTATCTTCTCTTTTTTCGTTTTCCAGTCACTTCTTGTAATTTTTTTCTAGGTACTCTTTATTTTTATTTGATTGAGGAGTGGAGGACCTAATAGCAATTTAGTTAATTTTGTATCTTGAGTTAATTTCCTTCGTTAACCGAATAGTTTTCCTGTTTCCCCCAAGACATTTTGTATACTAAATCTGCTACAAAGATCATTTATATTTGAGCAGATAAGCAGGGGTGTAATTTTCTATTGGGCAGGAGGGGCAACTGTCCCCTCCACATCTCAGTTTCCACCCCCAGACCTCAGTTTGCCCCCTCCAGGTTAAATTTAGTTTCTGCAAAAAACTATGAGAAAACTAAGATTAGCCTGCATAATTTAAGTATCCAAAGGAACAGGTCCCTTTTCTTCAGTATATTATTTAAAAAAAACAATGTTTTTCCGACGAAAGTAAAGTGCAAAGTTGAAACTTAAAACAAACAAAAATTATTACTTCACAGCCTATCTAATACCTATAAATGAAACTAGTACAAATGAACTAACAAATTACGTTTCCCTATGTTTCTAGGATTATAAAAAACTAGCGCTTTACTGAAACACACAAAATAATATAAGAGTTTTAGTAGAGTAAAAGCAAACCGATTAAAGACCCTTATTACAGCATAAAAATAAACATTTTAGGATTGTTGCTTTATTTTATTATCGTTTAATTTGGTATCACTTCTGCACAATGGCTCAGTCCAATGACTGGCTCTTGTTTTTGTTCTGAAAAGGACATTTCATGATTAGTTTGTAGACAAGTTCGAAGTAAAACTATCTTGATAGTATTAGGACTATAGACTTGACTTAATTGACTTAAGTCTCCTGCCGAAGTTTTGGCGTAGAGAACGATGAGACCAGGCGCCTCCAGGTTGACCTATTGCTTGCCAGGCTAGCAGCTTCTTCCACCGGCATGTGGGCTTGGGTGAGGAATTCATCGGCTTTGTCTTTCCACCTAGTGGGGGGGGGTCCTCTGGGTAGCTTCCATCCGTGTAGGGTGGGGTCGAAGTCGAATGCGACCCGTGCTTGGGCGTCGCGTGACATGTGAGGGAGGTGGCCGTACCACTAAACAGTACGCTGGGCGAGCTGCGTCGAGAAAGGAGTTTGAGCGGTACGTGACAGGAGAGTCTAGTTGCTAACGAAGTCAGTCCAGTGAAGTCCCTCGATTCTTCGGAGATGTTTCGTCTGTGCGACATTGACGGTGCTGAGGAAAGATTTTGCAGCTGGCCTCGTCTCCGCTCCATGCAGCAGCACGGTGCTGACTGACGCATTGTAAATGCGCATTTTGGTAAAGCGGCTTATGTTTGGCTTTTGCCAGATGCTGCTAAGCCTCCCAACAAGTGCCGACGCTTTGGCTATTCGAGATGTAAACTCTTTTGTGATCAAGCCATCCTTCGACAGAATAGATCCCAGGTAAGTAAAGTCTTCAACCACATCTGCTCGGTTGCTTCCGATGTTGACTTCCTTTACAATAGAACGGTGTTCGCAACTAGCGCTATGTCGTCGGTGAAGTCAGCATCAGAGAGTAGCTGGTCTCTGAACTGAAGACCGAACTGAAGGTGATTCGTCTTGCTGGTCATAACATGGTCTATGACGCAGTTGAAAAGCTCGGGAGCGGCGGCGCAACCTTGCCGGACGCCAGTCTTCACCGCGAATGTGGGACTGCGTCTTCCATTGACTTGCACGCAGCTTTCCGTATCCTCATAAAGCTTTTTAAAAAGTGCGCAACATTTCTTGGGTAGACCCGTAGTTCTTAGTATCAGCCGAAGTGAACGGCGATCAACAGAATTGAAGGCAGCCTTAAAGTCCACGAATGCGATGTACGCTTTTTGGTGGAACTCCCGCGTCTTCTCGATCAACTAGCGCGTAGTGACAATTGGCTCCGTCGTCGACCTGCCGGACATGAATCCGGCTTGCTGGACTCTTCTCTTTCTACGCAAAAATGTGGAACACCTGTCCAGGAGTGACATGGTGAAGAGTTTACCAGGAACGGAGAGAAGCGTGATCCCACGATAGTTGGAGCAGATTTGACGGTTACCCTCACGTTTCCAGAGCGGCAATATGATGCCAGCACGCCAGTCATTCGGCATGGTTTCCGTCGTCTATAAAGCTGAGAAGATTAGCTGGAGCCACAGAATCATCGTTGCACCCCCGTACTTGAGGAATTCTGCAGAAATACCAAAGACGCTGGGGGCTCAGAGTTCAGAGTTCATTTTATTAAACAATAAACGAACACAATAAAGGGAAAGAAACCTTCCACATATAATTAAACACAATAAAGAGAAGAAAGGAAAACAAAACGCTACAACATATTCCCCCCGCAGGGCTCCATGGCCCGGAAAAGCAGAGAGAAAAAAGAAAAAAAAACATACCTAAATATCACTAATACTGATGACAAACTGTCGCCCACCACTCAAAATCTGCCGAAACCAAGCCAGGCGAGATGCTGCACACATGGTAACACCACTCAAAACAAAATATCCAACTCGGCCCAGAGACGTCCACCCCAACATAACAAAAAAAAAACAAAAAAAAAACAAAAGATCATAACATAATAATAATAATAATAATATTACTATAAACAGCTTAAAAAAAAAAAAAAAAAAAAAAAAAAAAAAAAAAAATTAAAAAAAAAAAAAACAATGTTAAACAATTCATCTAGACATTAAAATATCTTTTACAGTTCTTCTGAAGGTACCAAACGAGTGACATTTTCGAGCTGATTCAGGTAGGGTATTCCATACCATATGACATGCGGTCAGCGGATTAAAATCTGACCTCACTGATGGAGTAAATGGAATGGTAATGTTGCTTGAATTACGAAGATGATACGTAGGCTGATCAGTGACGAAAGATGGAGTAGCTCTTAGGGCCGCAGGAACATCCCCATGGAGTTGAAGAAAAGTGAAAGACGCACACGACAAAATGTAAAGTGACTGCAAATCAAGTAAAGGCTTAGGTGAAGAACAATTTGTTTCCTGTATAAGGCTCCTTGCTTTATCATATATCTTAGACAGTGGTTTCAAAAGAGAAGAAAAAGTTGACATCCATATCGTAGGGCAATAGGAGACATAAGACTGGACTAAGCAATGAAACAGAATTCTTAGAATCGATCCAGGAAAGATATGTTTAAGCTTCCTCAAAATTCCAAGACTCCTGGAGATCTTCATTTTAATTAGACCAATATGATTCTTAAAAGAAAGATTTTCATCCAGAAGAATACCTAGAAATCGGACGGACCGATCCTTAGGTCTACTAAGAGAACCCCTAGACAGATGGATTTCAAATAACTGAGGGCAAGCCTGAGAAATACGTGGGAAAATTGGAAAACTCAACTTAGCAAAATTTAGGGCCAGGCAGTTAGCATCAAACCAAAGTATAACTCTATCAAAAAGGTCCACTAGTTTGGGATGCATCTCAGGCTCCGTTCTTACTGCAGTACCAAGGGTACTGTCATCCGCGAATGCGACGAGAGTGTCCTCATCCTGTGAAGGCAATTTTGACTGTTGATCATTAAAAAATTCAGGATGACATAGCCGACAGCAGACTGTAGGTTTCTGTCTCGTAGCCGCCACTATAAGGTCATCAAAATAAATCAAAAATAGAAGCGGCCCAAGAACAGAACCTTGAGGGACACCAAACTCAACTTCAGACGAAGAACTGAAAAGACAATCTACGGAAATAGTTCTACCTGACAAGTCAGAATCAAACCAGGCATGAGTATGGCCTCTTACACCATAATGTGATAGCTTGAAAAGCAGAATCCCATGGGTTAGAGAATCGAAAGCTTTACGGACGTCAAGAAATATAGCAGCAGGAATCAAACCTGAGTCAAGGGCCGAGTGGAGAAAGTTTAAAAGAGTTGCACATGCATGCTCGGTTGAATGTTTCGCTCGGAAACCAAACTGAAAATCATGAAAGAAATTTTTGCCTCTAAAAAAGTAAGTAGACGGGAAAGCATAGCCTTTTCAAAAATCTTGCTAAAAACAGACAGCAACGATATAGGCCGATAATTAGCTGGATCATTCCTTGGTCCACCTTTATATAAAACGATGACTCTAGCTCGCTTGAGAGAACTGGGGAAAACCCCATTTTCAAAAGATAGATTCACAAGCCTTGTCAGGGGAGAAATAATCGAAGGAAGAATGAACTTGACTACCTTCGTAGAAATGCAATCAGGGCCAGTCGACGATGAACCATTCAACCCATTAACAATCCTTGCTATTTCAACCTCAGAAACAGGATCCAACGCCAATGACTTGAGACAAGGCGGACCAAGATAAGATTTATAATCGGGTTGTGACGGCGAAGAACTAACCGAAGAAGCAGTAGTTTTCCCAATATTAGCAAAGTATGAAGTAAATGCTTCTTGAACAGACAGCTCACCCTCAACAACGACACCATCAACCAAAAGACGTGAAGGGACAGAAGAAGTACGAGAAGAAGGCTTAAGGACAGAATTGATCACCTGCCAGGTTTTTCGAATATCCTTTCCACATTCCGAAAATTTATTTGAATAATAGAGGGATTTAGCCTTCCGGCACAAAGAGTTATAAACATTCCTGTAGAGTTTGAATCGCTGAAGACGTGCAGCACTCGAAGATGGCTTTGCTGACTTATAAGCTTTCCAAAGGTTATTTTTCCTTCTCCAACTCCTAAGAAGGCCAGGGGTCATCCATGGGTTTAGAGGAATAGATCTTTTTGACACAGAAGTAGAAGGGGATGCAGCTCTTACATCAATAATAGACACTTTCACAAACTCATAAAAAGAATCAAACTGTGAACAAAAATCTATCTCCTCATCAATAATATTCCATGAGTTATCAGCTAACCAAGATCTGAGGAGGGTCAGCTCATTTGGACCAAACCTAAAAAAAGACGAACCAGAAGCTGGGGTATTCCTACTCATCATCTCTACAAAACCGAAAGTAGAAAACACAGGAAAATGATCTGAAATGTCACTCAAGACTACTGAGTTCTTAATCTAATTGAGAGAAGAGAAAATATTATCGATCAAAGATGCTGTAGTCTCAGTTAGACATGTCGGGATGCAGGCCGTGTCGGGTAGACGTGTCGGGCTTGCTGCCGGAGGAGTTCCGGCAGCAAGCATTGTTGAAAGAAAATCCACCGTCGTAGAGGACGCCATATCATTCAGGTCCAGGTTGAAGTCTCCCATTAATATAAGCTCGCAAGGACGACTCCATATTAAGTCCAAAAGTTCATCAAGGATCTGAAGAAAAAAAGGGACGGATCCACTCGGAGATCGATAAACATTACCTACGATCAGATGCTTGCCATGGAATTTAATATCAATAAACAAGGATTCAAAGACGCCTTCTTCATTCCTTGATAAATCAGATCGAACGGTATGGGGAAGATCATCAGATATATACAATGCGAGACCACCTTATGCTAACCTTTGACGATTTAGTCGCTCCATTTTATAACCAGGTATATCTAGAAGCATTTCATTATGTGAGTCCGAGAAAGTCTCACATAATCCAATAATATCCGGTCGCCCATCAGAAACTATCTGTCTCAACTGATCAATTGACGAACATAAACCCTGAGTGTTGAGATGAAGCACCGAAAAATGATCATCTTGTTTGGAGTCCTCCTTTAATTTAGAAACATACTTACTACTAACAGAAGGCGAAAAATCTACAGAATTTCTTTTATCTTGACCTACAGAATTATTAACAATACTCAAAACATCAATTGGGTTACTTTGCAATTGAATTAAACGCCTATCAAGGGAGCAGACATCCAAGGAGCCTGAGTTAGAAAAATTCATGATACTTACAGAGATGGTTAATCAAACCTGTGCCACAACTCCCCCAGCCCGGAATTAGCGAAACAATGATAAGTGGACAGCAACTTTGCAAACTGAACGAACTCAACTTTTGATATTGCGAAAACTGAAAAAGAAACAAAGGACAAAAATAATGAAACTCAAGAAAAACAAAAATGACGAAAAAAAGAGGAAACATGATGACAGAAGAACAATTACGGGAGAATAAAAAAAAAATCGATCACAAGAAAAAATCAAGATGAAAAGAAAAAAACAAATAATTATTCATCATCATCATCAAATGGCACTACAGACGGAGGTAAAGCACTAGAGATAGAAGCCGACAAACTAAAGGGATCATAGCACGAATCGTCAAGACGGGACCATTTTTTAGATTTGGCTGTCTTTTTCACTTCAATCCACACATTAATTCCTTTCACCATTATTCGCGTTTCAGCAACCTTCACTGAATGGTCAGACGAGGTGCGAAGACTATAACCGTAGGCAAGGAGCTCTTTTCGGCGTCGTGTCAAATCTCGCGGAAGGTCAGAACTAACACTCTTTCCGGAACCTTTCAGTTTTCCACAGTTTTTCATAATCTCATCTTTATCCATCAAGTTCGCTAATGACACGAAAATTGGTTTGTTCGCAGGTTTGGTTGCTCTAGTGTTAACACCAGATTGCTTAATTTCAGTGAATCGATAGCACTTAACAATCTGTAACGAATTTGCATTTGCTACTCCAATCTCAGTGAACAGTTTACGAGCAGCAGTCTCAGGATCTACACCTTGAACAATCGGCATACCGTGTGATTAATGTTCTGCCTCTTTGAAACCAATTCCGCTTGAAGACAAGACTTTTTCAAGTTAATCTCTTCTGATTTAAGTACAGAATTCTCTTGCTTTAGATCCGAGTTTTCCTTACGTAGAGCAGAAATTCCATTCTCAAGGCTGAGAATTTTATCCATGAGTTCTCTGTGCTTTTGGCCGAAATGCGCCAACGTGAGAGACATCTTAACCCTAATCAATAATCTCCCGCAATTGCTTATTAATTTAAATCAAAATTCCATGAAACGAAGACTTACTGGCAAGGGCCCCGTATTACTGATTATTATCCAGAGGGGCCCGCTTTCAAACAGCACAAAATCAGCAATCCTTGAAAGGAATCCACTGCAAGCGTACGAGCTCCGCACTGAATGAGTCTTTTTCGTAATCCAAAATCAATCCACTATCTTTCGGTCGTTTCAAAGCAAAATTACTGTCCTACCTTGAGGCTATTGCAATAACTATACTCTCTTTGATATTCACTGCTTGAGTGCTGAATGAATATTCTTTCAAATTTCTGCTTAACAAAAAACCCACTTAAATCACAATAGTTCGCAGGGGTTAATGTAATAATTTTCTGGAATGTTTTCTTTAGTTGCGTGAGATCAATTCAGTTGAATCAGCTAGGTCAATAAAGTTTTAGTAGACTTTCTGAAAGTTATAGTTTGTTTGCCGTAGTTATATTTAATTTACCGTATTGTATATTGTCATAATCAATCACTCACTCTCTCATACGATTCTTCATTCCTAACGCAAAAGTCACTTGCGCGTCAAAGCCTTTTCCGTAATCCAAAATCAGTCCACTATCGTACAGACTTTTTCAGGCGCCAAATACAGATGCATCAAATCTATTTCGTAATTCAAAATCAGTCCACTATCCCAAATCAGTCCACTATTCACTATCCGTTTTACATCATTTTGGGTTTAAGAGGTGGTAAATTGTTGCGATACGAGGTCGGAAGTAGCCTTGGTTATGGCCATGGCTGCTTGAATCAGATCTGGGTCGGGATGAGCAACTGCCTCGGCATTCCGAAGCGTTGAGAAGTGACTGCTCCAGGCGGAGAGTTGGCCTGTATCGTCATCTAGCATGCTTCCGTCAGCAGAGAAAAAACGGTTCACGTTGGAAGTCTTCCCTTCCGTCAGCTCACGGAGGTGTTTGTACAGGGAACAGGTGTCTCCTTTCGTTGAAGCATCTTCAAGATCGCTGGCTTTCTTGTCAACAAAGGTGGTTCCTATTACTCTGCAGTAGGCTATTGCGCAGGCCATTGAGCGGTCTCTACTCTGGCACATTTTTTGCTAAGTGGGCCTTCCGGCGAAGCTCTATCACAGACAGAGTCTCCTGGGATATCCAGGGTTTATTCTTGTATCTGCTCCGGCCAATGGTACTGCCAGCAGAATCGAGTATATTATCTTTGAAAGACTTCCATGCTACTTCAGGGTCGTCCAGAACTTGGAGGCAACTAAACCGGTTAGAGATATCGAGAGCATACTTCTTTTGCATCTCAGATGTAGCCAGACTACTCAGATCGAGCTTGGGAGGCCGTCTTTCTTGTCGTTGTGCTCTCAGGCGTAGCCTCAGTGTGGCGACTAACATCCTATAGCCTGTGTTTCCAAGCTCGGCC
This sequence comes from Artemia sinica, assembly GCA_027921565.1. Taxonomy (NCBI): domain Eukaryota; kingdom Metazoa; phylum Arthropoda; class Branchiopoda; order Anostraca; family Artemiidae; genus Artemia; species Artemia sinica. The sequence goes on from CM051272.1 coordinate 23,928,142, forward strand.
GATTCTTTGTTGTATACAGAGAAATAACCGGATTTCCAAAGTTCATATTATGGCTCTTTTGATCTTCATTTTGAGTAAAACTAAAGCGTATTTCTTCTATTTTAAGATTGCATATTAATCACTATTGGCGTTATAGCTGGTTAGACCAAGATATTACCTGATATATCAATCAATTATTTGTTTCCTCTGTCTAGTGCTTTTGAGACTAGCGACTAGCGCTAGTCTTAAAGACTAGCGCTTTTGCTTAAGGGTAAACAAACCACTACGCTATGAAAGCAAAAGTGATTTTAATTGTTCAAGATGAAGGATTGTAATTCTTCTGTATAAAGGAGGATCTAGAGCAAAATCTTGGGGGGGGGGGGGAGTAATGCGACAAGAGCGCCAATAATTGATAAAATTGACAAATTTTTTAAAAAAAAAAGTACAAAGGGATTGAGGGTGCCAAAAAGATCTTGGGGGACCCCGAGTCGCCCAGCTTCCTTTCCCTGGATCCTCTTATACATGGTTTCCGACCATGCTAATTCGAATGGCGCATTTTTAATTTGACCTGATACCATTTCTTGGGGGGTCTTGGGCAAATTTGTTTTCAATTATTTGGAAACCATAGAAAATTGGAAATATCAGAAAACCATGATCGAAACAAAACACCTGGTACTGATACGCCCGATCCCGATACCTGCGATACCAATACGTCCAATAACAATACGGCCATACCGATACGCGTGATATCGATACGTCCGATACCGATGCAGCGCACAGCCCTTTCCCCGGGGACTATGGAGGGTCATATGGCTATCTCAAAGGGCTATCTCAAAATTTTGATTGGATGACTTAGGGGGGAGAAGGTCTTTAGGGAGGGGGTTAGTTGCCCTCCAATCTTTTTTGTCACTTAAAAAGAGCACTAGCAAGTTTAATTTCCTTTCAAATGAGCTATTAAACTTCTCATTATTACGTATTGGTCATACCTAGACCTGCTAGAAAAAAAAAAAACAAAAAAAAAAACGGGAAACAGATCAGTGCTACCTAGTCAAAAAAGAGATTTTCCTTATTGTTCAAGGAGGGGGACTGTAATTGCCACATACACGGTTTTTGACAATACTGATTCAAATGGTACCATTTTTATCTTGACCTGACGCTATTTCCGAGGGGTTTCATTTTTTTTTTTTTTTTAATCACTATAAATTTCTTTTCGCAATAAACTTCTACTTTTAAGACGAACCGAAATAATAGTTACCATTCCTAAATCAGTGTCAGATTTTATTATTTTTTTTTATAAATGTATTTTTAACTTTTGGTTACTATGGGCTGTGGTTCGCTCTTTACTAGGTTGCAGCTACCGCTACAACCATGATATTTGCCCTTATAGCGCTATATGGCTCGTTTTTCATCTCACTGTCTTTTTCACTTGATTTTGGAAAATTAGTTCCAATTTCACCCCCTTCCCAGGATTTTGATGAAATTACGCCACTAAGTTACATAAAAGGTGTGTTTTCCATATTCAATTTCTCAGTGGCCATCATAGCTTAGGTGTATAACTTTGCCGCCATGACAAACTTTCATCATATGCTATGAAATTCGCGGGGCTTATCATGTACTTTAAATACTGAATTTATTTGTGCTTTCCCGGCGTGCAACGCTGGGTTTCATTACATATGTGCATGGGGTCTGCATTTGGCAAAAAATTCCTTTGTGCTCAGTTTATAAGAGTGTTAGTCAAAGGAAGCTATTTTTTTACTACGGATAAATATACCATTAAACTTTTTTAAGAGATTATCTTAAGGTGTCATTAATCACCTCACTGACATATGTTTAAAGAAGTTTAAAGCATTGGAAGAGTGTCAAAGGGTATTTCTGATGCCCAAGAGTCCAGCCAACGAAAAAAAAAACTTTTTATGCCCATTCTTTTAAATCTTCTTAGTGAGGCTTTTTACTTACCTTAGGAAGGAGAGTTCCTCTACATCCAATTTTCAAAATTTAGTTTGGTGCTTGAGTAAAGATCGCTGGTTGAAATCCTGCTCTACTCTTTAACGCACGGCATAATGAAGTCATTTACAAGGCGTAGGGCTGCTTAGCCTCAAAGGAAAACAAATTATTAAGATGTATGCTGGAGAATCGATTTGATATCAGTCCTGCATCTCTCGAGCAAATAAATATAAAATTTATAATATACCGTTCGCAAGCATGACGATATAAGCATCTGAAATCTAACTACTAGTACAAGGGGTTGCCAAGATTTAACGCTGTTTAGACCACCCAGATTACAAAAGATTGAAAGTACTACAGAGTCATCTAATTAGGACTTTGAAACAAAATGTTTTGAAACAAAATGAAAAAAAAGTGTTTGCATGATTTATTTAACTAAAATACTCAGAATAAAAAAAGAATTATATCATCTGTCCAGTTTTGTTATACACAAATGCTATTAGCCTTCTAGCATAATGTCAAGAGGCATTCTTGAGATTCTTGATTCTTGAACATTCTTGACAAGTTGACATCGTTGTCCCAAGATGACAACGAGCGGTAGAGTTTCTGGATAGCATTGCAGGAATGGTGCCATGACAAAAAACCAATATCTTATTATCACATTAACCTTCTCATTGACTTTTAGATACTTCAAGACATGATGTCAGAAATTGATTATGATAGCGATGGAACTGTATCCCTAGAGGAGTGGAAGAGAGGCGGAATGACGACCATTCCTTTACTAGTCCTCCTGGGCCTTGATACGGTAAGTAGGAAAACTCGGTCCGGAGATAGACTCATAAATTTGTCTGTTTCTTTTTCTTCTAGCAAGATTCATGGCACCATCAAAATCATTGGTATCCCACTATTTTTGAAAATTATCATTTTTTTAATGATAAAAGCATCTCTTGAAGAAGCTCTAACTTATCTTTTGGGGATTGTATTTGCTAGGAATCGATTTCACAGCCTTAGACGAAACTTCTTTGAAACTCAACACATGATTCTTGCTTTATTCTGTTTCCCCCTATATTACCATCCGTTAGTTTTATTCCAAGTCTTTGAATTCAATATGGCATGCCTTTATTTACAAGACGGAAAAAAATCGTTTTTTTTATTAGACATCTGCGATGAAACTTTTGGAACAATTCAACATTGGCCTTTTTTGAAAGTTTGCACTGCCTGTGGTAAAAAAAAATAAATAGCGCACATTTGGAGTCTGGTACAAAGATAATCAAAATGCGTTTGTTAATTTAGTTCAATTAAATTTGTTTATTACACATATCAAACCAAAGGAGAGTGAATTGCCCTAAAGGTGAGGAAAACATCTATAAAAAAAAATACCAATTAAAAAATATAGGTAAAAAAAAATGGCTACAATAATATGTAACTACGGCTCAAATTTGTACTGATGGTGCATGTGGTGGAACATGTATATTTCCAAATAATTATGGACAATAATGGGTCGCGTGAGACACTAAAATACGCTCTTGATTTGTCTGGATGTTCTTTTTGCTAACGCTGCAAAGCTAGTCTCAGATTTGTAATCATTGAGCTCAGAAACCGTTCAAAAGCCATTTTCGGTGAAGTGTTTTTTTGTTGTTGTTTTTTTTAACAGCGTATTAGGAGTTTTTTCTTGACATCTTCTGATTTTCGTAGGCAGCGCAATAGCGCTGCATAAGCAAAGAGCGATATGGGCACAATATTTTTCATTTTTTTTTCACCAAGATACTTCACATAGAAGGAGTTTTCGTGGAGACTTTAGAAGAAACTCATTTGATTCGAAATTGAAAGTTCTTGTACCCTTTTTAAGAGTCAAAATTGACTGGAGAGCGACCTACCCCCCTCCAGTGCCCATTAATTCCCTTAACACATCCAATAAAAATTTTGATATAGCCATTTTGTTCAATATAGTTGGTAGGTCCAGTAACTGTGTCTCTCAGGATGTCAACCCCCCACAGCCCTAGAGGCAAGGGACGTAAGTCATGAAATTCATCCATTTTTTGGAAAAGAGGACTTGTGTGACCTTTAGTGTTCAAAAAGACAAAGGGCATTCAGGTGAGACCTTCAGAGAATGGTGAGGGGAGTGTTGAACTAAATCCCCCCCCCCAGAAAAAAAACCTCGTAGAAAATATCCCCCTTCGGAAAATACCTCTGGAAAATGCCCCTCCCGCGGCTGGTTGGTTTCCAATCAGAATCGACTTATTAAAAAAGGACTAGAACTCTCAATTTCTGATCTGAATGAGCATCCTCCGTAGTTTCTATGACCATGAAGTGAAGGTAGTAATGAGGAAGGGGCAGCCCCCTCATATAAGGTGTAAATTCCGCTCATTTTGGTGTTTACTGTTACTCTTTACTTTCATAATAACAGCGTAGACCAGAAATATTCACACAAATCAAAAGGGATTAAATGTCAATTTCAAATTTTTTATGCGTTTTTAAAGTTTTTTGTCCCCCCCCTCCACCCCCCAAAAAAATAAAACCCCAAACAAATATCCTGAATACGACCCTGGGGGTAATGAACCAGTTTCTACCTCCTACCTCCCCTTGTCTCTTTCTTAGAACTTATTCTGTATTTACCTTAAGGCTTAATAAAAATTGGGATGTTTTGACATTAAAATGCTCTCTTTGAAGCATCTCCCTCCCTCCCTAACTAGCCAACATATCTTTAAGGTCTAAACAAATTTACTGTTCAAGGTAAATTCTCTGTTGTTTTACAATTTCAAACATTTGCATATAAGGGCTTTAAACCTCTACAATGGGGTTTTATGATACTTTTGCAGATAGAAAGGGAGGGAGATGCCTCAAAGAGTGCATTTTAATACCAAAACATCTCAACTCTCATTGAGCGTTCACATAAATACAGAATTAGTTCTAAGAGAGAGGCGAGGGAGGGGAAAGGTAGAAATTGATATATAATCCCCAGGGCTGTATCCAGGACTTTTATTTGGGGACAGAAGCTTAGGAAGAGGGATGTGTGGAGGGGGACTGCCCTGGATGCCAGCCCTGGAGGGTTGACAAAAATTGGTCTTAAAAGACTTATGATTGATTATGGCCCGCCGTGCAAAAAGTGGGGTAGGAAAGTAGCAAGGCTACTTGGCAGTTTTCAAATTTGTTGGCAGATATTGTCTGAAAATACCATTTTTACATATAAAAATAATTTTTGCTCCAAGAAAAACTGTCAAAACACAAGTTGGTCTCCGCCGTGAAAAAGTGGGGTAGCATAGTAGCAATGCTACTTGGAAGTTTGCATCGCCTAGTAAAATTATCTGGCAGATTTTGTCTGAAAATACAAGTGCTTCCACTATCCCTGAATTTATGGGGATTTCCCAGCATAGATGAAAAGAAGGTTATTTAAGACAGCTCGACCGTGAGTTTAAATTTTGTTTTCTTTTGCTATTCTGTTTAATTTTCAAAGGTCTGAAAATATAAGAGAGTTAGATTGAAAAATTATTCTAAAATGAATAAGGGAAAGCATGGTACCTATGCAGAGAGGGGGAGGGGATTTCATGATAAATTTAGAGATATTTTCATTGCCGAGCTATAAATTAGATGAGCATACCACTCGAGACCTTTTTTTATGCTCCTTTAAAATATAGCCGTCGTTTTACTCGGAAATTAAATGGACCCTTTTAGATGATACCTTTTTCTCTTATTTTCTACAATTTGGTTTGAGCCTTATTTTCTTTTACTCTAGGTTTTGGACATAATATATTAATCCTAAAAATATAATAATTGAATGCGTGATAGATTAAAGGGTACTTGTATTATACCGCCAACATTCAAATTTACGCAGTGTAAAACTCGAGAACCAACCGGTCTTATCTGTCTGTATTAAGAAACGTTTATCTTCCGCTCAGTGGAAAACAAGTGGCGGGTGACAGAACAAATTGAAAATATGTGTGGGAGGTTACCACCACCCACCCACCCTTATTGTGTAAATATATTGCCCACATATGTTTCTAAAGTATTATATTTTCATTATGTTTTGGTATTTTTCATTAGGACTAGCCTAACTTCAGTTCTTTAGTGTTAAAGAAGTGATAATACATAAGTACCAATTGAATGAATTCATTATTAAGGAATTGATTGTTACGCCAGTGTTTAAATGCTTTACGAAGATTTTCGATACCATTGAGAAACTTTTGTGACTCTTCAGAAACTAAAGAGCAAGGTATTGACTAGGGGACGAACCCCCTAAGATATGTATTAAAAATATATGAACATAGAAGTTCGTTACGTAAGTTAATTCGTAAATTATGTATATTTATTACTAATAAAAACGGTCGTAAATAAAATTAAACAAGTTTCGAGAAAACCATTTAACCAAATAAAAGTAAAATTGATATGCAAATTTTGTTTTAATTATTCATGTACGGTAAGCCAAAATCAAAGCCTGCATTATTTCAAAAACGTTCAAAAATTAAATAAAAAAACAATTTTTTTTTAACTGAAAGTAAGGAACGACGTTAAAACTTAAAACGAACAGAAATTATTCCGTATATAAAAGGGGCTGTCCCCTCCTCAACGCCTCGCTCTTTACGCTAAAGTTTTTTTATTGTTTAAAAAAATAGAGTTGTTAGAAAGTCAAACTTTAGCGTAAAGAGCGAGGCGTTGAGGAGGGGACAGCCCCTTTCATATCCGGAATAATTTCTGTTTGTTTTAAGTTTTAACGTCGTTCCTTACTTTCAGTTAAAAAAAACTTCTTTTTTTTATTTATATATCAAATATTCAGTTTGATTTTATTTGTTCTTTCCAAGGCTGTTCAAGACAAACAAAGTTTCATTACAAACAAGAGTTTGGATAGTGCCCACTTCCCCAGCTGTTAAAGTCTAAAGCCTACTGCGTCATTGGCGTTTCGCTAAAAACGAATATATTACAAGCATTTTCCTTTACAGTTGTTACAGCATGAATGTGAAAATAAAAATTACAGTGAAATAAAATCATGAACTGATGATCTTTCAACAATTAATATCATTATATATCAAACATTCAGTTTAGTTTTATTCGTACTTTCCAAGACAGTTCAAGACATAGGCTATATAGTTTTCAGTAAAGTGCCAATGACACTGTAGGTTTTAGGCATTTACAGCGAGAGAAGTAGGCAATACGCAAAATAATGTTTGTAGTGATTTTTGTTCGTTTCAAGTTTGATTTGCATATTCAATTTAAGTTTCATTCGTTTAAAGATATATTTATTTATTTATATTAGTACCTATTGTATGTTTGTTTGCTATCATTATTTATTTAATTTCTGTTCGTTTTGGGTTTCATTTATGCTTCACTAGAAATTTTTTTTTGTTCGTTTTAAGCTTGATTTGCACATTAAATTTAAGCTTCACTGATTTCAAGATGTATTTATTCATTTATATTAGTACATGCTGTATGTTTTTTGCCATGATTGTTTATTTAATTTCTGTTCGTTTTGGGTTTCATCTATTCTTCATTTATTCTTGGGTTTTATTTATCTGTGGTCGTTTTGAGTTTGAGTTATTGTAGGTTTCTTTTTCTTCTGACATTAAGTTTAATATGGCCTTCACTTTTCTTGGAAAAACTTTTTTTTTTAAATTAGTTTGCGTACAAAACCCAACTGTAAATATAAATTACAAAGATTAGAAAAGGTTGCGAATGTAATAACAGTTTAAACAGGCATAAATCACCGTTAAAAACGGCCTAAGGTGGTAAATCAAAGAAGTGAAAAAAAAAATTTAGAAGATGAGAACCAGGAAAGTTCAAAGTAAAAAGTTCAAGAAAGTTCAATTCTCGATTTCCAATCGAATGAGCCCCTTTTGAAGTTTCTACGACGACCCATTCCATTTGAAGTGCCCTGCTCTAAAGGAAAAAATATTAGATAGTGCATTGTGCCAACATCTTTCTTATATGCCCTCAGGGCATAACTTAAAACCGTTGCTCCGAGGATTGTGGGGAAGTGTTCTACTCAAAAAAATATTTTCTATTTGGAAATCGACTACGCTGAACAAAATGGTTATCTCAAAATTTTGATTGGAGGTGTTTGGGGGAATGATGGGCGTGGGGGAATAGTTGCCCTCCAATCACTTTCGACTATTAAAAAGGGCACTAGCCACTCCAATTTTCAATCGAATGATCCCTTTTCCAAGTTTCTACGACAAATCCTTCGATACGAAGTGCCCGGGTATGGAGAGAAAAAAAATAAAAAATATTGTGCCCACATCGTTCTTTACTTAGGCAGCACTAGCGCGCTGCCTATGAAATACTTCAAATAGCTTTTTCAACTGTGTGTTTAAACCATAAAAAAATATGACTCAACAATGTTTAAATTTTTGTTGGGGGGGGGGGGGAGGTTGACAATTTGAAAATCCACCCTGGGTTTCACAAGACCTTGCTACGCCACTGTTTGGGGGTTATGTTTTTTAACATCAAAAATGTGACAAAACACACCAAAACTGTGAAACTCTTGATTTCTGGGAATAATTCTGGTGTACGCTGTTATTATGAAAGTAAAGAGTAACATTAAACCCCAAAATGAACAAAATTTATTCTGTATAGGAAAGGGACTTCCCCTTCTCCATCCCCAACTCGACCTCATGGTCGCAGAAACTTTGAAGGGTGCTCATTTGATCAGAAATTATGAGTTCTAGTCCTAATTTTTATAATCCAAAGTGATTGGAGACCAATCAGCCTCGGGGGGGGGGGGGGGGGGTAAACACTGGCTTCCCATACTAAAATGGAAACAGTGAGATCATGGGGGGGGGGAGAGTGAGGTTCCAAGAAAAAAGCTCTCGACTTTTTATGTTCTTTTATTATCTTTCAGGATGCCAAAGAAGATGGAAACCATTTTTGGCGTTTGAAACATTTCAAACGACCAGCATATTGTAATCTATGCCTCACAATGCTTGTTGGTCTTGGGAAAAAGGGTCTGTGCTGTGTTTGTGAGTACCTGTTATTGTTATCGTCGAAGTTCAGTGTTTGTATCTATAATGCTGAAACGGGATCGTAATCGTATCCCTGTGTTCTCTTCCAAAGACAGTCACCTTTTAAGTACGACATAGTTAAAAGAAACCCAGACATTTTCTTAAATAAACATTTTTCTTATGTATAGTAGTAAAACTAAAAATCTCGAACCTCACGTCAACCTCACTCTAAACCTCACGTAGCCATGCTGCTTTTGGTAGTACTTTAGCTAATATTGTGTAGCTAAGAAGTTTTAGCTTTCCCCTGTTTTGATTTTTCAAAAAAGATCGGTATTCAAAGCTTCAAAAATCATTGGTTTTAAATGTGTTTTAGAATTTCCTAGATCTTTGTTGTTTTTTGTGTGTGTGTTTTATGGGTCTCTCGTAAATTATTGAATTTTCCGCAAGTTCTTGTGGTCGGTCATTAATTCCCAAGTAGATAGATTTCTATTTCTGAAAAATGAAGCTTTTCCAATTCAAGTGCCACTTCTACTGGGTAATATGCGAAGCTTTATTTTTTTTTTAACGTACAAAATATTTGCTTACAGTGAAAAATTGAGATGACTGGGAATAATTGATCTAAGTTAATGTCTGTAAGATGGTAATATATTTTATTTGTCAATTGCTTTTACCATAACACTTTTACTTTGAACTTTCCTGGTTCTCATCTTCTAAATTTTTTTTTTCACTTCTTTGATTTACCACCTTAGGCCGTTTTTAACGGTGATTTATGCCTTTTTAAACTGTTATTACATTCGCAACCTTTTCTAATCTTTGTAATTTATATTTACAGTTGGGTTTTGTACGCAAACTAATTTAAAAAAAAAAAGTTTTTCCAAGAAAAGTGAAGGCCATATTAAACTTAATGTCAGAAGAAAAAGAAACCTACAATAACTCAAACTCAAAACGACCACAGATAAATAAAACCCAAGAATAAATGAAGAATAGATGAAACCCAAAACGAACAGAAATTAAATAAACAATCATGGCAAAAAACATACAGCATGTACTAATATAAATGAATAAATACATCTTGAAATCAGTGAAGCTTAAATTTAATGTGCAAATCAAGCTTAAAACGAACAAAAAAAAATTTCTAGTGAAGCATAAATGAAACCCAAAACGAACAGAAATTAAATAAATAATGATAGCAAACAAACATACAATAGGTACTAATATAAATAAATAAATATATCTTTAAACGAATGAAACTTAAATTGAATATGCAAATCAAACTTGAAACGAACAAAAATCACTACAAACATTATTTTGCGTATTGCCTACTTCTCTCGCTGTAAATGCCTAAAACCTACAGTGTCATTGGCACTTTACTGAAAACTATATAGCCTATGTCTTGAACTGTCTTGGAAAGTACGAATAAAACTAAACTGAATGTTTGATATATAATGATATTAATTGTTGAAAGATCATCAGTTCATGATTTTATTTCACTGTAATTTTTATTTTCACATTCATGCTGTAACAACTGTAAAGGAAAATGCTTGTAATATATTCGTTTTTAGCGAAACGCCAATGACGCAGTAGGCTTTAGACTTTAACAGCTGGGGAAGTGGGCACTATCCAAACTCTTGTTTGTAATGAAACTTTGTTTGTCTTGAACAGCCTTGGAAAGAACAAATAAAATCAAACTGAATATTTGATATATAAATAAAAAAAAGAAGTTTTTTTTAACTGAAAGTAAGGAACGACGTTAAAACTTAAAACAAACAGAAATTATTCCGGATATGAAAGGGGCTGTCCCCTCCTCAACGCCTCGCTCTTTACGCTAAAGTTTGACTTTCTAACAACTCTATTTTTTTAAACAATAAAAAAAACTTTAGCGTAAAGAGCGAGGCGTTGAGGAGGGGACAGCCCCTTTTATATACGGAATAATTTCTGTTCGTTTTAAGTTTTAACGTCGTTCCTTACTTTCAGTTAAAAAAAATTGTTTTTTTATTTAATTTTTGAACGTTTTTGAAATAATGCAGGCTTTGATTTTGGCTTACCGTACATGAATAATTAAAACAAAATTTGCATATCAATTTTACTTTTATTTGGTTAAATGGTTTTCTCGAAACTTGTTCAATTTTATTTACGACCGTTTTTATTAGTAATAAATATACATAATTTACGAATTAACTTACGTAACGAACTTCTATGTTCATATATTTTTAATACATATCTTAGGGGGTTCGTCCCCTAGTCAATACCTTGCTCTTTAAGCTAAATTTCAAATTTTGTTCCAATTCTTTAAAAATGACCCCTTAATCACAAAGGCCGTTAATTAGAATAAATAGCTCTTATGAAAGTACTAAAAAATCTTTGGCTTAAAGAGCGAGGTATTGACTTGGGGGTGAACCGAATCATATACGTAATATTTTCTGTTAGTTTTAAGTTTTGATGATGCTCCTTACTTTTAGTTGAAAAACTTGTTTTTTTTTATTTAATTTCTGATCTTTTTCTTTAATAATGATGGGAAATCCGGCGCCCCCTTCATAGTAATGTCCCTTCCCCCATGAAAACTTCCTTCGTGGAAAGATCCTCCCATATAGTCCCCAACCCCCCCCCCCACCTACCAGAAAAAATTCCCCCTGAAAACGTCTGTATACTTCCCAATAACCAATACTATATGTTAATATTGGGTAAAGTTCATAACTTTCAGCCCTCCCCCTGGGGACTTCGGGGGATTCAATCATCCTAAAAGACATAGTTATCATATTTTCAACGATGCTGAACAAAATGCCTATCTCAAAATTTTGATCGGGTGACTTTGGGAAAAAAAATGAGCGTGGGAGGGGGCCTAGTTGCCCTCTATTTTTTTGGTCGCTTAAAAAGGGCACTAGAACTTTTAATTTCCGTTTCAATGAGCCCTCCCACGATATTGTAGGACCACTGGGTCGATACAGTCACCCCTGGGAAAACAAAAACAAATAAACACGCATCCGTGATCTTTCTTCTGGCAAAAAATGCAAAATTCCACATTTTTGTAGATAGGGGCTTGAAACCTCTACAGTAGGGTTCTCTTATACGCTGAATATGATGGTGTAGTTTTCAGTAAGGTTCTATAACTTTTAGGGGGTATTTTCCCCTTTTTTCTAAAATCAGCGAAATTCTCTCAGGCGCGTAGCTTTTGATGGGTAGGACTAAACTTGATGAAACTTAAATATTTAAAATCAACATTAAAATCTGATTCTTTTGATGTATCTATTGGTATCAAAATTCCGATTTTTAGAGTTTCGGTTACCATTGAGCCGGGTCGCTCCTTACTTACACTTCGTTACCACGAACTGTTTGATAATGATATTAATTACTGAAGGCTCATCAGTTCAAAAGTTAATTTTACTGTAGATCTTATGTTTATTTTCAGTGCTGTATTAAGCACAAGAGAAAATATTCGTAATTTAATTCGTTTTCAGTAAAGTACCAAAAACGCAGTAACTTTTAGACTTATACAGTCAGAAAAGGAGACAGTACTCAAATTTTTGTTTGTAGTAATTTTTGCTCATTTCAAGCTTGATTTTCATATTCAATTTAAGATCTACCAATTTAAGTTAGTAAGTTGTTTTTTTTTTTTTTGGGGGGGGGGGGGTGGAGGGGTTGAGACATGGAGGGAGGGCCAGGGATTAGGTCCTATGATCTTTGGAATAAAATATCGTTATTAAGTTGTTTTTTTTTTTGGAGGAGGCGGGGGAGCGGTTAGGGTTGGGCCATGAAGGGAGGGCCAGGGGTCAGTTCCCATGATTTTCGGAATGAAATATCGTTTACCAATTTTTTATTTTTTTTTTGGGGGGGGGGGGGGAAGGGGATCGGACCAGGAGTCAGCTCCCATGATTTTTGGAATAAAATACCATTAAAAAGTTTTTTTTCGGGGGGGGGGGGGGGGGTCAGAGCATGGAGGGAGGGTCAGGGGTCATCCCCCATGATTTTTTGAATAGAACATCGTTTGCACTTTTTGGAGCGGGGGAGGGGGTGGGTTCATGGAGGAATACCAGGGGTCAGCTCCCATATTTTTGGAATAAAATATCGTTAATAAGTTTTTTTTTAGGGGGGAGGGGAGTCGTCCCATGGAGGAAGAACCAGGAGTCCCATGATATTTGGAATAAAATTATTGTTGATAAGTTGTTTTTTTTAGGAGGTCAGGCCATGGAGGGAGGACCAGGGGTCAGCTCTCAGGATTTATCATTGATAATGTTTTTTTGGAGGAAAAGGAGGTGGATCAGGCTATGGAGGGACAGGGGTCCGATTCCATAAGTTTCAGATCATTATTAAGTTGTTTGTTTTTAGTGAGGGTGAGGGTTGGGCTTATCTGATCTTTGGACCATTTTAAAAACCCTAACATAAAAACCTTATATGCCCCCATGGCATAACTGACAACACTTACCCCCTCCTCTGGGGGTTTATTTTGACCCCGAAGTTTTTGTTATCTGATCGTTGGACTATTTCGAACAAAATGGCTGTCTCAAAATTTTGATCGGATGTGTCCAGGGAAAAAAAGAGTGGGTGGAGGGATAGATGCCTTCCGATCACTTTTGACTCTTAAGAAAGGAACTAGAACATTCAATATCAAATCAAATGAGCCCCCTCTGAAGTTTATACGACCACCCGTTCTATAAAAACCTTATCTGCCCCCAGGGCATAACTTACAATACCTGCCCCTTGGCTCTGGGCCGTTGTGTCAACCCCAGAATTTTTGTTATCTAATATTTGGAGTGTTTTTAACAAAATGGCTACCTCAAATTTTTATCGGATGCATTTGGGATAAAAAGGGCGTGAGGGAGGGGGGGGGGGCTAGTTGTCCTCTGATATCTTTTGTCTTAAAATCTGAACTAGGACGGTCAATTTCCAATCATGTGAGCCCCCTCTGAAGTTTATACGAGCACCCCTTCAATAAGCACCATATATGCCCCTAAGGCATAGTTTACGCCTGGGCTCTGGGGACTTGTGTCGACTTCAGAGTTTTTAGTATCTGATTTTTGAACTACTGTTAACAAAATGGCTATCTCAAAATTTTTATCAGATGTGTTTAGGAAAAAAGTGCTTAGGGGGGAGGGGGTCTGTTGCCCTATGATTGCTTTTGACTCATAAAAAGGGCACTAGAACTTCCAATTTACAATCGAATGAGTCCTCTCCGAAGTTTATAAGACCACCCCTTCCATATGAAGTGCCTCTGGGGAAAAAATAATAATAAATAATAATGAAACAATAGAGCCTTATGGCCTTTACTGTAGGTAGCGCTATAGCGTTGCCTCTGACTAATGATCTGATAAACAATTTAAGAGGGCTAGAGAGAAATATAGAGGAAGTAAAAAATGGAATAGAGGATACAGAATAGGGTTGCAAATACAAATATCTTAGAAAACTAAATGTAGATTGGTTCAGAAAACAAGCCCAGTAAATTATTGAGTCACGGGAGGAGTGGATAAATTGAATGCTTTTGTTTCATTTTAGGCAAAATAAACAATTAGTTTCAACTAAAAAATGATAGAAGTAACTATGCAACTTAAATGAGACTATAAATTAAAAATATAATATTTCCGCACATGTTCTGGTCTGACAATTGATTTGTTTTAGTTTGTAAGTATACCGTTCATGAGCGCTGTGTCCAAAGAGCTCCAGCATCCTGCATTTCTACTTATGTAAAATCAAAGAAGTCAATGCAGCAAACTCTGCTCCATCATTGGGTGGAAGGTAATTGTTATGGTAAATGTGGAAAATGTAAAGGAACCATAAAGGCGTACAATGGCATCACAGGACTGAGGTGCAGATGGTGTCAGATGGTTGTAAGTCCATTTAATATTTCGTGAAATTATGCATCGATGCTGTTTCCCATGTAAAGTCTTATATATATTAAATAAGAAAAACAAGTTTTTTTTCAACTGGGGGCTGCCCCCTTCTCAATACCTTGCTCTTTTCACTAAATTTTTTTCTGAACTATAAAAAAAAATCATTATTCTAATTAAATGACCCTTGTGTTTCAGGAGTGGTTCTTAAAGAATCGGGACAAAATGTCAAACTTTAGCGTAAAGAACGAGGCATTGAGAAGGGGGCAGCCCCCCTCACATAATTAATAATGTCTTCTCATTTTAAGTTTCGATGTTACTCCTTACTTTCAGTTGAAAAAAACGTTTTTTTATTTAATTTCTGATCGTTTTTGAATAATGCCGGGAAAATCCGGCTACCCCCTCCATGGAAAACTTCTTCTCCCCACAAAAATCCTTCCACGGAAAGTTATTTCCACGTAAAATACCCGTACCCCACTAGGGATTTCCTCCCAGACAATGCCATTCTAGTTAAAAATTCCCCCCCGCGAAATTTCTTGCGGACGGTTACAGATGAAAATTGTTTCTTAGTGCACTATCATCTGGAAAAGACTTCCATTTGAAAAGGTTTTTCTTAATCATTCTGAAAATCCCCTCCTCTATGGAAAAGATTTCCAGAAAATAACCCTCCCCCCTAGTAGAAAGTTGCTCCCGCAGAAAATTCCCTCTGGAGAATTTATCCCGTGGAAAATCCGCCTCCTGCGAAAAGATACTCTAGACACCCCCAACCCGGTAAAAATTTTTCCCCTGAAAAATCCCCTTAACATCTCCACATGTAAAATTGAGTCGGCAAAGAGGAAGTATGACTAATAAAAAGAAAATCATATAGGATTTCTGGCAAATTGTCCCAGTGTAAAATTTCTCCTGTAAAATTCGCCCTCCAAAAACTTGCTTCCTCATGGAAAATTCCCCCGGCAGAAAATTCACCCCCTACCCTCTATCCATAAAAAGGTATGCATATTTCCCAATAACAAATACTATAGGTAAAAAATGGGCAAATTTTATCCGGGTTTCAGCGGTAGCTAGCAACCTAGTAAGAGACCATCACGTCCCATACTAAGGAATAAAACAGCTAATAACTTTTAAAAAGTGTCAGATCGAAAACACAAAGCATACTATTAAAACCACCTTGTCCGAAACAGCTATAAGGGAAACTTACAGTAACTTGCCTTGAACAACAAGGAAAAACCATTGGCTCGAAAAACCACAAAAGTGGATGCAGCCACCTCATTACGCATCGACAGCATATTTGTTTTTATCTTTCCGTTTTTTTTTCACCGCAGCTAACGAGGCATTGGAACATAATAGAGAGATGTCAAATGGCTCATTTTAAAGGAAATTACTGAGTTTAGAAATCTTTTGTAATTGAAAAAACAATTTTTAATATAAATCATTTTTTTTACGAAAAAGCTGCATTTTAATGTACAAGATTGATGAATGACGTCATAATCTTAGGTAGTAACCATACATACATACATACATACATGCGTGTAGTTAAAAACCAGTGGCCATATACACAAAAACAAATAAATAAAAAACAATAAGGAAAGAACAATAGCACTCAACAAATTTAAACTACAGCTTCTTTCCGCGCCATCAGACTATTCTCTATAAAACAACCTAACGCAATAATTAGGTCCCTCGAAGTAGTCCCCAAAACACCCGGGAGCAGCGGTACATCCACATGAAAAAATTTATCCCTAAAATTTGCCAAACTTTGGCATCTACTCAGAAAATGGTCCATCCCATCCCCAAACTCCCCACAGAGGGGGCATGCACGCCTACTTCCCGAGCCATCCTCATCATAAGACTCTCAGTAGCCTTTACGCAGTGGTATGCAATTTGCCCTTGCCTGCAACCAATACTTAAGGTTTCTCCACGGTAGGTTCAGCTTCAAATAAAACTCCTCCCCATGCACATCTTTAACCTGTCTATAAAAATGCAGGCTACTAGACTTTTCCAGACCCGTTAGCCTAACCTGAATCTCTTGGTCCCGAAGGCGGGATGCAAAGTTACCGAGGAAATCTTCAGGTTTACCGAGAGGACCCTGCCCCTCGTTCCATGCCCATGATAAGCCAGCATTATCCAACAGTGCTTTAACTTGTTTTGGCCATGCTGTCTTTTTTTGGTAAAACTCAACATCTCTGTGTAGGCCGCTTTCGCCAGGCGGTTATCAGGTAAGCGCGTAATCTGTAACCAAAACTTAATAATTTGTATAGTCCTCATATGACGTAGATCCTGCAAACCCAAATCACCCTTTGGGACCAAACTACTAAAATTATTTTGGAGGCCTATAACTCTTTTAAAATACATAAACTGCAGAGATTCCAGTTGTTTTACCGTAGTAGTCTGCCACAACTCGCATCCATAATGGGCAACAGGTAGGACTTTAGTCATAAAAAGGTACTTGTGCATCTTCATATTTTTGATTCCCATGATATGTTTTTGTCGAAGTAGAGCACAAGCAGCTGCCTTACCACGTGAAATCATCAATTTAATGTGCTCGGTCCAATTGCCATTTGCTGTGACCACGAATCCCAGATATTTATACTTTGGGGTCACTTTTATTGCCTCATCGTTATAAGTAAAGGAATAATCCTGAGGTCCACTGGGCTTCCTACTTTGGAAGATGACAATCTCTGTCTTAGATGCGTTCAGCTTCAACTTTTTCGATTCTAGGTAAGATTCAGTTAAATTCAGAAGAGTTTTGAGTTCCTCGGCTGATTTGGCCACTAAAGCTGTGTCGTCAACGAACGGCAAAACAGAAAATAGGTTATTCGCTAGTGACACAACTGTGGCCCATCTCATTTCAAGGAACTCTGCAAAATCATTGATATACAGATTAAAAAGTTTCGGTGACAACGTGCACCCTTGGCGGACTCCTCTGAAGGTTCTGAATGGCCTAGATACAACTTTTTTAACAATAAAAACCACAGATAAAGTTATCTCATACATGTTAACTAATAGCATAATAAAAGGCCTGTGTAGGCCTATCTTAATAAGGTAACGGAATAAAATAGGTCTATCAATACTATCAAATGCCTTTTCCAGGTCCAAAAACGCGACAAAAAGCCTACCGTTTCCCCTGCAATATTTTCCAATAAGAGCCTGGAGTATAAATACACGATCTGTAGTTGAATATTCCCTTCGGCATCCTCCTTGGGTCTCACTGACTATATTTTCTTTTCTAGCCACAGCCCTAATCTACCATCTAGAACCTTTTCCAAAAACTTACTAATTGTTGGTACTAGACTAATAGGGCGATAGTTACCATGCTTCATCCGGTCACCCTTTTAAATAACGGCATTATAACTGACATATTCCTTGCTGCTGGCCAACTACATGAAACCAGGACCAAATTATACAAAGTTAATAGAACTGGCAACAGGGGACCGATTAATTTCTTATACATTGTTGACGGAATTCCATCAATACCCGGCGAAGATCCTCCACGGTGGATCTTGATGGATTGTTTAGCTCACTCTGATATTTCCTAAATTAGCTGGTAAGAATGCTCTGGGAAGGGGAATTCACTGACCACTGCATCTATCGGCTCAGTATACACTTGCGGGTAGATGGGTGCCTGGCCAGCTGAGTTTCTATGATTCTCCAGGTCTTCAAAATAAGTCGACCAAGAGTTAACTTCTGGGATCATTTTTGATTGGTCACGTGGCCCACGTAAATACTTCCAGAATTCCTTCATACTGGCCGATCTATAAGCTTGAAAACACTTATATTGCTCTTTAATTTCATATAATGCTTTCTTCCTCCTTACTAAAGCCTTGTGTTCTTTTCTAGCTAATCTAAATGTTGATAGGGCTTCTTGTCGCTGCTCTGGGCCATTGGCATTTTTTACCTGATTTAATAAGCTAAATAGGCACAACTTACTAAGTTTGCAATCATTATCAAAAGGACCTATTTTCGGTGGCTTTCGTTTTAGGACCCGAGCAGCCTCTTCACGGAGGAGCTGTGACAGGCAGCCAGTAATTATTTCAGGGTCCGAAGAGAGTTCACATAAACCCTTTATCCAAAATCTCTTCCGAGCAAAACCTATCTTTCAGCGTTTTTGTTTCTTCATCAGTCCAATCTTGTCGTAACCGCATTAGAGCTTGAGCACGGGATATACGGCTAGAATGAGGGAGAGAAGGAACATTAAACATCCTAGAAAGTTGGAGAGAAAGTTTTATAGGGAAATGATCTGAACCCAGCACGTGGAGAACCTCAAAATCAACAACACAGGCAGCGAACTCCACATCCACCAACGCGTAATCGATAACACTGGGGTTTGGCCCGGAAAAGCATGTGTACTCACCTCTACCTCTGTCTTTACCAAATCTTCCATTAAAAATTGCTAAACCATTCTCCTCGCAGTATGCCAATAAATTTCTCCCCCAAATATTCATTCTTCTAGACTGATCGTCACTGCTCCGTGGCATCCCAAGGACCTCAGGAAGGACCTCAGTATTATCATCTGAAAAAAAATCAGAAGTTATCTCTAATACATTCGAAGTATAGGCATTAAAATCCCCTACTACAACCAGACGGTCCTCCAGAAACTTCTGTTGTATCAATCGCGTTTCTTCATGTAGTATAGTCCACGTGTCTTCAGACGAGTAAGAACTATTTTGTGGTGCTAGATATACAGAACCTACAATTAAAAAAGTACTCTCACAGTTAAATCTATCCCACACTATGTTCTCTGATTGGGTCGCAAGTCTCACTGCAGAAGAAAATGACGTTTGGCTAAA
This sequence comes from Artemia sinica, assembly GCA_027921565.1. NCBI lineage: Eukaryota > Metazoa > Arthropoda > Branchiopoda > Anostraca > Artemiidae > Artemia > Artemia sinica. The sequence continues at coordinate 23,947,600 of CM051272.1, forward strand.
ATACATAACCACACCACCATAATACCGATTATTCTTAGAAACTTTTCTATTCACTGCATAAAAGGAATAATTATGTAAATAGGGGCACTGCAGATCATCTTCACAATTATGCCAAGACTCAACCACACAAAAATATATCTAGGTCCCTCAATAATGCTAATGATGTTTTTTTCTCTTTGAAACCTTGAATGTTCCAGCACCCAATCCTAAGTTTGCGATAAACAGACAAAGGTATATGACCACACCGGTCCTAATCCTCGTTCTCGTCACTCATATTCTCAGAGGCGTCACCAGCCCCTAACCAGCCATATATGACGTAACCAGCCATAGCCATATACGACGTAAAAAGTGAATGTAATATTATAATGTTAGCTATATTAAAAATATAATAAATTATTATAAACAGGTGTTAAAATACATTCTTTGTCAGTACCTCATTATGGTTTCACCTGAAAGAGCTAAACGGAAGAAAAACTAGGTTTTAACAATATATGACATAAAAAATAAAGGCAATATTATGATGTTCATCAAACAGTTCGTGGTAACGAACTGTAAGTAAAACCTTAATGAAAATCACACCATCATATTCAGCGTATCAGAGAACCCTACTGTAGATGTTTCAAGCTCCTATCTACAAAAATGTGGAATTTTCCAATTTTTGCCAGAAGAAAGATCACGGATGCGTGTTTATTTTATTTTTTTTGTTTTTGTTTTTTTTTGTTTTTTTTTACATTAAAGAACAAACCATAGCTCATAGTAACTGAAGTGTTAAGTATTATCCAGATTGCAGAGGTAGCTGACAAACTAGTAAGCGATTTATCCGGGTTGAAGCGGTAGCTAGTAACCTAGTAAGAGACGATTACGTCCAATGTTAAGAAACATAATAACCCATAACTCCTAAAAATAGAGTCAGATCGAAACAAGAAGTACACCATTAGAACCGCCGGGTCCAAAACCCCTAAATTGGAAACATTCTGTCCCTTGGCTTGAACAGCAAGGGAAATATATTGGCTTCAAAATCAAGAAAAGTGGCAGCTACTACAGCATTCTACCTAAACGGAATCTTTTTTTTCTTTTTCTTTCTAATAAAACAAACTCTACCACGTAGTAAGTGATTTTACAAGGTATTGGTATAGTAAATTGTAAATGGCGATTGTTTAAGTTTCATTTTTTATCACGACTGTGGAGACAGCTGAAACCTAGTAAAGAACAATCCATAACACATATTGGACTTAGTTAGCTTCATAATTCTCTGAAATTCGTCTCTTGCTACTCCAAATAAGAAAAATTCATAGGCATTTCCTGTTTGTAATTTTTCAAATACCTAGTAAAGAACAAACCTTGTTATATAGTAACTAAAAATTGATATAATACAATCCTCCTTTAATGAACGAATGATAAACCATAGTAACTGAAGCATTAATAATCATGACTTTAGTCTGGGTTGCAGCAGTAGCTAGCAACCTAGTAAGAGACGATCACGTCCAATACTGAGAAATACAGTAGCCCATAGCTCCTAAAAATAGAGTCAGATCGAAACACAAGGTATACTACTAGAATCGCCTTGTCTGAAACCGTATGTAGGTAACTTACAGCTCCTTTGCTTGAATAACGAAGAAAATCCATTGGCTTGAAAAACAAGAAAATTTGGCTACGATATTCCGCATCGACGACATCTTTTTTTCCGTTTTTTCTCCGCAGCTAGTGGGGCACTGGAACATCATAGAGAGCTGTTTAATGGCTCATTTTAAGCAAATTAATGTATTTAAAAGCATTTTCTAATGAACAAAAATTATTTTTAAAATTAAATCAATTTTTTACGAAAAACTGTATTTTCATGTACAAGATTGATGAATGACGTCGTAATCTTAGGTTGTAACTATATATGGCGTAAAAGTAAATGCAACATTATGATGTTAGCTATAATGGTCTCAGTATATTTTTACATAAGGTACGGGTTGCAGCGGCAGCTAGCAACCTAGCAAGAGACGATCACGTCCCATATGAATAAATGCAATAATAGGAAACTTAAAGTCTCTTAGCTAAAACAACAAAAGAAAATATGTTGGCTTGAAAAAGAAGAAAGGTGGCTTGAACCAAGATATTCTGCATCGACGGCATCTTCTTTCCGTTTTTCTTTCCTCCTCAGCCAGCTGGGCAGTAGGAAATCATAGAGAGATGTTTAATGGCCAATTTTAAAGGAAATTTTTACATCTACTACCTTTGGTAGTTAAAAAAATTGACTTAAAAGACCTTTCACAAGGGGCTGTGGGGGTCGTGTTATCTCCAAAGGTATAGCTTTCGGATCTTTGAGCTGTGTTGAACAAAATGGCCATCTAAAAATTTTGATCGAATGACTTTGAGGAAAAAAGGGGGTGGGAGGGGGTCTAGTTGCCCTCCAATGTTTTGGTGACTGAAAAAGAGAACTAGGAATTTATTTTCCATTTGAATGATTCCTTTCCCATTCCCAATATTCTAGGACTGTTGGCTCGATGCAATCGAGCCAACCTTTGTTTTTCACCCCTGGGGAAAAACAAACAAATAAATAAACACGCATTCGTCATCTTTCTTCTAGCATAAAACGCAAAATTCCACATTTTTACAGATGGGAACTTGAAACCTTTGTACTAGGATTTTCTGATACGCTGAATCTTATGGTGTGATTTTCATTAACATCTCTTGACTTTTAAGGGGTGTTTCACCCCTTTTCTTAAAATAAGGAATATTTTCCCAGGCGCGTACCTTTTGATGGGTAACATTAAACTTAATGAATTTTATATATTTGGAATCAGCATAGCAAACCAATTCTTTTGATATGTCTATTGATATCAAAATTCTGTTTTTAAGGGTTTCGGTTACTAATGAGCCGTGCCGCTCCTTACGTACAGTTCGTTACCACGACCTGTTTGATATATATATATATATATATATATATATATATATATATATAATATATATATATATATATATATATATATATATATATATATATATATATATAATATATATATATATATATATATATTCCTGACAACCTAGAAACTTTGGGTTGGTTGTTTACTAGATTCCGTTGATGAAAAAGCCAGATACTGTTTCCTATGTGTGATATATAATTTAAATACGTTATATTCATTAAAGATTAAAATTAGGCTATAAGAATACATAAATAAAATTTTGCTAAAACTTAAACATTACATAAAGATTAAACTGGAATTTGCGTAGATGGTGTGGTTTAAGTATTTGAAAAAATTTAAATTATAAAATATTTGTATGTTTTTTTTATAATATTATTTGTTTGTAGTATAAACTGTTGATCATAACATTTTCACGGAAATACACAAGTATTATTGAGTATTGCTATTTATACCTTGTATAAAATTGAAAGATGTTCAAAAATTGAAAATGAATAAAATGAAATGAATCAGAACAAATTTAGACTGCTCACAATTCAAAAATTCTTTGAAATTTTCTTTATAACATATTATCTTTGTAATTTAAACGCAAAAATAAGAAAACAAAAAAAAAGAGACCATCCGCCAATTACATAAAATGTACTGCAAGGGGCAGTACATTTGAAATGTACTGCAAGGGGCAGAAAAAAACAACGGGAACTGCAAAACCTGTCCCTTCTATGGGACAAAGAGGAAGATTCCTTGCTCTATGTCAGGCGCAACACAATACTGTTCAAAGAAGGAAATCCTCCTGAAATTCAAGAATCCTTATATTAAGTTCGTTACCGTGGAGAGGTCTGAACTCGCATTCCCCATTATTGAAGGAGAGTCACATTACCACTGAGTTACGATAACTATGTATCTGATTAACTATGTATGGTAGCTACAATGTAATTGAAGAGGTAGCTACTCTTAATCCAGGGTATCATTAATAATGAATCGGTCTTTAATACTGCTGGTCGAGTCATCTAGGCTCTTTTCTAACTCTCTGAAACAGACTTCGGTGTTCCGCAAGGATATGTGATTGGGCTGATGCTCTTTTTAAACTGTGTTAATGAGCTCATCAATGCGGTTAAAGATCGAAATCCTACCACTTCCTGTCGTCTTTATCAACCTGCATCTGTCACTAATTGTGACAAGGGTTCGTCTTTCTCAGATGCACTTATTGCTTCTGCTGATGCCAGTACACATGGCACAGCCGGTAGAGCTGAGTCTGATCTCCATTCAAAGATGATTACCCTTCATTCTCAAGACATTCCCTAGATATGGTCATTGGCGTTGGTGGATGGTACCTACACCATGAGGCTGGTTGGTTATTTTACAGATTTCTTCATTTGAGACTCGATATGTCCAGTGCAATGTTCAGATTCTTTGTAGATATGTAGTTTTAAAAGGCTAGGATCTGACGCTCTTGCTCTGCACTAATATGCAATGACTAAGCCGTGTACGTCAGAATCGAGGGACCACTACTATTGAAGGGTCTCTAAGTTTCACTTGAATTGAGAAGACGCTCATTAGCCAGATTCTCTTCATCGTGTTGAAAATGCCCATTTGCTTGGACTGTACAGGACGCTGTTGATTTCTGCAATGAGCTAGCGTTTTCAATTAAGCTTCCTAGATATTTAAATTTGAGGACTTCTTCCAACTCGTAATCACCTTATCTAAGGTAGTGAGTTTTGAAGTCAGTTTTAAGTCATTGAAGGCATTAGTTTCATTGGCGTTGATTTTGAGCCTAACGTGTTCTGTCTTTGTGATGATTATGTAAAAAAACTAGTTTTTCAACTGAAAATAAGGAGCAATATTAAAACCCAAAACGAAAAGAAATTATTCTGTGCATGAAACGGGCGGTCCCCTCTTCAACAAATCGCTCTTTATGCCAAAGTTTCACTCTTTGTTACAATTCTAATTATTAAAGTAACAAAAACTTTAGCGTTAAGAGAGAGGAGCTGAGGTGGGAACGGCCCCTTTCATATACGGAATGATTTCTGTTCTTTTTTAGTTTCAATGTTGCTCCTTACTTTCAGTAGAAAAACTTTTTTTTTATTTAACCCAAAATTTCAATACGATCATTCCTGAGGGAAAAAAACAAATAAACTCACATTCGTGATGTTTCTTCGGACAAAATATAGAAAATTCCACTTTTTTGTATATTGGAACTTGAAAAATTCTACACTAGGGTTCTCTGATACGCTGAATTTGATGGTGTGATTTGTTTTGCCATGTCAGCACACTTGCAGCTCACTTAATTTTCACTGGTCCCATATTGCATTTTGGGCAAATTTTATGAATCATATATGTTATCCCACTGTTATTCATTTATTTACTTATTTTTATGTTTGTTTGTGATCCTATCACCTTTATGCAGGCTGATTTCTTTCATATTTTTGTCATTTCAGCATAATTGCAGTTCATATAATCTTGACTGGTTCCAGATTATACTTGGGGCCAATATTTTGATGAATATGTGCCATGCCACTATTATTTCCTTATCTAGGTTAGTGATCCTATCGCCTTCCTGTAGCCTGAATTCTACCGTATTTTTCTCATGTCAGCACACATGCAATTCACCATAATTTTGACTGGTCCCATATTATACTTTTTGTCAATATTTTGAATAATATATGCCATCTCATTGATTTTTTCTTTATCTTTGTTTTTGATCCTATCACCCTTGTGTACCCTGAATTCTATCATATTTTTGTCATGTCAGTATATATGCAGCTCTCATAATTTCTTACTACCCATATACCCATATTACTTAGTGAGCTTAGAGATAAAGAAAAAATAATAAATTTTATAATAAATAGCCTATGCATTTGTGAATTTCAGTTAATCTCGCCATTTTTAAAGCACAGTTTTTTGTTATTTTTTCCCTTTCGATTAGATTTCATTCATAATTATAATTAAATTGATGGCTTAATAAAAATTTTAAACAAATAGGCCTATTGTAATTTTTGAAGAAATCTGTTTGGTGTATTAAAGCAATATTTTGAATTGGCAAAGAAATAAAGCGTTCACCAAATTATTTCAAATGCATTTAAAAGGAATGTTTTTAAAAGGAGAAAATTATAAACGAAAATTACTGTTTATAAGACAAATAAAACTTTAGCAGTTTTTAATTTTTGATCGTTCTAATGAAATAAGAAAAACTAATTAAAATATATTTCGGTTTAGTTAAGCCCAAACGACACTCCTGCCTTAACTGAATGTTACAGGGACATATTGTCCTATATTTGAAATAGATAACTTTAATACCCAAGTCTTTCTTTATCGTAATTTCCTTTAGACTGAGCAATTGAACAACTCTCTATGATGTTCCACTGCCCAGCTAGCTGCGGAGAAAAAAACGAAAAAAAAATACTCTCAGCCCGGATTATAGCGGCTGTAGCCACTTTCCTTATTTTTCAAGCTAATGGATTTTCCTTGTTGTTCAAGCCAAGCAGCTGTAAGTTTCCTTGGTAGGGTTATCGGGCAAGGTGGTTCTGATGGTTTAAGCTATTTTTCGATCTAACACCACTTTTAGGGGTTTTTGGCTATTTTTTGTTACTATAGGACGTGTTCGTCTCTTATCGTGGCTTCAGCCACTTCACATTGTTATTAAGCCAATGGATTTTCCTTGTTGTTTAAGCCAAGGGACTTTAAGTTTCCTGTAAAAAGTTAATTAAATGTTGTATTTCTTGGTTGGTTCTGACACTATTCTTAGGGAGTTTCAGGCTATTTTTTGTTACTAGGGGACGTGTTCTTCTTTTACTAGAAAGCAGCTACCTCTGCAACAATGGTACGTTCGTTGCATCATCATGTTTATTTTTTCTGAATTTGCATTTTATTTTGATATTTGAGTTACTACAGGATAGAGTTCATTCTTACCATAGATCGTCGTTTAGTAGATTACAGCTACCACTGCAACCGCCATTCGTGGTTTGTTCTTTAATATTTGCGATTTGTTATTCAGTAGACAATCTAGCATTTTTGATGCGGCTTTATATTCTGTACTAGATTTGCTTTAGCTGTTCGGACTAGTCTTGTTAAGTGTGATGGTCCATGTTGTTCCTTTTTAGTTCAGTTAAAATGGGCTCGAATTCGTTCATTACTATAATCAGTCAAATATGGCACCATGCCACAGAAGAACATCTTTTCAAAGTCTGTTATATTATTGGTGTTGTAAAAGGTGATATCATCATGCATATGATAATTCAGTTTTTGTCAAATTCGCATTTTATTTTAATATTTCAGTTACACTGGGCTAGACTTCGTTCTTTATTATTATGTCTGTAAATTATGGTACCAATCCGGGGAAGCAACTTTTCAAGAGATATTTGTGTTATATTATCTTGTTGAAAGATAATTGTGTGGTTACATTATCATGCATGTAATGATACATTAAAATACTTCAGGTACTACGAGCTATACTTGGTCCTTTAATATACTCTTACCAACCTGTACAATCAAGCAGCTGTTCTCTGCTGTCGTCAGGTATGTCCCGCTGAATGTATTCCAAAGTTTTGGTCAATACTCCGCCGAAACCTTTCCTATTTGCAAGAGATCTTAGAGGCTTTACCTGGTATTTTGTCTCTTTCTGCTCGCAACAATCAGAATACATTGCGGGAAATTCATCCCTGATGTCAACCACCTTGTCTAGGCTCTCACCAATTAACTTCATTATTGTTTTTTCACCTGCAGAAATTCTAACATGTCTATCGCTACAAATGACGCCTTGACTATCACAATCAAGTCTTCTTGACGCTTCTTCTAAATAAGAACTTTTTTCACGTACCCTAGACTTTTAGCGTATTAATTTGTCGTATAATCTTGGGTTTTGAATCTGCCTTATATACATTTTTTATTCTGAATCTATGATATATGTCACTGGCACTGCGTAGGTTATGTCCAGATATATAACATAAATTACCCTAAAATTACTCATCTATTAACAGTTACTATAATATAGTTGCTACGGGGCTCTCTTCCTGACAAGGGAGATTGAAGTTTGAGTCGTTCTGTTGTAATGATTTCATAATTTATCGCCGACCTTATCACTTTGAACGGAATCATGTTACTTACCTTAGTGTACTGATTTAAAAAAATATGCGTAAAACCTAAGTTCTGCTCAAAGATATTTGCATGGAAAAAAGTAAGAAAGCTTATGGTCTGCTAATCACTTTGAATTCTATGAAGCTTTTAATATCCTGCATTTGCTTTTAGATCTAAATGACTAAAATTATTGAATATGTTACAAAAACATCTATTTAAAGTTTAGGTTAAGAACGTAGCTGAATACTTGACATCTCGGGCTAATTAAATTTGTTTCTGTTGCAGCTGCATAATCGTTGCGCATCTCAAGTGAAGCCAGAGTGTAGTTTAGGAGTTCATCGAGTTCACATTCTTCCCTCTACGTGTATATGTCCCACAGTTTTTGGAGCGCCACGCTGCAAAAAGAAAGTCTATCGTCTCTGCCACAACCCCTGAGGTAATTTTCTTAAAAATAAGCTATCATATTGACAAAGTCAAGCTCCTAACCAAGGACGTATCTCTTAATTTCGTAGCTTCATAGGAGAGTGAAATAAAGGTCTTAAAGTTTCTGAAAAGAGTTTTGTTTAGAGATTTGGTAATAATGTTCATGGTAATAATGAACTATAAGTATGGAACTACCTTTGATAACGATGTTTTTGACAAGTTTGATGAGGGGTTTCCTTTTAGCTCTGATTCTAAATAAGTAAAAACTATTTAAGTGTAAAGCTACTAATCGAAAGCTAGTATTATAGGAAAATAAGCATAATTTTATTGAAGTACTCCAATTATGATGAAAATTAAAACATCCGCGCTAAAACGTCCCAAAAGCTCTATGTCGGCGATTCTAGGCCCCTACATTATAAAATACGAATTTGCTTCCTTAAAAGTGATGGTTCGGAATGCGTGTTTATATGTGTTTTTTTTTCCATAAACTATTGGGTTAAACCAGTGGTCGAAGAATATCAAAAGAGGAACCGTCCAAACAGAAATTTAACGTTCTGACGATTTTTAAGTAACAGAAGAGGCTACATTAAAACTACAATTTCTGCCATCTTTTGCCAAAATCAACAGTGTTGGTCTGGCTTAGGCAAAAATGAAATTGAGCTACAATTCTGACATGGCCAATAAGCTTAGAGGAATGGTTCCCAACCGATTTCAGGCCATGCCCCACCTAGGCATTTCTAAAATCCTGATCTCCCCTTCGTGATATTTAAATTTGGTTGTACAAAATTTTATATGTATTTACCTGAAGGAAGCTTAAAAGGCCATGCACTTGGTATCTTTTTTCGGGTTGTCCTCAAGACTTCTTATACTAGTTAAAAATATTGTCTGAACAAAACACCTTTTATACAATGTATGAAGTCATTGCAGTACTATCATGTATCTTTTTTGTACTCTTTAGATGTATATGAATGTTACGTCATCACAGTTAAGGCTCTAAATTATAGTCAGCCGAAGGGCGCACGTCCTGCCCATGACTCACCAAAATATTACTATGGCCTACTGATGAAGAGTGCGCCCCACGTTAGGAATCACGGCATAGAACCTCCTAGTTTCAATATCCCCCTCAACATGCGCTGAAAGTTTCAACTTAATAATCTAAGCAGATTCTGTGATACAGATTTTACGCCCTATTAATAAGGTGCATCGACATAGTGTGTTTCGATTTACTTCAAAATCTGTCTCAGCATTTTTAGCATTAGTAGCAGTATGCACGTAGACCCCTTTGCTGTATACAATGTCCCCCACAAAACAAGCTGAAAGTTTCCACTTAATACCCTAAACCCTTCCTGGGGCATTGCTGACGCGCCCTTTTGACAACCTACATACATATAGTGTGTTTGGCTTTAGTTAAACAACCTCTCAATATTCCCTGAAATTTTCGTCTTAATTCCCTATCCTTAGTAGAGGTAGTAAGAGTAGTAATAGCAGTAGCAACTATTAGCAATAGTAGCAGTAGCATTCAAATAGGTTAGTTCAACGTCCCCCACAAAAAGATCTGCAAGTTTCATCTTCATACTCCAAGCCGTTCCAAAGATATTACTGATATGCTCTTTTGGCAAACTATATGCACAGAGTGCGTTTTGATTTAGTTCGACTTTGTCTCAATGCTCCCTGCAATTTTCACATTACCCTAAGTGGTAGTAGTAGTTACAGTGGTAGTAGTAGGAGTGTTAGCAGTAGTAGTAGCATTAGCAGTAGTAGTTAGGCATTATCCAGGAGGGGGAGGGGACGGGGTTTGAACCTCTTCAAAATTTCTGTTTCACTCGTTAAAAATGTAGTAAAAATGCGTGTAAGCAAATTTTGATGTTTTTTGAAGTTTCTTTTGTACACCCCCCCCCCACTACCCCCCCCCCCTTATTCACGTTTTGCCTCTCCGTCAATTGATCATCCCCTCATCCTTTCCTGAAAGCTCCCACTTAATACCCTAAGCCATTCCCGAGATACGCCCTTCTGACAACCTGCATGTACCGAGTGTGTTTTGATTTAGTCCAACTCCCTCTCAACATTTCCTGAGATTTTTACCTTAATATCCTCGGTCTTAGTAGTAGTTGCAATAGAAATAGTAGTTGCAGTTTAGTAGAAATAGTAGTAGGAATGGTAGTAGTAGTAGCAATATCGTGCACGTATTGCTTTTTTGATCAATTGATCATCCCCCTCATCATTGCCTGAAAGTTCCAACTTTTACTCTAAGGCATTCCTGAGATGCACCCTTTTGATAACATGCATGCACATAGTATGTTTTTCATTTAGTTCAGCACTCCCCTTAACATTCCCTGAAAGTTTCATCTGAATACTTTTGGCCTTTTTGGAACCAAAATGTCAAACATGCCCCCCTTCCCAATAACAAATATTACACATAAGCATTTGGCGGATTGTTCAACTTACAGCTCTTGTCCTAAGGGCTGGGGGGCTGTAATCCCTAGAGACAAGGTATTCGGACCTTTCAAGTATGCTGAACATGATGATCAACTAAAAATTTTGGTTGGATGTCTTAGGGGGGATGCGTGTGAGGGGGGGGATGGGGGGTGTTTGCTTTCCAATCACGTTTGAATCTTAAAAAGAGTCAAACTAGGCACTGAGCCACTGTTTAGACGGAGAGGGGGAGCAGATACCCAAAAGAGAACATTTCAATGCCCAAATTGTCTAATTCTCCGCGAGCCTTTGGATAAATATAACAAGGGCTATGGGGTTACGAATTAAACTCTCCTCTTCTTTCCTTTAGATTAAGCCTGAATAAGGAGGCTGCTTGGTTATACCTCCTTCTTATGGTAGACAAAATGTGTCTGGTATTTATGTTTCATTTGACGAAACTGATTTGCTAAATGTGTCATAAAATTACACACAATGATGGGTAATTGTGCATCCTCTATTATGAAAGAGGGGCGAAGATTCATTTTGTGGGTGGCAGAGGACAGGGTGGGTGGCAGCTGCCTCAAAGATTGCAATTTAATAACCAAATATTCTAATTCGCACTGGCCTTTTCGTAAGTATAGAATGACTTTTGGGAAAGGAAGGGGAGCTAGAAATTAAAATGCAATCCCTCTTAAAAAAAAACTTATTCAACAAGACTGCTGTTTATCGAGAATTTTAACTAAATATTGAAATTGTGTTCTTAATTTTAATTGTAATCCAATATTTTAATTGTAAAAAAAAATAAAGTGACAGTAAATTGCTGAACCAATCGATTTATAATTGTGGATTTAAACAATATAACAGCAAGAAATCGTGGCATTTTGGGGCCGTTAGCCTGTGTCATATATTGATTAGGCAGTGGGCATGATTTGAAAAAACGATTAGAAATCAAATATAAAAACAACAAGGTTTTTTTCAACTGAAAGTAAGGAACAGCATCAAAATTCATAGTGAATAGATATTATTCCGTTAATGAGGGAGGCTGCTTCCTGCTCAACTATTCGATTTTTACGCTATTCCCTAGTAACGTTAGTTTCTAGCTAGCAATTTATAGTTTGACAAAAAATATCTGGTGTTTAACTAAAACTTATTTATACAATTACAGGGATCTCCTACATCATTCCAAGTTACCCCATTACCTGGAACCTGCCCCTTATTAGTCTTTATTAATCCCAGATCTGGAGGAAGGCAAGGAGCAAAAGTCCTTAGGAAATTCCAAAGCATTCTGAACCCTAGACAGGTAAGCATACGAGTTATTCAGATAAAGAAAAGTTTAGTTTTCATTGGCACTAACTGTTTTGATGTTCTATGACTAATCTTTTATATTTGAGGTGTTTGTGACCTAACAGATGCTTTTACTAGTAGCAATCTTTGTTAGAAATTCTTATGAATTTCTTAAACTCCTACTTTTTAGTGTCAAACTTGTTTTCTTCTTTTTTTGTTTCATTATGTCCTCCGCTTTTTTTTCCATTCCTTCATCGTAAGAAATCCATGTATATAGGGGGAAATGGGGGGGGGGGTAATTTGGACACTTGGGTAATATTGACACCCTATTCCTATGCACTCCAGGTGACTCTGGATTAAGATTTTGTATAGAAAAAAAGGTAGCGCTAATGGTAGAGACACCTGATAAATGACTTCTCTTGCTTGGATTACACATTCATTTTTCAAAGGTAAAGTAAATTTTTGTAAATATTTTGTTTTCATTGAATAAAAAAGGCAGTAATTAGTATTTACTTTCACGTTGTGTTGAACCTAACTTCGAGAGAGTTAGTTGAATCTAACTCAGGTTAGGAATTGGATACTTGCAATTTCTGGTGGAACTTCATGGAGGAGAGATGTTTTATTTTTCTTATTGTAACTGATTAACGGACAATATTGACACCAATGACGAGAGTAATATGGACAGGGGTGACCATGATACCCCACTTGCGGGAAAATATGCTCCAGATCTAAATAATAATAGCTAATTACGTTTCAGATGGCGAGAACTTATCTAAGAAAGCCAATCAGGGGCTTAACAGACGGGTAGACAATTAAAGAAGCCTTTGATAATGATTTGCAGTGGTGTTTCCAAGGAGAAAACATCAACTAAACTTAAGATTTTTCGAGCAAGTATGATAAGATGGGCAGAACTGTGAAAGAAATTATCCTTAAATGAACTTGAGAGTGAGGAATCTGAGGCATTCAAAGCTAATAAAGGCATTAAAAAAGATACTAACTGTTATTGAAGAAAACAATCTAACTAATTATCTTACAAACCTATTCAGCTGCACTATGGACTCAGCCGAAAAAATGCCGTGTTCTGGCCAATCAGTTTGCAAAAACGAACAAGAAGAGATTCCGAACAGCTGGGAAAATGATAAAATTGCTGGTGCAGATTGGTTTACTTTCTTTCCTAAAGACAACCCAAGTGCGTTCCGTTCTCCTTAGGTTGGAAGCATTGCTGGGGTAACAACATTCAATCAAATAACAGTCAATGAGTTTTTTGAAAACTACTCAGCTGTATTAGAAAAGGAAAAATTTAGCCTATTCTGCATGAATGTTGAAGAATCTGGCCTTACAACTGTGCAGAATCCAAAGAAAGTGTTAGCTCAGTGGTGCTAAGCAAGTTGGTCAACTGACATCAGCCAAGAGGGGTCAACTTGTAACAGTATGTTCTGCAGTTAGTGCTACAGGTTTAGCGATTCCCCACCCCCTTATGTTCTTTTCGTGTGTTCACTTCAGAGAACGCGTGGTCTCTGGTGCCCCTACAGGAACAAAAGGTGCTGCTTTTGTAAGCAGATGGATGACTATTGAAACTTTTCTGAATTTTTAAATTGCTTTCAAAAGTACAGACGATGCAGTCTTGCCTCAAAAGTCTAATTGATCAAGGACCTTGGAGTAGAACATACTAAATTGAATGAAATTATAATGCTTACTATCCCAGCACACACAAGTCACGAGCTTTAGCCCCTGCATAGATCTGTCTTCGAACCATTGAAAGCTCACTACAATAGAGCTGCTGATAAGTGGGTGCTTAATCATCCTGGTCAGCTCATCGAGATTGATAATACTGCAGAACTGCTTGGCACTGCTTTTCCACGTGCTTTCACGCCGCAAAATATTCAGTCTGGCTTCAGTGTTTCTGGATTCTATCCCTTCAACCGTGATATTTTTACTGATGACGAATTCTTGAGCTCCTATCTCTGATCGTACAGAACCAACCAGCCTCTCTGAGTTCTAATCTTCCTGAAAATAAGGATCTGTCTAAACCAAGCACAACTTCTAATGCATTTTAATAATTACCTATAGAAACGCCTTCATGCCCAAATATCTTTCTTGAACAGATTTCTCCTCACCCTAAAGCCAGTGTCAGAAAAAAATAATACCCATGTAAAAGGACCAAGAGCATTATAGCCACTGACATACCTGTTCAAAATCAACTGATAAAGACTTCGCTTAACGAAGAGCTAAGACTAAGGGAAAGAAAAAGGTGAGAAGTAACAAGGTAATGTTAGCAAGAAAAGGAGTAGAAAAGCCCTGAGTTTTGACCCCATAAGTCAGAATAAAATGGAAGAAGAATTCCATCTAAGCGACTCAGATGATGAAAACATGCATGGAGATATTGTAGGAGACATTGACTATGAAGATTTTAAAACTGGTGACTAAGTAATTGTCTTACAAAAAAAATAGGAAAAATCTCAACCTACTCAATTGGCAAGATCATTTCACAGGAGGAAGACAAATATGAGATACTCTATTTGAAAAGACTTGTGCCTTTCATGAAGATGAAGATGACAGATCAGATTTTTACAATCGACAGAGCAAGCATCAAAATGAACATAGGGCCTCCATTATTTACTGGTGGCACTATGCGAAAGCAGAACAGCTTGTTTTTCAAGCGAACTTTTCTCAATCTGAGATCAAATAGTTATGATTGCTTAAAGTACAATGCCAGGCCTAAGGCTGACTAATGCCTAAGTTGTAACTGCATACCTAGTTTTTATTAACTGCATAGCCTACCTAGTTTTTTTAGTTTTCTCTTTCTGATTTTCTACTCTTTTCTTTTGCTTTCTTTTTTTAATTCCAATTTATAAACTTATATTTCTGACCTTAGCAACCCAAGGTATAATGGACATCAGTGTCCAAATTACCCATACAAAGTGCCCATTATACCCTAGTAATCCAAGTACATGGACGCTTTTGCTGCTTTTCGTTTGGTCACTTCCCATGGGAATCTGGTAAGAAGTAGAACTTTGTTATACACAGCTCAAATAAAGCCAACTTAATGAAGTTTATGTGGGTGAAAAACTATTTAAAATGTCCCGGTCTTCCCCATATATATATATATATATATATATATATATATATATAATATATATATATATATATATATATATATATATAATATATATATATATATATATAGATATATATATATATATATATATATATATATATATATATATATATATATATATATATATATATATATATATATAATATATATATATATATATATATATATATATATATATATATATATATATATATATATATATATATATATATATATATATATATATATATATATATATATATATCTTAAAATACATGGAAATCGATTGCATAGAAAAAGAAGAAAAAACAGAGCAAAGCTAAAATGTCGCTCCCTCAGCACAATTATATCTGTTATATCAATTTTCAATTATCAATATACCAATTATAACCAAAATCTTGTCGAAACTAAGATAAACCTGCATAATTCAAGAATCAACAGAAATACGTCATTCTTTTTTTAATACATATTTGTCTTTATAGTACTATAAAGTACCTTTATAGTACTTCCATAGTAATAAAAAGTACCTTCATAGTACCAAATGACTTATTTTTTAATTTTCCTGTCATTTTCACTTTATTTGAGAAATAAGGTGCAACTTTGTTAATAAGCCCTGGATTTTTATTTCCAAACAAGTTATAGTCAGTGTAGCTGGCTCCATAAATGTGCCAATATTGTCATAGACATGGTAAACCGAAGTCATCCGCTCTCTTTATATAATCCACTTTCTTTTTCCTTAGTTAAAGGTACACTAAATTTAGTAAACTGATAATACTAGTAAACTAGTAAATTTATACTATAATGTTATGTTATAATATAACAATTCTTATGTCAAAGGATTGAAGTGGACTAATAGGCTACTTTTTGTTTTCCGAAGGATTAATCTTTAGAGAATGTTTAGGGTAGGGGAAGCTCCCATTATTTCTCCTCCCCTGTGCGCAAGCACGGTTTTTATGACTAAAATCATGGGCTCATTCCAAGCTGAGGTTTATGGATTTTCTTTTTATTTCGGAATAAGCCCTGGATTATTGTTCCCAAACAAGTTATAGTCAGTGTAGCTGGCTCCACAAATGTGCCAATATTGTCATAGACATGGTAGTTGTATTCTTGGTAGATTATTTGATTCTATTTTTGTTTATTTTTGGTTCAATGGAGTTCTTTACTTTTTTTTTAAAAACATATTTTGTGGAAAAAGTTTTTTTTTGATAAATAACAAGAAAAACACTTTTTTGCATGGATAGCATTGATAGTCCGGGTGCCAGGCATTGAAAATGTGAAACATACCACGACGGAATGGGGCAGATACGAGAATTAGCCTACCCCCCTTGAAACGACCATGCTGATTTGAAAAATACCAACGGTAATTGCTTGCGAGGAATAGGACACACCAAAACTTGACATTTTATTATATTTTAGTGTTTCATGCAAGAAAATGCATCTTCCACAAAGTTTGAGGTGCTGTCTTCCGCTGAAATACGAGATAAAAATGCCTAGAGGCCATAGAATGTCTCATAACAATCTAAAACGATTAGTTAGAAAAAATAGCAGCAATGACGCAGGTAAAGAAACTAAACAAAGTCAAAATTAACACTATTTATTTAATGCTCACATTCCCAAACTCATTATGGTTCTTTTCCTAGTATCCCTCCATTTCAATTCATGCACAATTATCCCCCGTCTGAATCAGCCTCAGCCTCGCAGCACTTCTCACAACAAGAGCACAAAATATCGCAACCTCTATCTGCACATGCACATTTTTGTCCACAAGATTTACACTTGCAATATGGTGAAGTTTTTCGATTAGTGGATGGCCAAGCAGAAAGGGTTGATTTTAATGGAAACTATGCCTCTGTCCCAAAATCTCCCATCCAAAATCAAGCAGAGAAAGGTACAAGGGGCGAGGCATAAGGGCGTGCAGCATAATGCACCTTTTCAAATGTAAGGCAAAGGAGTCGTCGGTTGGAGGCAGGCTCTTTAGCGTTTTCTGGCGAGGGAACAAGTGAACGCGGAAGTCATTCAAAGACGAAAATTCCTTTGATTTTCTGTATGAGGCGATCAAAATCTCGGAATGCAGCTTCATAATATCTTCCTCAAGCTCAATTACTCAGAGGATTTGTCCCTAAATCTGTTCAGTAAAAGCAGATATTCGAGGTAACCACGGTACAGCTGCTCTAAGGATCGTCATCTTTCCTTTGGAGAAAATGAAGCTCACAGTAACACATTCGGTGAAACGGTGCAAAAAGCAGTTGAATTCACTAGAGATGATGGGAGTCAATTTGCAAGTTCAGTGATCGAAATGACTTTGTCCTGCAAACGAACCAAAACATTAGGGGTGATCACAATGTCTGTGTCATTTGCTTCTACGATTATATCCGTGCACCCCGTCCTGGCACAGAAACGCGTTTGAAGGGTGACACGGGTATCCGCTTCTTCATTTATGTTGCTCAGTTTATTGGCAAGTCTCGTAGTTTACAGTCTAGTTACCTGGAAGCAGCTGAACTACTCCGGTTCTATCTACAAATCCTCCTGATAGGTACACTAGAAAAGCAAGGACTTTGCAGTCAGTACTGGTCCAAAGGTCAAATATGCATTCTATAAGCTTTGCTTTACTTTGGATATCAAGCATGATAGAGTTCTATCCCAACTGTCGAGAACCATATTCAGTCGAATTGAAAAGGATTTTCCGGGCCTGTTTCCACGCCGTTCGTGGCAACCACTACTGTCTTTCAAAGAAACGACTTCAAAACCCTCAAATATCTTCAAATAGTCCATCATAATGGTCTTCTAAAACATGCAACTGAGTTGTTTGTTTGGGAAGTTTCCCTAGGAGATTCGTAAGTCCTTTTAGCAAAGTCTACTAAAATTTCATCCCTCCTAGGAGGTTGGCATAAAATCAACTCCCTATACTTCCTAGAAGGTATTGGCGTCATTACTGCTTATTCTATGGAGGGGAGGGGTGTGTGTGACGAATGCATACTGTTAAACTCACAACTATACCAACTAGCTTATATAGTGAAAAGCCGTCTGAAATAATGAAGGTTTACTTTTTTGGGAGAAAAAATTGTTAGGACAGAGTAGTTTGTACCACGAAGCAGCCCTAATTTTGAAATACATCGCTAGAAAGTGTATATGCCTTATATTTGCCTCTTGGATGCACATTTTAGAGAAACATATAACTTAAAACCGAGCATTATGCCTTGAAGTGTCCAAATAAAAAAAAAATCAATATTAGAAACCATCTTTTGTTTTTGTATCTATTTCCCTTAGAAATTTTTTTTCTTACTTTTTTTGTGATTACAGAAGCTTAAATTAGCCTGATATTAAAAATGATTAGCCAAATAAACATGTTAAATCACAACCAAATTTGATGGAACTACAAGATCTACCAAATTTGGCTATTAACAGGAACCAGATCAACACGCTAAATCACCAAATTTAGAAATGAACGAAAATAAATAACAAATAAATAACAATTAGACGCAAAATTTACTTATTGGTCGAAAACTTAAACACACCCCTCCCCACCCTTGGGATGCTGCTGCTCCCATCACCACCCATTAGTTGGCAGTAGGAGTTCATTGTCCCTAAATACTGTCCATTCGAGCTTCCTAGAGCTGTCACCGTGGGAATGGAATTTAATTAGGGCACAGGAAAGCCCTTGCAGGATTACATGCTCAATTTGCAGAATATCATCACGTATAGGAATTTAGTTGGCAGATAGGCCAAGAGAACGGGAAACTAGTAAGACTGGAAACTCTAAGCTCCATAAAAAAATTCAATGAAGCCATATAGCTACATCTAGACTAAACAATACTATCCTTTGTATAAACCTGAAAAGTTACTACCTGTGTAGCTATATTTTACCTACTATATCTTAAAAACTATCAATTGTTAAAGGTTAGCAAAAAAACATTTGTAACATTGGGCACCACCACCAAATTACCAACAATTGTATCTGTCAATAATATGTCTGCTCGCAATTTGGTTAATTTGGAATATAGGACCTGATGAGCTAGCTAAGAAATAAACATACCATTCAAGTCAGTCTGTTCTCTTGATTCGGTCTTGATACTAACATAGCAGCAGTCAAAACAACACAAAGGATATCGGAAAATGGCGTCTGAAACCAGTGTTTGCGGCATTTGCTCGCTAGACAGCACTTTTCGGGAAATCTGAAGTTCAGATCCCAATGTAATAGACTTTCCCTTCTTGTTTTAAAGTGCCGTTTTCATTTTAGTATCAGCGTTTTTTAGGCTATCTTTTAGTATATGTTTCATAATAACTCCATTCCGTCTTACCCCCTTCTTGAAATAAGCAAGATAGCCAAGCGTGGCGCCCTGACTATGATGTGTATTCTTTTTTTTCTTCGCCGCTAGTGGGCGAGACGCGAACATCACGGAGAACTTTTTAAGGGCTCATTTATAAGCTAGTGTTTATATCTAATTGCTTTTTAAGTTTGACTTAATAGCATCATCATAAAGTGCCATATGGCTCCTGAAATGTGTACTTTGGGTGACATTTATGGAATGGAATGGATGGGTACTATCATAATATCTATGGTTGAAAACCCTATTCCTAAGGTTTATAATGCCCCCTCTTCTATTTTCTTCTTTTCCTAGTATTACAGTTTTAGAAATGTTCAACCAGCTATTTATATCTGTAGAGTTAACTATGTATAACTTTTTGGCACCTGATTGTTAAAAACTCAGGGACTGATATTCAACTCGTCAATCATTTACCAAGGTTTTTTCTCTATAATTGTGTCTGTTGAGCTTACTTTTAAAGGAATCAACAGATTGGTTTTCAGAAGTAAAATCCCTCAGGATAGTATTCTAAATGGACGTGCACCGTCATGCAAAGCTTTTCGTCAACCGTGGGGTGTTTACTCTTGTAGGTGATCCTACCATTTCGTTTTTTTTGTGTTTTTTTTTCGTACTGGCTTGGCAAAAAGTGCAAAAAAAACTAGCTCATCGGAAGGGAGGGTGTCGGATGTCCTTGTATAACACCGCCATTGATGCCCAATCAATGCTGTCATTTAGAAATAGGCAAGGCGTCTGATCGGTGCTATTGTTGAAGAGGATAGAACCCGATCGAGATGTGTTCTCCAATTAAGGCCGTATCTAGAATAATTGTTTATGGGGATGGAGAGGGCCAAAACCAAAATAATTAAAAACAACAGGTTTACCTACCATGAACTTTGTCTAGTGGTCTCAAATCAGTTTTTTTAACTATATCTTTTCCAACTAATTTACTAGTTGAAGAAATAATTTTTATTGTTTTAGGAGAAATAATTTTTTTACCTGTATTTTTAGTACCAGTATAATAGTCAAAGAAATATTGCGGGGGGAAGGGGCTTAGACTCATTAACCCCTTTCCCCCTTGGACGAAGTCATTTATGACTGGTTATCGGTATTTTTCTTTCACTCTTAATACCCAATAAGAAAGGTAATTTCTTTTGCATGACGTCATCGCAAATGAATTTTCGAAATTGACAGGTAAAATGGAAAATTATGTTAGCTGACGTCATAAAAAAGTGAGCTACCTAAATGACGTCACCTTGAATATAAATGACTGTTTCCAGTGATTTTCTTATTAGTTAATGAATATTAAGTTACTGTAAAGCAAACAATCTATCATGTGTAATGTTCTTAGTAAAATGTTAAATTTTGAGAAGGAAAAAGATGAATTGTGTCCTGTAGGAGAGAAGAGATCAGTAGTAAAGAAGATGAATATCTGTAAATCTACTGGAACTTCTAAACTGGGACCTGTTGCTAAAAAAGCTGACATGGAAAATGACAATTCAGGGCAGACATACAAAAAGGGCGCAATTGAAAAGATGGCTACTAGTAAACAGATTGATCCATTTGAAAAACTTGACAAAGAGATTACCGCAGTTGCCAAAAGGCAATCCACATTTTATAGATCCCCGGAAGTGAAGAAAAGATTCAGACTGCGGAAGCAATTAATTGATTTTATACGACAGACAAACTCACTTGCGGAAAAATTGAAAAGATACCAAAGCCAAATTGGAACACGTGATATAGATGGAATTTTATCCAGCTTTTATTTTCAAATTGCCAAATTGAGTTCAACCGTAGACGACTTGGAAAAAGAAACGGAAAATATGCAAAAAGATAAAGAAGAAGGTTTGGGTTTAAGGCAAAATAAAATTGAGCCCCTGGGTCAAAACAAAGTGGGCCACGATCAAACTGATGCGAATAAAAACATGCTATCCAATTTAAGCATTTGATTTACGAATCAAATAGATGCGGTGGAATCTGATCTAAAAAATGAAGTACACCCTAATTTGAAGGATAATTTCCAGAAAACAGCTTTACATTATACTGCTGAAGGAAGTGACTAGATATTTGTCAGTTACTAGTTTCAAACGGGGCAACTGTAAATGTGTTATATTTTAAAAGTTTCATCCCTTTACATTATGCTGCCAGACAAGGCGTATTAGATATTTGTCAGTTTCTAGTGTAAAATGGTGCTGTTACGAGGCATAAAAAAAAAGAGTCAACCCCTTTTGCCATTACGAAACCAGAAGAGGTGACGGAGGAAGTAAAAGTCAATGACTTTACTCCAGAGCAAGCAACAAAGGAAAAATACCAGGCAACTGGGAGGAGCTTCTGGACGAAGAGAAAATAACCACACAAGAAAAAGAACAGCGTCAATACAATGCTGCTCAGACCGAAACAGAAGAAAACCCGTGTAAAGAAGAAAAAAGGTCATCCAATTCATCAGGAAGATCAGCAGAAACTCAGAATGATTTTCTAGAAGAGAAGATGGATGAATCAAGAACCAAGGAAGGAGCAAAGGATCAAGTGATCAAGGAATCAAATGGATCAAAAGAGCGTAAACCCAAAAAATTAATTCTTACAGGAAAGCAAAGACACAAAAAGCAAAGAATGGCAGCAACTTTAGAAGCATGGGCCGATTCAACATCTTTTCTTCTTCCTGAACAGAAAAGAATAACTAAAAAGACAGCTCGAAATGGGACAAGAATCAGGCCTAAAAAAGAAGAAGAGTCAAACCCTTTTGCGGTTACAAAACCAGAAGAGGCGACGGAGGAAGTAAAAGTCAATGACTTTACTCCAGAGCCAGCAACAAAAGAAAAACTACCAGACAACTGGGAGGAGCTTCTAGACGAAGAGAAAATAACCACAGAAGAAAAAAACAGCATCAATACAATGCTGCTCAGACCGAAACAGAAAAAAACCCGTGTAAAGAAGAAAAAAGGTCATCCAGTTCATCAGGGAGTTCAGCAGAAACTCAGAATGATTTTGTAGAAGAGAAGATGGATGAATCAAGAACCAAGGAAGGAGCAAAGAATCAAGTGACCAAGGAATCAAATGGATCAAAAGAGCGTAAAACCCAAAAGATTAATTCTTACAGCAAAGCAAAAACAGAAAAAGCAAAGAATGGCAGCAACTTTAGAAGCATGGGCCGATTCAACATCTTTTCTTCTTCCTGAACAGAAAAGAATGACTGAAAATACAGCTTGACCTGGAACAAGAATCAGGCCTAAAAAAGAAAAAGAGTCAACCCCTTTTGTCGTTACAAAACCAGAAGAGGCGACGGAGGAAGTAAAAGTCAATGACTTTACTCCAGAGCCAGCAACAAAAGAAAAACTACCAGACAACTGGGAGGAGCTTCTAGACGAAGAGAAAATAACCACAGAAGAAAAAAACAGCGTCAATACAATGCTGCTCAGACCGAAACAGAAGAAAACCCGTGTAAAGAAGAAAAAAGGTCATCCAATTCATCAGGGAGTTCAGCAGAAACTCAGAATGATTTTGTAGAAGAGAAGATGGATGAATCAAGAACCAAGGAAGGAGCAAAGAATCAAGTGACCAAGGAATCAAATGGATCAAAAGAGCGTTAACCCAAAAGATTAATTCTTACAGCAAAGCAAAAACAGAAAAAGCAAAGAATGGCAGCAACTTTAGAAGCATGGGCCGATTCAACATTTTTTCTTCTTCCTGAACAGAAAAGAATGACTGAAAATACAGCTTGACCTGGAACAAGAATCAGGCCTAAAAAAGAAAAAGAGTCAACCCCTTTTGTCGTTACAAAATCAGAAGAGGCGACGGAGGAAGTAAAATTCAATGACTTTACTCCAGAGCCAGCAACCAAGAAAAAAATACCAAACAACTTGGAGGAGCTTCTGGACGAAGAATAAATAACCATACCAGAAAAAGATTCTGAGAATAGTACACCTCTACATTGCGTTGTGAATTAAAATGCAATGGTTGTGGTTACATATTTCTTAGAAAATTGAGCTGACCCCAACCTGGAAAATTGTAGCAAAGTAACAGCTGTAGATACAACTGCTAAACAAAGCTCACTGGCTATCAATCTACTGCTGAATGGAATCAAAGAATGGTAAAACTGAAGTTGGCTCGTAGCTAAGAGTGATCTGAGGGAGAACGGGGAATACAAACTGTTCTGATTACCGATATCTTGGAAATATAAGTGCCAAACTAGTACTTGATGGTTCTATGAAACCTGGCTTGTTGGTTCAAATCTAAAAATGGTCGGTTGGGGACAATAATCGCAAGTTTTTGTGAAGTGAAGTTTCTGTATATAGCCTAAAAATTATTTAATTTATGTGCAATTCTGTCTGTGTGCCTTTTACAAAT
Source organism: Artemia sinica (assembly GCA_027921565.1). Taxonomy (NCBI): domain Eukaryota; kingdom Metazoa; phylum Arthropoda; class Branchiopoda; order Anostraca; family Artemiidae; genus Artemia; species Artemia sinica. Next base: position 23,971,443 of record CM051272.1, read on the forward strand.
TAAAATTAGAAATTGTTCTTATTTGCTTTTGGATTATTGGTTAAATTGGTTTTATTTTTTTTATTTTTTTTATGGGGATCTGATGTCGAGAAACGAACAATGGAAATGGTGTAAATACAAATATACTTATGGCCTACAAATATTTTCTTATTCAAGGCATCTTAAACGTTGTGAAGGTCAAAATTTATAGAAAAAAATTCGAGGCAACGTCTTTTTTGCGTGAAATTATTATAACCCTGTGAAGTTACTCAAGTAGTTTATGTAAGTATCGTATTGAAACTTGGAAAACACTGATTTGATGTACAAATCTGGGATTAGTGGCACGCCTGTGTTGGCTTCCAGAGAGGACAAATTTCAAAATCTTATATTTTCCCGTTTCCTATAGTGGCGTAATTTCTTCAAAATTCTGGGGGGGGGGGGCAATGTTTCCAAATCAAGTAAAAATGATAGTGAAAACTGAAAAATGCGCCATATAATACCATAAACGTAAATATATACTAAAGAAAACTGACCCGTTTCAACGGATGCTTGAATTATGCAGGCTTTTCTTAGTTTTGACAAGATTTTTGAAAAAATACATTTCAGCGGGGGGGGCAAGGTCTGGGAGGGAAAGTTGCCCCCTCCTGTTCCATAGTGAATTACGTCCCTGGTTTGCTATAAAAACAGTAATGAAAACCCACTCACATTTTTAATAATTATTATTAGATTTTCTTATCTAATAATAGGTCATGCTACTGAAAATTCACTGTGTATTTACAATTTGGGCTATATATGCGCACATTAGGGAATTAGGGATAAAGTGAAGCAGTCCACAAAGAAATGGGGCTGATGCTCCTTCACGAGTTTTTTTTTAATGTCCACTAGTCATGTGGTATAGGTTAAGAGGTGAGTGAGAAGGGCAGGAAGGTTGGATGAGTGAATCTTTTGGGAATGAATCTAGGACCTAAAACATACTCTGGGAATGTGCTACCAAGCTAATATTTCTACCCTCTCCTTATTTCTAGAGCTTAGAAGATCACATAGATAATAGGAACATAGATGTCATCTATCAAAGTTAAAAAAAAAAAAAAAAAAATGTCTGAATTAATCTTAGAACTTTCAGTCTCTTTTTCATAAAGTTTAAAATGTAATTCTTATTACTTCTGTGGGATTCTAACCGTATCAAGGGTTGTCTCCTAAGTTTAAAGTTACCTTAAATTGCACTGTCTAGCAAAATAAAGGAATAATAAAATCAACAATATTAAAAGACAAAGATATTAAGAGGTTATATCACAAAGAGTTCTAGGCGATTACCCCCCCCCCCCCTGGAAAGTAAGCATATGAAAATGAACCAAACTTATTAACATAAGTTGGGCTCAAAACCCCTATGCCTTCCCAAGGCCAGAACAAAATTTGCACTATACTGAAAAAATATAAATGTTTTTACTTTTATAACTTTAATAAATCAAATAATATTAACATTTTGACTACTAAATATCAGTATATGTATATTAAACTGACAATGCACATTCATTTGTATTTTTTTCAGTAAAGTGCAAATATTGTTCTGGCCTTGGGAAGGCATAGGGGTTTTGAGCCCAACTTATGTTAATTTCTGCTCGTTTTGAGTTTGACTCGGTTATTTATTGTAATTTCTGTTCGTTTTGGGCATCATTTATTTATCGATGCTTATTTGTGGTAGTTTCACGCTTGGTAGATTATTTGATCTTATTTTTGCTCATTTTTTGTTTAATGGAGTTCTTTACTTTTCTTTGAAAAACCTATTTTCTGGAAAAGTTTTTTTATTTAATTTCTGTACGTTTTATATTGACATAGTCTTTTCGGGGAAAAAGAAAATAATACTTTAAATCTTTTTGTTTTTTTAAGACTTTATAGTTTGGCCTGCTATTGTATGCTGGAGAAATATTTCAGCAATTTTTAACAACATATACCGTTTTAAAAATCTGGACACAAATAGTATTGTTTAATTTGGTTTAATACCTCCTCTAGTTAACGTGAAATGGAAAACTTAATAGCATTCGCAAAAAAGAATCTGTTAACTTTCTTTGATAGCTTGGATACACTTACGCTATTTTGATTTGGTTAAATTTTAAGAGCAGAAGAAGTCCCGAAAGTTTGAACATAATACCCTCAGTCGTTCCTGGGATACTGCGGGGATGTCTTATTGGGAATTAGCATTAAAACAGTGCATTTTGATTTAATCTTAAGGCAACATTTAGTTTTTAAACAGGGCAAATGGGAGGTGGGTGTGGGAGGGGGATTAGATGCCCTCTAATCACTTTCGAGTATTAAAAAGGGCATCAGACCTTTCTATTTTCAATCGAATGAGCCCTTTTCGAAGTTCCCACGACAACTCCTTCGATACGAAGTGCCCTGGTCTAAACAACAACAACAACAAAATAATAGATTATACCCACATCAATCTTTACTATAAAAATGTCAAGCCTTCCAATCACTTTTGACTATTAAAAAGGGCACTAGGCCTTTCGATTTCCAATCGAATGAGCCCTTTTTGAAACGACAACGCTTTCTATAAACACCTTATATACCCCAGGGCATAAATTACAACCATTACTCTAAGGGCTGTTAGGGTGGTTGTCATCCTGTAAGACCTAACTTCAAGAACTTTCAACCACGTTAAACAAAATGGCTATCTCAAAATTTTGATTAAATATATTTGGGGAAATGGTGGGCGTGAGAGGGGCGGTAGTCGCTCTCCAATCACGTTCAACTATTAAAAATGGCACTAGCCCTTTCAATTTTCAATCAAATGAGCCCTTTCAAAGTTTCTACGACAACACTTTCAATAAAAACCTTATATACCCCCAGGGCATAACTTACAACGCTTGCCCTGAGGGCTGGGGGGTGTCATTCTCAAAGACCTAATTTCCAGAACTTCCTATTACGTTGAACAAAATGGCTATGTGAAAATTTTGATTGGATGAATTTCAAATTTCAATAAAAACCTTCTATGCCCCCAGGGCATAACTTACAACCCTTGCCCTGAGGGCTGTGGGGGAGGGCGTGTCATCCTTAAAGACCTAATCTTCAGAACTTTCAACTACGTTGAATAAAATTGCTATCTAAAAATTTTGATTTGATGTGTTGGGGGGAAAGGTGGGCGTTAGAGGGGGGTTAGTTGCCCTCAAATCACTTTCGACTATTAAAAAGGGCACTAGCCCTTTGGACTTCCAATCGAATGAGCTCTTTTTCCAGTTTCTACGACAAAGATTTCAATGAAAACTTTGTATACCCCCAGGGCATAACTTATAACCCTTGCTCTGAAGACTTTGGGGGAGTGTCCTGCTCAAAGGTGTAATTTCCTGAACTTTGAACTGCGTAAAACAAAATGGCTATCTCAAAATTTTTATTGGATGTGTTTCGGGAAATGGTGGGCGTGGAAGGGGTGTTAGTCGCCCTCCAATCACTTTCGACTACTAAAAAGGGCACAAGCCACTCCAACTTCCAATCGAATGAGCCCTTTTTGAAGTTTCTATGATAACGCGTTCTATAAAAAACCTTATATGCCCCCAGGCAAAACTTAAAACCCTTGCCCTGAGGGCTGTGGGGAAGGGGGTTGTCATTCTCAAATGCCTAATTTCCAGAACTCAAAACTACGTTGGCTATCTCAAAATTTTGATTGGATGTGTTTGGGAGAAGGTGGGCGTGAGAGGTGGGTTAGTTGCCCTCCAATCACTTTCGACTATTAAAAAGGGCACTAGCCCTTTGAATTTCCAATCGAATGAGCCTTTTATGAAGTTTCTACGACAACACCTTCTATAAAAACCATATACACCCCCAGGGCATAGCTTACAACCCTTGCCCTGAGGGCTGTGGGGGAGTGTCCTCCTCAAAAACATAATTTTTATATGGAAATCAACTACGCTAAAGAAAATGGCTATCTTAAAATTTTTATTGGATGTATTTCGGGAAATGGTGGGCGTGGAAGGGGTGTTAGTCGCCCTCCAATCACTTTCGACTACTAAAAAGGGCACAAGCCACTCCAACTTCCAATTGAATGAGCCCTTTTCGAAGTTTCTAGGACAACTTCATCGATACGAAGTGCCCTGCTCTAAAGGAAAATAATAATAAATAATACATTCTGCCAACATTGTTCTTATATGCCCCCAGGGCATAACTTAAAACCCTTGCCCTGAGGGTTGGGGGGGAGTGTCCTCCTCAAAAACATATTTTCTATCTGGAAATCAACTAGGCTGAACAAAATGGCTATCTCAAAATTTTTATTGGACGTGTTTGGGGGAATGATGGGGGGGCAGTTGTCCTCCAATCACTTTTGACTATTAAAAAAGGCACTAGCCACTCCAATTTCCAATCAAATGAGCCCTTTTTAAAGTTTCTACGACAACTCCTTCGACACGAAGTGCCCTGGTATGGAAAAAAACAAAAACAAAAAAAAAATAAATAATTCATTGTGCCAACATCGTTTTTTAAAACAAAAACGGCAAAAATGGTATTGAGAAAAATGACTACCTGCACTCTTCCTCTCCCCTCCCTCCCGAAAAAGAACAGAAAACATAAACATTTAAGTGGCAATTCTTTTTTCCTCCGTATAATTTGAGGGCCCTCAGCCCTCAGCCCTAGCCTCTCGCCCACTACCCCAGGTTTCGGAAATACAAACATTTTGCATATCATTTGACTTGTGATTGTTCAGATATCATTCAGGAATAGGTCTTAAATGATCAAATAAGTGTCTTAAATCTAAAGAAACTAATAAATGAATTCGTAGAAATTCTAAGAGCTAGAACATTTATTTTAATAAGATTAAGTCACTTGGAATAGAAATAAATGAGACTGAGTCCGGTCTATGGATCCCCTTAGGTACCAGTTCCACTGATCCTATAAGCTGTACAAAAAATGTGGTTTTGCGCCACTTTCTAGGGCTACAATGAAAGGAGGATCAAGATGGCTTGGCTAAGTTTTGCAAATGAATTATGACAGATGACAGATTGCCAAAAATCGTGCTCTTTGAGCATCCATCCTTGCCAAAAAAGCAGGTCTGTGACTAGAGATGGAAAACAAGGATTTAATGGAAATTAGAACTCTATGGGACAGGAATAAAGAATGAAAATATGAATAAATTGGGGTGGAGGAGGAGCGTACGCAGCTCTACTGGCCTCAGGTGGCTTTGTCTTACAGTTAGTTGCAAGTAGTAGTAATAGTACTTAATTTCAAAAAAAAAATTATTTTGGGTTTTAAATTACCGCTACAAATATAGGGCTCAAATCGTAATATGGTGCCAAAAATAATTATTCAATTCTAACCTGTATGTTTCATAATTTGTTTTTTTAATGTTCTCAATTGTTTGTGTCGAATTCACTTTGGTAAGAATGATTTGCTGGTTGGCATAATTGAAGGACACAAACCAGGGCTGTGCGGCCCAAGGATCCCCCTTCTTCCACCAAACTAGTAAATTTAAACAAATTTTCACTAATTGTAAATATCGGGCTAAAATTGAAATATGGACATCCTAAGACACAACATGCAGCCAAAGTGAAGCATCAAAGATAGTAGCATCTAGGCAGCCAGTTCGTCTCTACATCCCTTTTGCTAACTTTGCGATTCGACGACGCGAAGGTGGAGCAAAGCTAGAATGTGACGCTAACTGTGCAAATGATGTACAAATTTTCCTGGTTTTCTGGCTGTAACTGACTTTTACCAAATGCCTTCAAATACCAGTTTTAACTTATGTGATAGAGCTATAAGCCAATTGATTTTAAATATATTGTCAATATTGTAGTTTCTGGAATTAAGCTAACTTAAAGAATTCTAAATGAGCTCAAAGACTAAGTTTTCAGTTTGTGATGTTATTGATTACGCCTTTGAAGCTAAACTTGCAATATGAGAATGTTCCAGTAAAGGTTGGTATGTGACTATTACACTACTCAAGGCTAACTCTGTCTGCATCTAGCACCTAGCATCCGACAGCTGATCTGGCCTAATTTTCAAAGCATTGTAATTTACCGAATTTTCCGTTTTTGGAAGTGTCTCGGGTGGAATATCCTTTTGGCAAATGAAAATTACATAAAATATCCTAACTTACTGATGTTTCATTAATTTTATTTTAGCTTACTTAAATAAGTAAAATATCAACCTCTTAGAAAATACCAAGCCTTATCGCTATTGTAAGTACTACTAGTACCACTAGTGCTTTTACCATGACTTCTACTATGGCTGAGACTGTGACTACTGCTCATACGGCACATAAAACATATTCATCAGCACTACTATTATCAAAATATAGCTTATGTAATTTATATCAATTGTAAAAACCACAGAATAAACAAAAACTGTTTGTTCTTTACTCGAAATGGAATAGTTTCGATTAGTTTCTCTTTTTGTCTTGCAACATACAAAAAGTTAATGCAGGTATTCACTAAAATCCACCAGCTTTCTAATCCTGGGATACAAAGACGTCTGTAGACGGGATACCAGCTTCATGACTTTTACACCCTAGCAAAACCTATTTAATAAAGCAGTTGGGTCGATAGTGCATCCCATTCTATATAAGATAGAACAACCATGGATTATTTTTATTAGAAATATAATATTATTTGTATTACCTTATTTTTGGTTATAGCGGGGGGGGGGGGATTATTACATTAGTGTGGATTCTTACCAGTTTTCATCCATTTATATTATTTGATTGCGTTTCGTAGTGTAACGACTTTAGAAAGCAATCATCCCGCTGGCACCCTATATGCATTAAGGCACCATCATGCCACCTAAAACACTTTATTGATTTTTCCCAGGTTTTAACTTAGCAGTCAGTATCCTTGATTTTACCAGCTGCTCTTCCGACTTTGGATCCAAAGAAGCATGATTCAGATACCAAAATACCAGTTTTAGTTTTACCGGTTAATATAGCCTACTGCTCTAACTGTGATAAGAATTTTTGTTGATGTCAGCATATATATGACAATAAATTTAGTTTCAAAAGTTTAGTATGATAGTAATTTTCATCAAGTTCAATCTTCCTTTGAAACCCTTCACATAATACTAAACGCCAAAGCATCTTTCGCGCTTTAACCAAAATACAATTTGAAAACTTTTTCTTCTCTTATTGTAACATGTAAAAATCAAAATGCTCCAAGAATTTCAAAGAAAAAAGTTGTTTTTGAAAAAAGGTAGGCTTACAATTTTGACAATGCAATACGTTTGACTGTGCATACCGCTATTTTCATCAAGGTCTTTCATTTCAAATTCATTCCTTTCATATGTATAAATTACATCAATTGGGTGGAAAGCGATTCTAATTTGAGCAAGCTATTTAGTTTTCAGTAAAGTGAAAATGACATCTTTGTTCTTATGGAAATTTAGGAGCTGGGTTTTTTTTTTACTTTTCCACCCATAGGGCCATAGGTGATATTATCTCATAGTTTTATCCCTTAGAAGATAAAGCTATTAGAACAAGAAAGAAAGAAAAAATCAGCTTGACCTTTTATTGTAGGTTTATAACTTGAGCCAAGTTAGTTCACTGCCAGGCTTGATGCTTTTCAAGGATGTACCCCAGTTCAAAGTGGTTGTCTGTGGAGGTGATGGTACAGTTGGTTGGCTGTTAGAAACCATTGGTAAGTTTTAAGATGAATCTTAGTGATTTTTTTCTTTATTTTAGATAAAATATTTGTCACATTCTTGATAAGAAAAAAGAAGTTACTAATTGAGGGACTAAGCAACAGGAAAAAAATGTCCATGCAACGAGTTACGAATTTGAATTTCATGGTAACTTTCAGATATGATTGCCATTAAAGTGGGCTACATCATATTTGAGTGAGTCTGTTGCCTGACTCCCTGGGGTTTGTTCTTTATTAGATCCCTTCTAACCGCAGAGTTTGCTGCGCGTCATTTTTGTTTACGACTCAATGGGATCCTCACTGTCGCTTGTCTTCTAACCGCAGATCTTGTTGTCCATCATTTTCACTTGTGATTCGTAGCGATGCTTAATATTGCATGTCTCCTAATTGCAGATTTGTGCTTAATATTCGTTCACCATTACCATAGACGTTTTTTCCAGGCCTTAGCTGTTCGGATTCATTCATTTTGTATGATTTTGCATGATGACGTCATTGTAATTTTGATTTGTCTTATAACCACTGTTTTCGTTGTGATAAATTTTCGTTTGTTACTCAATGTGATTCTCACTGTAACTTCTTCTGTGTGTTTTACTTCAGCCTTTCAGAGTGATTCGTCATCTTTTATGATTTTGCATGCACCATAGATACGGATGGCTCGCTGTTGCTTGTTCAATGATTTTTACTTATATATATATATATATATATATATATATATATATATATATATATATATAATATATATATATATATATATATATATATATATATATATATATATATATATATATATATATATATATATATATATATATATATATATATATGTATATATAGTATATATATAGTACTGGGAGCCCGGTGGCTTCACCGCCCCGGCACTCGGCACGTGGCAGGCTTTTATATATAGGTTCTCACTGTTGCTTGTCTTCTATACGCAGACAATTTGAGCCTTTTCCTGATGTTATGACGTCCAAATGGACCTTAAATTAGAAGTGGTGCCTTCGTAAAATTACAGTTTTTTTATTGGACCCTTAACTATTTCCTCGACTTGTCTTTTGTCATTATGGAAGACATATCGCCGAACCTTTGTTTCTTTTAATTGTTCAGGTGGTGGGACAAACACTTTTTTTTTTCTACCAACGATTTATCTAGTCCAGATTTTTTATTTTCAAAGGTACGGACGGCAGTGACGACCACCTTTGTTTCTTTTAATTGTTCAGGTGGTGGAACCAAAACTTCTTCTTTTGCCTTGGCTTGTATTTTGTCATTATGAAAGACATCGCTGAACCCTTGTTTCTTTTAATTGTTCAGGTGGTGGGACAAACACTTCTTTTTCTTCCAAGGATTTATCTAGTTCAAATTTTTGATTTTCAAAAGTGTAGTAGGTATTGATCACCTTATCCATGTCAAACTCCAATCATTATCGCTATCATTTTCAATTTGTTTGGTTCGTTTTACCTTGGCTTAACTTTCGTCATTATGAAATACATATCGCCGATCCTTTGTTTTTTTTAACAAAGGTATGTAGTCATTGACCTGATTCATGTCAAAATCCCAAACCCAATCATCATCGCTATCATTTTCAATTTGACACGTTTTGAGTCTCGCTGTCCAGGTTAATTTTCATTGATTCGCCCACATGTTCTGTGTCTCATGTTTTCTAACTGCGTGTGTCTTTGCTCTTCATTTTCATTTTTGACTTGCTCACATGCTTGCTGTCGCACGTCTTCTAACCGCGGTTCTTTGCTCTTCATTTTCATTTTTGACAAGCCGCCGCTGTTCTTCTAACCGAGTGTGTATTTGCTCTTCATTTCATTTTTGACTTGTTCACATGCTCGCTCTTGCATTTCTTCTAACTGTGTGCGTCTTTGTTCTTCATTTTCATTTTTGACACGCCGTCGCTTTTTTTCTAACCGCCTGTGTCTTTCCTCTTCATTTTTATTTTTAACACGCTCTAATTGTCATTTTCGCATATCTTCTAACCGCCTGTGTCTTGGCTCTTCATTTTCATTTTTGACACGTTTATGGATTTTGATTAATTCAGAAAGTTTAGCAATTGCCTTTGCTTTAGCTGTCCGCATTGGTGTTGTCGCAACTGATGGTCCAGGCTGTCGAATTTTTCATCTTACCACGTTTGATAGTTCAGGTGTGTTCCAAAATATCATAATTTATAGTAACTGCAACTGTAAATTTGGTTTTTTTTGGGCCTTCCAACAGACATTATATTATATAAGCAGTTGTTGCAAACTCAACAATCTTATTTATGCTATGCATGACATTATATAAGAAAATGCTTATATGATGTAATAAGAAATGCATATGTGATGTGCTAACGTAGTAAATGACATCATTTGAAAAAACCAAAATTAATGCTCTTAACGAATTTTCTCAAATTTTTGACCTATCTAGATCATTTTTTAGGCCAGAATACCTTAGGATACCAATTTTCCCGAAAAAATATGCAGTCGTTTTCGAGAAAAAATACATACATGCATATATATAAAATTATTGCTCCATTATAAAGATAGTAATATAGTACCTGGATCCCGGTGGATTAGCTCCTGGGCCCCTTGGCGGCTGCGCGACAGGCTTGTGTATATCGATTCTAATTGTTGCTTGTCTTCTAATCGCAGACAATGTGAGCCTCTTCTTGATGTCATGGCGTCACCATAGATTCTATACACCCCCCTCTGGGAAAAATACGAATTCTTCTTTAAATTTATGACCTATTTAGATCGTTTTTGTCGCCAGAAATGTCATTGTACCATTTTTATGAAAAAAAAATAATGTGGCCGATTTCGAGGAAAAATAAACACACGTATACACAATTATAGCTCGTTTGATTTATTTTTAAAAGACATATAATTCTTACAAAATTTTGTTTTGTTAGAAGTTGTCAGTGCTTCTATCCACACAGTACTATATGTTCGTCGTTCACTTTCAAGTCGTAGCAGAAGTTTCCAGCTACGTTGTATTTTAACAAGAGAAAATGCCACGTACAACATACCGTGATTAAATACGGGTTTACGGAAATGCCGTTGAACCGTAGATGCAAGTTGACCTTTAATATAGTCGATCGTACCTTGAGAAGTGATTGGAAGTCAACTAACACCCCTTCCACGCCCACCATTTCCCGAAACACATCCAATCAAAATTTTGAGATAGCCATTTTGTTCAGCGTAGTTTATTTTCAGATAGAAAATATGTTTTTGAGGAGGTCACTCCGCCACAACCCTCAGGGAAAGGGTTTTAATTTGTGCCCTGGGGGCATATAAGAACGAAGTTGGCACAATGTGTTATTTTTTTTCCTTTAGACCAGGGCACTTCCTATCGAAGAAAGTGTCGTGGAAACTTCGAAAAGGGCTCATTCAATTGGAAATCGTTGTGGCTTGTGCCCTTTTTAATAGTCGAAAGTGAATGGAAGGCAGCTAACACCCCTTTCACGCCCACCATTTCTCTAGTAGTAATTATATTAGCCTTAATTATGTTTTTACATAATTCAGTAACAATAATTCAGGTGCCATTACATATCCCTTCTGAAATATCCAAGTTACTCAAAGTCATAACTGTTGTATTTTTCTTTGTTTTTGAACCATGAGGTGGCAAGTCTGAGGTAACAAATGAGTTGAGGAATTCTGGAATGAATTCAATTCCTCCTCCTAAATTTTATCTCTTACAGAATCTTATATTTTATAATATTTGTATTCTTCTGGGAGGTGATCCACATTTTCTGCGTTTATTTTTCCTTTGTTGAGCGAAGCTAAAGTAATGCGATCCTTCATTAGATCAAAATTTTGATTTACAGACATCTGTAAATCAAATACTTCCTCAGTTTAATTACCACTGAAAATAATATCTTCCGGTAATTTGATTTTACCGAAATTTGCAATGGACCGCGACAACTGATCCATAATTTATAAGCCTTACTTGGATAACATCAGTGCTTCGTCAAGTAGACAAACTTCAACTTGAGCTAATACTAAAGCTTTGTTTGAACCCTGTCTTATGCTGGAAATTAAATCTGAGGAAAGTGAAACTTTCCAGCCAAAGGTCTTGTGTATTGTTAGTCCAAAATGAATAAAGTCGATGCGATTCCAGTAAAAATGATTCATTTTACTTTGCGATTTCCGCCACACAGAATGGGATACAAGGTCTTATGCACAAATGTTTCACCGGCACGATCTGGTCCATCCAAGAAAAAATATTGTTTCTCAACATTATTAGGATCATTGACAACTTGTAAGATGTTATCTATAATTTCAAGCTGTTTGCTTGCAGAAGCCGATACATACTTTCTTCAGTAGCAACTGACTTCACTAGAATTTAGAAATTTCAAGGTTTGGTCATTTTTGTACGTTTAAATGTTGTATGTTCTGCATCGGTCCACCCAAAACAAAAATTTCAACCTTCTATTGCCATCATATTTCACTTGGATGCAATAATATAATAAACACGTTTAATTGCAGTATCTTCAGATATATTATTTCGTCGTGCTTTCAAAATAAAATCTTCTGCCAAAGGATTTTTTAATCTTTCCCAAAGTCCTTTTGGGTCTACAGGATTTCTGAAAACAAGAATCTGTGCGAAGAGTATTCGTATTACAGAAGGCATTTTGGACAGGGCGGGTTCTTCTAGGGCATCTAACCACTATTTATCGTTGAATTCAAGGCTACGAACTATGCATGCCTGTTTGTATGTCACATAACAAGTATTATTCAGAGTAAGGAGATTTTCATGATAGAGAAACACGTACATGATAGAGAAGTACTTGCAAATAGAAGCACTCTGGCTTAGCTACAAAATTGGCATTGTGAATTCGACCAATGAGACCCAATTGACGAATTCGTGGTTCCTGTGTACTTGTTTTTTTCATTTCATTTAAAGTTTTGGGCATTTCCAATAATATAGAAATTCCTGGTTATTCTTCATGTGTTTCAACGCCTTATTGTGTCGAAAATACGCTTTTAGCATTGAGCCTTATTGTCCAATACCTACCAAATCCTCTTGGGCGTGGCTGATGTCTTGAATTTGGTATTGTCCAGGTAAATGAATATTTAAACGTTGAACGACATGACTCGTTTCTTAAATATCGTAACTAAATTGTCCCCAGCATACTTCAGTTAGTGTAATGCAGCGTCCTTTTATGTAGGTGTGTACTACTACTACTACTAACAACTCAATGCAGCACCAAGCCGCCTAAGGCCAACACAGCTACGCACCCTCCATCCCAATCTATTCAAAGCCTCCCTTTTTACAACCTCCCAGGAAGTTTCAATTTCCTTTAAATCTTTCTTTATGACGTCCTCCCACCCCAGACGTGGAGGACCTGCTTTCCGTTTAGCCCTCGACGGTTGGCCAAAAAGGACAATCTTTGGCAATCTTTCATCCTTCATCCGCACAATGTGCCCTAGCTACCTCAACCTTTCTTTCATTATAGCTCTAGAAAGCGGTATTGAACTACATTTGTCGTACAGCCTGCTGTTGGAAATACGGTCAGTCAGCTGGGTACCCAGAACAATCCGTAAGCAATTTTTCTGGAAAACATCTAGCAAATCTTCATCCGCTTTTCGGAGCGCCATGCTTCAGAGCCATATTTGACCACTGTCATCACTGTAGCTTCTAATATTCTAATCTTGGTCTGCAGACTTATCTTCCTATTCTTCCAGACTTTTTTTAACTGCAAAAAAAACACTTTGAGCCTTGGCTATTCTACTTTTAAAATTTTCACTGCTCCCACCGTCTTTACTAGTAATACTACCAAGATAAGTGAAGCTACCCACCTGATCAATCTTTTCGTGTCTCGACGTCACCTTTTCATCTTCACCTATTCCTAGCCTTATTGACTTAGTCTTCTTAACATTATTTTTCAAACCTATTCTAGCACCCTTATCTTTATAAAGGGGGATAGAACACAACCCTGCTTAACTCCTGATTCAATACAAAACCAGCTAATAACCTCATTTCCTACCTTAACCACAGCAGTGTTATTCTCGCACATAGCACTAATCACTTTAATGTATTTGTCTGGTGTACCATACAAGGATAAAACCTTTGCTAAAGCTCTTCAACAGAATCGAACGCTTGCTCATAATCTATGTAACTGAGGACCAAAGGTTTGACAACTGAGGCACTTCTCAATTATTAAGTCCCTTCTTCTTTCTATTAAACATAAAACTTTTTCACTAGCATTCTTAGCTGCAGTACTAGCTTTCTTCCCTAAGACACCTTCAGCAACTTCACAAATTATTTTTCTAAAATTATTCCAACCATCTTCCACATTGCCCAATTTTAAACTTTTAAGTTTAGTATTCAACTGTTCCTGGAAAGTTTCCCTCAAATTCTCATCCTGGAGTCTACCAACATCATATTTTCCCGGGAGGTATTTACCCTCCCGAAATTTCAGCTTCAAATTAACCCTAGACACTACTAGATGGTGATCTTTACTTTTAACATCAGTGACAGCACTCCTATATACCCTAGTATCATGTATTGATCCTGCCCTTCTTCGGTTTACTATAACATAATCAATAAGGTTTGCTGTCTTACCATCACGTAAATACCATGTTAGCTTATGAGCCATTTTGTGACCAAAAACCGTATTGGTTATAACTAGATAGTTATACCTACAAAATTGCAAAAAGTCTGTATCCATTACTGTTTTCTTTTCCTACACCAAATTTACCTAGGCTAGGATACCATCTATTCCTATTTCTGCCAACCTAGTCGTGATTCTTTCGTGATTGTGATTGATCTGCTGCTAAATTGATTTTGTGATAAGTGTGTCCAGCTATTTTGAAGGTAAGACCATTACGACTATTGATGATGGTTCCATTATCGCTTATGTTGAATGAAGGTAAAGAGAAACATGAATTCAAGTTTGTGAAATTCTTTAAAGAGCAAGTAACGTCCTAAAAAAAGGTAAACCAATTCATTTGGAAATTGAAGAGGTAGCAATACAATTTGACCGTACAAGCAGCAATCTCCAGATGGATCACCTTTGTTTTTCACTCTTTCCTTGGGAAATCTGAGGGCTCCACAGTGAAAATATACAATGTTGAAGTGACCCAATGACCTGTAATTGACTCTCGCGAAGTTCATGGCATCTTTGTAGGTTTATACTGGGTTTATGCCACAGCTTGTGGACGTCGAAGATTGAGACGGTGTTGTTCTCCTAAGCTAATAATTTTTCCTTTGTTAGCTACAAAATATGGCGCAGATGCCTCCATCACAATTATTTTAAAATTCAAATTTTTATTGCTTTGAGTTTTCATTACCCCATACCGTTGCTTAAAAGAGAAACAAACTAAAAAATATGTGAAGGATCTTTTTCAGAAGTTTCTTTTCAATTCTATGCGAGAGCAAATAGCTAGAACCGAAACTTGTCACTCGGAAGACAATTACGAGCCCTATTCACCAGGTCATAACCCTCATAACGTGAAACATAATTTTAGATAATATAATTTAAAATATCATTTCATCAAAAATTTGATTCGAGTATAGCTAGAGACAGGCTTTAAGTCTGCATCAGTACTCCTAATAAAGATTAAATGGTCAGTGTTTCAAGCAATAATTCTGAAATATCCGATCCACCCAAAAAAAACATGAAGAAAACAAACTTTTTGCATCCTCTACCTATCAATGGAAATTTAGAACACGCAAGTGTGGCGTGGTCTTGAAATTAACTCTGTATAACTTTATTATTGATTTGAAGAAAACTAATGTTTCCCCAAAAGGGATGACTATTTAACTGCTACACGTGGCGGAGGCACCCTGGTACATGGAATGGAGGTTCTATATTGTTTTAGTGCTAAATTGTTTGGTTGATAGTTTTATCTCTAGAAAAGAGTCTTGATAGGGCTCAGAGAGGATTTCAGAAAGAGATAGGCCTTGGAAGAGACTGAAGAGGGGGCACAGAGGTTTTGGGAGGCTTTTGATTTTCAGATGTTGTTGTTAACCTTGAGTCATGCTATGTAATTGGAATGGAAATTTATGTTATGGAGTAAAGAATGAATGATAAAAACTACTGAAGATATGTCCTCCACACATTTTTATCTCTTTGCATCAGATGCATTTTATTATTGGGGAAAATATGGTTTAGGGACTAAAAAAATATCGC
The DNA here is from genome assembly GCA_027921565.1 of Artemia sinica. Classification (NCBI taxonomy): domain Eukaryota; kingdom Metazoa; phylum Arthropoda; class Branchiopoda; order Anostraca; family Artemiidae; genus Artemia; species Artemia sinica. Next base: position 23,987,151 of record CM051272.1, read on the forward strand.
CTAAAATCAATCATATACTTTCAGATCGGGTACCATTTACGAAAATTCCGCCAATAGCAATTGTACCATTGGGAACTGGAAATGATCTTGCAAGATGCCTTAGATGGGGAGGTGGATATGAGGGAGAGTCAATAAGCAAGCTCTTGGATAGAATAGATCGTGCAACTACAGTCATGATGGATAGATGGCAAATAGAAGTTTCAACCAGTCCAGATGAAGATGCAGCGCATGAGTCTGGTGATATAATACCCTATACAATTTTCAACAATTACTATTCTGTTGGTGTGGTAAGTTTCCAAAATATAGATAGTAGCTGATGTTGTATGTGATTCTCAAATACCTACCCTATTTTAACTTGATTTAACATTTTTAGATTTTACTACTATAGAATTTTATTGAATTTATGTGCTTTATTTAACGCTTTATGGCAAATTTATATAACTTGTTTATTAAATTTAAACTTGTTTTTCACAAAAAGTAAACGTCGAATTAACCATAAAACATGCATAAATCAGATCATATACGGCACTAAATATAAACAAATAAAATAATATGAAAAAAAATAACATTGAATTCAACATATTTTAAAACATACAAATAAAAAAGGCTCAAATTAACTGATTCTATCCCACGTAAGTGTGGTGTGGAATTCCCGCAGACCCCCAAAAAGGCTTAAGCATCCTTAGATCTTTACTGAAAATCAAATAGATTTCTTAAATTGAAGATTCTGTTTAGTCAATTGATTTTCTAGACATTTGGGAGGAATAAATATAAAAGAAAGAAAATATTTATCAAAAGAAGATGTATATTAGACTTAGTAAAATTAGTTTAGCTATTACAAATAAAATCACATCAAGCCGTTTTCCTGGACGCTGAAGAATTTTTTCTTTTTAATACAAAAATGAAAGCTGTTCATTTCGTTTTCAATAAAACACAAATGACACTCGAGTCTTCTGGGGGATTTTAGATGAGCAGTATTCCCATGATTTTGTGTGTTGTTTTTAATTCGTTTAAAGTTGAAATCATTGCTAACATTGCCTTAATGCAGTGTTTTGTATGAGACATTTCCTAAACTAAGTTGTGCCCACTTGAAGTTTCATATTTGTTCTTAATTTTTTTTTGCAGATTTTTTTCTTTCAAATGTAGTGTCTGTTTGTTTTTTAATTAATGTCGATTTTATCTACGTATAGCAGTTGAGTGACTGTATAAATTTGGTAGTAGTAGTCGTGGGAAAAATCGTTGTGACAGGAGTAGCAGCAGTTTTATTAGTCATTGTAGTTGTAGTTGTGGTTGGCATAGTCCTGGTTGGAATAGGAGTAATCCTTTTGGCAGGATTCGGATTGGGAGTAGTTGTAGTTGAAGTTGTAGTACAAACTGTGATCATCATAATAAGATCGGTGTTGACAGGAGTTGTGGTATTAGCAGCAGTAGTGGTAGGGCTTGACAAATCTGCAGAAACTTTGCGATTCTAAAGTCATCGCTTGTTTTAAGAGAGCCTGGGATGATCAAATCAAGGTAGTCCTTTTGTTCCACTTGATTGGAATTCAATTAGCATAAAACATCACCATAGTAAACCCTTCAAAAGGTTGACCAGAATAAGCTAGATTTTAGAAAAACAAGATTTATTACATTTTTGACCTCACATGTGTAATTAGTAACTTTGAAAGCCCATACACTAAATTTACTGGAAATTAAACAGTATTTGTAAAATGTGTTGCATACTTACTGTGTTTTGATTAAGGACAGTCACACTGCAATCCTAATGACTTTATGGCTATCGTTTAATCTTTTAGGATCACTCCCTTAATGGTCCCCAAAAAATCATGAGTTGAAAGAGATGTGATATATGTGTATGCAAGTGTTTGGTTCTCTTTCGGGTATCAAGCTATACAAAAATGACATGATATTGGTGGTGGATTTCCTGGTATAATTAAAAAAAGATTGGAAATCAAATAAAAAAAAACAAGATTTTTCAACAATTACAGAGCAGTATTAAAACTTAAAAGCAACAAAAACTATTTCATATATGAAGAGGGATGTCCGCTCCTTAATCCTTCGCTTTTTAAGCTAAAATTGGACTTTTTTCCCAATTCTTTAAGAAGGACTGCTCAAACACAAGGGCTGTTTATTTGGAACATGACACTTCTTTTTAAAGCACTAAAAATCTTTAGCTTAATGAGCGTGAAGTTGAGGAAAGGGCAGCTCCTTGCTTTCAGTTGAAAAAGTTTAGTTTTTGTTTCTATTTTACCATGTATCATTAGGTAAGTTGCTATGTCTATTGACTGTTTGAAGAAGAGGTAGGTCTGACCTCGATATGAAGTTTTACAAGCGAGATAAAGGTATGAATGTGAATCGTTAGAGTGAAATTTAACAAGATATAATTGAATACTTGTCTCTCTTAAAATATATGTGAATGGCTACAAAGAATAAATTGTGCATATCAAAAGACACTTTTATTCCCAAATGCAGCAGAAAAACAAGCACGATTCTCTTTGCTACTCGGATGAAATATTGCTCCTACACCTGGGAATACGCGGAACAATCATTTTGGCGATTTTCTTTGTTAGGGTCGCCCTGTGCTTTCGTTTAGTTTTTAAAAATTTAATTTTTCATGATTGCCGTTTGGAAGCCTCCCGTTCGTTTTTTATTCTGCTTGTTCATTTTTCTGTCTAAAAAAAAAATCTTAGCTATAGGTGCTAAAATCGGTTTATTAAAATCTTAGAAAGATTCTCAGTATTTTTTTTTAAGAATGATGTAAGTGCAGTTTGAAAAACATACAATGGCCACTACAATTAACAATTGCTCATCGCATAAGGGCCCCTGAGGTGCAGTACAAAGCTGTTCCCGTTTCTTGGCTATATTTGCTTCAAGAATTGGGAGTTCTCGAGGGAGAAGGCCTTACAGCTGCTAGGCTTGGTGGTCCTCTAGCTGGGACTTTTCTCCTTTTCTTCCTTGTCAAAATGACCGAAAAATGGAGTTTTTAACACCAAAATTATCTGATTTATACCTTCAGTGTCTTAAAAATCCATCCATGTTCAAAACACTTGTGACAATGCTTAAGGCGGTGTCGTACCTTAAAGGATCGCCCCTTCGCGTCCATTATAAACTTCTTTTAGTTTGTGTGGCCAGACTATTTAAAGCTGATTGGACCGTCTTGCCAGAGCTTGGATAAAAGATCCAAACGAATGACAAAAAACTTAAACCCGGCACTTACTTTCCTGGGAATCTTAAAAAGATCATTTAAATTATTCCGTTGGCTACCAGAGATTTTCAGATTTAACGAAACTTACATCGGTAATTAATTAAGAATCCAGAAAACACGCGAGAAGTGAAGTTTGGTTAATGCTAATGAAATAAAACAAAATAGGATGAAAATATAATAGTTTATGACCAATTTGGGCTAATATTTGCACATTAGGGGGGGGGGGTAAAGCATAGCATATAGTAGATGCGTAATTTAACCTAACCTGGGTACCTTTTTTTGCCCCTTCAACCCCAAAAACTAAACTTTAAATCTTTGTCACGGAGTGAGTAATACCTCACAAGCCAGCGAAAACCTGTTTTTCATAAAGCATCTGTGAGATTTCGAAGCGGTGTTTCTTACGTGTTTTCTGGAAGTACCCTTACATCAATAGAAAGTTTGAATTGTGTTTGTTTTTGTTCCATTCAATGGAGTAGATTTTTCTTTTTGAAGTCCAGGAAAGGAAATTTCCTAAAAACGTTCTAGAATACCTGTTTGAAAAATATTAAAAATCAGCTCAAAGAACATATCATTTGAGCAATTTGACTGCTTTGGGAGTTCTCCGTGGTGCTACTGGACATGATTGAAGCCCTTAACGACACAGGGGACGTATAATTTATTCTGTATGTACATTGAATAGAAGCGCTTTGCTTAACTTTTAGTAAAAGATCATATTTTTCTTTATTTTAAGCTATCATCTCGTTAGCTTTTCGAACTCTTGGTACATTGAAGACCCCTATCAATTATTACCAAAATTTTAATGAAATATCATTTGAGCGATTTGGCACCATTGGGAGTTCTCTGTGGTGCTGGGAAAATTTATTTAAGGTGTTGTTTTTAAGGTGTTGAATGGCCTTAAACAAATAATTATATTTGAGCAAAATCATTATAGGAAATGGTATTTTCTACTTAGATACTTGTAGGCAAGCTATTTCCGTAATTAAAGAAAAGGCTAAATAAAAATTAGTCTGAAATTTTCTTTCTTTTTATGTAGTTATTCTTGAGATTTTATCTAGCTCATCTTTTTGCCGAGGACAGTTATTGGTTACAAGACCAATACGAGCACTTGACAGAGTTACTTAGTCTTGTTATATTGGTCATTTCAGCGGTGCCTTCGGGGATCTCTTCGTGCGTGCCTTACGTTTCTTTGTACGTTTCAAAGGTAGTCAGGGAAGAAGGATGCCTTGGGTCTCCAAAAACAGGTTAGGAAACCTGAAAATTAGCTGTTTCAAAGTAAACTATGACAATATCACAGCTTCAGTGCGCACCTCGTCTCCGTAGTGCACAATAAATTTTCGGTTACTGTGGGCTAGAGTTAGTTCTTTACTAGGTTGCACGGAATACTGCAACGATGACAAAGTCTGTTTTGCTTAAAATGAAAAAAAATCGACCAAAACATAGACTCGTGCATAGTACGTTCTTTTATTGTTAATGTAAATGCCAAAGAGTCAGTTGACCCTATTTTTGGAAAATAACTAGAGCTATACCTCATTTAGAAACGATCTACATTACTAAAAAAGAAGATTCTCATAATTGGAGGGGTTGACGCTGGGATGTATCTAGGATTCTTTGTCACGGAGGTGGGGGGGTTAAAAAATAATTTTTTTCGGGGGGGGGGGGGGGGAGTGGTATAAAAAAAATTAAAAACCGCATCATAAGATAAGTTTTATTCTTCATTAAATACACATACAATATTACATGTTATTAATCCCTCAAAGGCTCATTGGCCTGTACAAAGAGAGACGACATATGAATTACATACTCATAGATAAAAAACAAAAGAAAATTTAAAATGATCACTTACTCACATATGAAGGAGAAGAAAAGAAAATATAGATAAAATGGAAACTATAGAAAAAATTAGAATAAATAAACTAAATTTATTAATTATATTAAATAGACTCAAAAAAAAAAAAAAAAAAAAAAAAAATTATTATTACTATAAGCGAATTCCTATCGTTCGAAACAGAATTATGTGTATTGTCAGGTAGAACCAACATCATAATAGCTGTTACGATATTATTCATAACTCTTATCCAAGATATTAAAATATCATAACTTAAGCCATGTACAGCCCTTTTAAGCTTGTATTTAAAACTATATAAATTCCAATTCAATCAGCTCTGCTTATTTCTTGTCTAGGTAGCAAAATAGACGTTTATGGGTTATTTCCGTCATAAGGCTTATAATTATTGGACTGTAATAAAATGGTACAAAAGCAATAAAATTTAACCCGTCTTCTTGAATGCTACTCCTTAGTGAACTATACAAGTTTCAGCAATAAATATTGATAGTCATACCTGAGGCCTGGGAGTCATAGCGCAGAGAAGACCACCATAAAACAGAACTAAGCATTCAGGGGACATCAACTCCACAAAAAAAAAAAAAAAAAAAAAAAAAAAAAAAAAAAAAAAAAAAAAAATTTATTCAGTCTGATTCTTAACTAAATGGTCCTTAAGAATCCTCTTGGAAGTGCCAACGAGTGGCATTTCTGTACTGAAGAAGGCAGGGAGTTCCAAACCTGAGGACAAGCGATTAGGGGATTGAAATCTGACCGCACAGTGGGAGTAGGAGGAATGCAGATATTATGTGACGAACGAAGGTTATATGGAGCTGAATCAGAAATAAACTGAGGAGTTTTTTGAAGAGATTTTGGAAGATTGCCATGAAGCTGATGAAAAACAAAAGAAGCACAAGAAAGAATGTAGATAGACTGTAGATTTAGAAGCGGTCTTGGTGAAGAACGGTTGGTGTCCATAACCGGACGCCGTGTTTTATCATACATGACAGAAAGCGACCGCAGTGTAGAAGGAAAAGTAGACATCCATATTATGGGGCAATAAGAGACATATGACTGGACAAGGCAGAAAAAAAGAAACTTCAGAATAGATCCAGGAAAGGTGTGTTTGAGTTTTCGAATGACACCCAAACTCCGTGAGACCTTAACCCTAATCATGGCTATATGGTGTCTAAACGAAAGGTTCTTATCAAGCAGGATACCAAGTAACAGGACCAACCGATTCTTTGGTCTACACAAGGAGCCTTGTGACACCTGAAGCTGTGTCAGTTGAGGGAAAGCTACACCAATTCGAGAAAAAATAAGAAAATGTGACTTGGTAACATTCAAGGCCAAGTAATTCGCCTCAAACCATGAAACTACTCTCTCAAATATTGCCACCAGATTAGACCTGACATCACATTCCGTCCTCCCTAGAGTCCCAAAAGTGCTGTCGTCAGCAAAAGCAACGAGGCAATCTTCATTAGAAGTAGCATTGGGACACGAAGGAACATCCGGATGACAAAGATTGCAGCATACTAGAGGACTGGTGTTCTTGACTGCTGAAATCAGATCATTGACATAAATCAGAAATAAAATGGGGCCAAGAACAGATCCCTGGGGGACACCATATTCTACTTCAGAAGGTCTCCGGAAAAGCGGATCAATTGAAATAAGTCTACCAGAAAGATATGATTCAAACCAAGAGAAAACATTTGATCTTATACCAATATGCGATAATTTCCAAAGAAGAATCTGATGAGTCAAAGAATCAAAAGCTTTACGAACATCCAAAAATAAAGCTGCCGGGATAAGACCAAAATCTATTGCCGAATGAATGAAATTCAAGAGAGATGCGCAAGCATGCTCTGTAGAGTGATTCGCTCGGAATCCAAACTGGAAATCATGGAAAAAATTTTTGACATTCAGAAAACTAAGAAGCCTAGATAGCATAGCCTTCTCAAAAATTTTGCTGAAAACAGATAGAAGAGAAATTGGCCTATAATTAGCAGGATCACTCCGGGACCCACCTTTATACAGCACTATAACCTTAGCTCGCTTGAGTGATTCAGGGAAAATTCCATTCACGAAAGACAGATTGACAAGCTTAGTCAATGGTGAAAGAATAGCAGGAAGAACGGCACGGATAACCCTTGTAGGAATTCTGTCTGGCCCGAAAGACGATGAACCTTTAAGTGCATTTACGATCCGAGCTACCTCAAACTCAGAAACAGGGTTCAAGACCATTGACTTTAAACATGGGGGTCCAAGATAGGCTCTGAAATCGCAACGAGGAGTTGTAGAGCTCACAGAGGAAGCAGTCGTTTTTCCTATATTAGCAAAATAAGACGTAAGCTCTAGCTGAACATTTTCTTCTCCTTGGACAATTTTACCGTCAACTATCAGCGTTGTTGGAACTGAAGGCGAAGGGGGAGTAGGTTTAAGTACAGAATTAATAATTTTCCATGTCTTCCCAACATCCTTTCCACACTCAGAAAATTTCCTATGATAATACTGAGACTTGGCCTTCCGACACAGAGAATTAAATATATTCCTATAGGCCTTGAACCGCTGATGATGAGAAGCAGATGACGAAGCCTTGTATAGTTTCCACAGATAATTTTTCCTTTTCCAGCTTTTATGGAGACCCGGAGTCATCCACGGATTCAGCAGTACCATCCTTTTCGAGGTATGAGGCTTTGGATTCTGATGGCAAACTTCTAGGATACCTTCTTTTACTGAATCATAAAAGAAATCAAAAGAGCGGTTAAAATCCGATTCAGAATCCAAACTATCCCATGGCTGATCAGTCAAACGAGATTTAAGTAGACTGATCTCACTGACACCAAAACGGAAAAATGGGAGATTAGATGGCGAAGCTTTACGCTGCGATCGATTAGCAGTCCTATATCGTGAAATAGCAGGGAAATGATCAGAAATATCACTAATCATCACCGAATTATCTAAGACATCTAGTGACGAAAAAATATTATCAATAAGTGATGCATGCATCTTAGTAACTCGGGTTGGTATACAAACTGAAGGTAGAGTTCCCGCAGAAAGCATCATTGACAAAACTCTGCAGCCGAAGCAGAATTTTGATCCAGCAGGTTAAGGTTGAAATCCCCCATAAGGATTAGTTCGCAAGGATGCTTTTGGACTAAGTCCAAAACCTCTTCCAGAATTTTCATAAACGAAGGAATAGATCCACTAGGGGATCTGTAAGCCAAACCGACAACTAAATCCTTACAACCTGACTTAATCTCAATAAAAAGGGATTCAAAGATTCCTTCCTCATTTCTACTCAAATCACTTCGGAAATTATATACAAGATGATCGGCAATATACAGGGCAAGGCCACCTTTCGCCATCTGTTTCCGGTTCATCCTCTCCATCCTAAATCTTTGGATATCTAAAAGCATATCCTTTTTTGAATCCAGGAAAGTTTCACATAAACCAATAACATCCGGAGTTCCACCACTGACGATCCGTTTCAGCTCATCAAAAGAGGAACAAAGTCCCTGAATGTTTAGGTGAAGCACAGAGAAAATACCATCTTGTTTAGAAGAGGCAGAACCACTTAATTGCGAAACATATTTACTTTCAATAACTGATTTAGGATCATTATAATTCCTATTTCTACTTCCAACTGAATTATTAATTATACTTTCTATATCTAAAGGATTTTTTTTTGTAACTCAATAAAACGTTCCCCCAAAGAGTTAACATCACCCTGGTCACTAAAAGAATTAATCATTTTACTTACGGTGGATGGTAGATCCGCTCCGCGACCAAACTCACCAGACCAAAGGTTAACGACATAAATAAATAAATAATATCACAATAATCATACCAATAAGTAAGATACATATACATTTTATATTATTGAACAAATTAATAATAATAATTTCAGATAAATTTAGTGACTTTCTTAAATCATTAATCATACTACTCAGTTCCTGAAATAAAAAAAAATAAAAAATATATAACGTTAAAGCTCCACTGCATTAATGTACCCATGAGACCAATACAAGTAAAATAATTTTCAAGATAACAAAGGATTAAAATCCCAAACTGACGCAAAGACTTGTGAGAACAGACATGTAACAAAAAAGAATAATTATTGAAATCCATAAATTTCATTGAAGTTAATTGGAACGAAAGTAAATCATTAGACAGATACGCACAAAGAAAAAAAATAAGCAAAAGATAAATAAAATACGCTGAATATATGAATAGCAAGATACTAAACATATCTAAAAAAAAAACAAAAAAAAAACACACACAAAAAAAAAAAAAAACTTAATCTTAAACACAGTCGGCTAGAGTATGGATTTTTTTAGTGACACTTTCACCGTTAGGCCTTGCCAAAATTTGCCCACGATCAGTCCAAACATTTCTATGACCAAATCTGTCCTTAGCGGCATATAGGATCTCACGTCGCCTCTTTGTCAATGCTTCCGATAGGAAAATTCCACTTGAAGCTAACCTAGCTTTTGCTTTGAAGACTTTTTTCGCTATATCACTGTTCAAAAATTTAACTAAAACAGGAGGGACTTTGTCGTTTAGGGAGGCATCGGTTAAAGCAGGGGATATTTTGAATCTGTAGATATTCCTAATTTGGGCAACATTAATTTCAGTCAGGTTCATTTTGGTTGTGAAAACTTGCAGGATTGTTGATTGGAGGTCAGATCCGGACTGTTGCTTAACACCATGCAAAATTAGCGAATCAAGCAGCACTTCTTGTTCAAATGAATCTAGTTTCATCTCAATTTTCAGGATTTTCTCTTCTTGATTTATAATTTGGTTGCGAAGAGTTTTCAGCGATTGTTCAATTTTTCCAAATTTTGGTTGATAATCAAGAGTAATCGCGTCATATATTTGACAAATAATGTCGTGGGATGACTGGCGGAAGGAATCAGCATCCGAAAACCTTTCATTAACCTTCTTAGTTATATTTTGTAGTAACTCTCGCTTAGTTTTTTCCAGGTCAAGTTCCGTAGAAGTGATTTTATCCATCAACGAAGCACATTCTCCTGTATTAGATTCCTTAATTGTTAATGCATTAAATGTCTTGGAAAGGGACTTATAAATATCGGGTGAATTTATCATTCCTCAAATGCAGCCTTTACACCTGCAGTCTGTTTTGTTGAAGTTCGGCTAACGCTTGGATTATATTCTGCCAAGTTGGCTTCAACAAGTCTGTATTCGTCATGTGTCCCATAGAAAAATACCAAATATGATGGCTTTCCTTTGCTATCCTTGGACACTTTTAGTATCTTTACTGGCCAATGAGGATAATTTTTGAAGTTAGCTAACGCGATATCAAACTCTTTAAATGCAGGCATTTCCTATTAAGGAGAGGACAAAAGTAAAAGCAACTTATCTTTATCTAAGTAAAGAACCTTAAGGAAAAATTTAGTTGGAAAAATGCTCCAAAGATTCAATAATATATATCCAAAATAATCTATAAAATCCACTAATATCAGTCTATTTCAATACCAATTATTTGGCACCAAAGGTGAACACAGATCAATTCGCTCACAGTAGGTTTACTCAAGAAAAGTCAATGGCGCAATAAATTTCACCTGTGTCTTAATCCGTTTAGTTGAAGAAACCAGTTCTTTCTTGTTCAGAGACTATAAAATATCCGTTTTCAAGCTAGGTGATCCTAACTAGATACTATTACCAGTATCATTAAAATGCTGATTACCCAAGAATCGGGCATTTTAACACACACCTTTATCGGCATGCACCTTTTTTTGACACTAAATAGTTGTAACCACAATTTATTTAAATTTTATAAACGTGTCAGAGAGATTATTTTATGCTAACTTTTTGTAGGATGCTGCGATATGTGTTAAATTTCATATGGAAAGAGAAAAGAACCCAGAAAAATTCAATAGCAGGATGAAAAACAAGCTTTGGTACTTCGAATTCGCAACGTCTGAAACATTCGCCGCATCGTGCAAAAACCTTCATGAAGACATAGATATAATGGTAAGTGACAAGGATCGACAAAGAAATTTCTCGAGCTATAAACAAAATTATTGTAATAATTTCGTTTGTAAGGTCAGGATTAATTCTGATGGAATACTTAAATATTGTGCTAATGGAAATATCGCCTTGTTAAACCTCTGACATTTTTTCACTCGTAACTCATTGCATAAACATACCTATCCATGCATCAAGGCTGTCTGGACCATTAATAAACAATGTTATTTCAGCAGTCTTTTCACTAAAAACTGAGATAGCCTACTGAAATTTGACATATCACACTGTTTTCGAACTGAATAGTTGAAGTTATCTGTATCTTGGTCTTAGCATGATAACGTCAAATATCTCTTGTGGGTTGCGTCAAAAAAGTGTTTTTCAAGCCCTGACAACGCATCATCAAGAGCTTTGTTTTCAAGCCACCCATATCCAACATGTAGTTCGACACAGGTTGGGCAGATTATCGCATTGAGTGCTGTGTTTAACATGGGCGAATGTCTTCTCAGAACCCGTGTTCAAACATGCTATTCTGGCGCGTTTTAATTTTGAGGAACCCATGTCCAACAGGCTTGGAACTCGTAAGAAGAAAACGCTTTAAAATTTTGCTGGGTTGAACACGGTGAACCTGAAAACGGTTTTGTCTAACCCACTTAAAAGACGCGTCAAACCTGATGCCTGAAAATACAACTAAGTATACATTAGCGGATCCAGGATTTTAGGAAGGGGGGGGGCGACTCGTTGCGAAAAATTCCCATTCGAAATTAAGCCTAACGGACCTTACTGATATTGAAAGTTGCATGCCTCTGCTTCTATCCGTCATTTAGCTGTCGGTTCTGTAAAGCTATCCACAAAAATACATTTATAGAAACACTATCAATATTATATAACAAATTCTCGCCTCCTATTTCCACTATTAGCAAATCTATCAATAACACTTTCTACACTTATGTCAGTATCACGGTGAACATGAAGAAGGGCAAGTCCGGTGAGTCTTTCCTCCGTCATTTTATTTCTTAGCCATGTTTTCAATCTTCTCAAGGTAGAAAAACTTCGTTCAAACAGATGCCACACTGACAGGTAGGGTCATGAGAATCTGCAAGAGCGCTGAAATATTCGGTAAAATATCAGCATCGCAGTTCTGTTTCTGTAAAGTTTCCCCTAGTGTTTCAGTTATTCTACCTGTGCCTGCATTGCTTTCTCTCAGACGAAGCCACCGAGTTTTTCATATTGTCGCTTCTCCGGCCAGCGCAGATTCACAAACCGATTGGGAGGGCAAACCCATTACTGACCAGTATCGCTGTGACAAGTCATGAATCGTATTAGCGAATTGTTGTTTGTTCGTTTCCATACAATTTATTGGCAAGAAAATACTGAGCTTAAAAGTGTCCAGCGTTTCAACGGAAAAAACGGCTTTCTAAGTCCGAAATGATTGTGTCCAACAGGGGAATAAAAACTGACCGTCTATAGTATTCCTCGTGTGAACTGAATGGTACATTAATCCGATTCGTTTGCTTTTTCGCTATCCTTGGGACTGTTATTTCTAAACCTAGCTCGGTTGCCACTTTAGCTACCTCGTCAAATTTGTTTTTAAACTCGCTTTCACTCTCCCGACGCTTGACTTGCAGCTGGGTAAGAAGGTCCTTAACATGGCTTGCTGTAGACGCGAGGTCTAAGCTCTTCTTCTGAAATAGCCGACTGAGCGGTAAAATTAGTCCAGATATGTTACTAAGAGAGTAAATGGTTACTGTCAGGTCGAAGGATGTGACAGCAGTCAATAAGGATTTTGCTTTTGCTCCAGTTGTGCATTCTGCCCAGCCGCTGATGATCTCAAGAGCTTCCACTATCTTAGGGAGCTCTACCACAAACTGCATTAAGGAATCGTGCCTTTCGATCCAGCGCGTTTCACACATGCCAGTTAGCTGTGCTTTCATTACTCTGGTTAAAACATAATTGCGCTTTGCAGAAGCACCAAAAAAAGCAACTATTTCTTTTATTACTCCGATGGAGTTTCTAACACTCTGGATAGAAGAAGTTTTTGACATGGAAAGATTTAGAGCATGGTTGAAACATGGGCAACGCAGGGCGTTCTTTGCTACCTTTTGAACTTCTTTTACAGCTCCACAATGTTCTGAAACCATCATAGCACATCCATCAGTGCCTATTCCAACACAATTTTCTAAGTCTAGCCCAAGAGATTGAAGAAAATCCAACACAACATTTCCAAGCGTTTCCCCTTTAATGGTCGGTTCGAAGTTTCCAATGCTGTCCGAGCAACATGTTTCGTGTAGGTCTAAAAAACCAACGAAATCTTCACGTCTTGTGCAATTGTAGCAAAGGGCAATACTCAGTTGTGACTTGTGTGACACATCAGTTGTTTCATCAACAACCACACTGTAGAACTTGGCAGAATGAACTCGTGCAAGAATTTCCTTAAGAATCTCTTTGGCACAACATTCAATTAATTCATTCTGTGTTGTTTTGCTTATATAAGTAGCATTTGCACCTGAGCTTTCCAAATGTTGTTTTAAAGTGATATCGCCACTATTTACACGGTACCTTAAAAGTTCTCGAAAGTTCCCTTCGTTTGTCAATGGGTCCTTTTCTGCCAATAATTCTCCATCATCTCTATGGCCACGAAGAGCAATGTTCTGTCGACCCAAGAAAACAATTGATTCTACAATTGGCTTCAATCTCGCTCTGTTTTCCTGCACTTGTTGGCTATGTTGTTCGTTTACAAGGCTTAAAATGTTGGTTTTCATTTTCAACTTTTTTCATTACCAACTTTTGCAATTGATTGGAGCCTCCAACCCCTCGAACGTTAAACAAAACACAATATTTACAGAATAAGCCCCTCATCTTATTTGAAAGTACTAGCCAATGAAATTCTTCCAAGCGAGTACGATTGAAAAATCTCTTTTCGTCCCTGCCCCGCTTCTTGTGAACTGAATAGGGGAAGCTGTAGTTAGACGTCGGAATCCACGGGTTCTGAAGCAATTGATATCGCGTACGATCATCCAGTTTTTCAAGTCTATCGATATAGCTTCCGATATCATTTTCGTAGAAAGTGCTTATATTTTCGATGTTTGTGTTAGGCTTGGGGCTACACTCTTCGATTGATGCTAACGAATCATGCACTACCTCACTATTAGTCAAAGCGCTGGAATCACTACTAACACTGTAACTCTCATTATTTCTATCTTCAGTTACGGCGTCCACTCGCCTAGCTTTAGCTTCCGAACCAAAAAAGTTGTCGAGAGTTATCTGCTTTTGCTTCGACATCATAACTGGTTAATATTATCCAAAAATTGTATACTTTTCAAACCCTTCTAGAATCGCGACTAACCCTAAGGCGTATGTGTTATCGGAGTCATTTCAAGATTTTTGCTTAGTTATTGAATAAGAAACAGGTTTTGACGCGCACACTTTTTGAAGCTTCAACGATTTACGAGATGACAAGCTTCAAAATGCCTTGTAAGTTCGGGTGACACCAAACACTCTATACAATTCCCTAAAGACTTAAGGCAGACAGACCAAGTGTCGTCCGATCCTTTTCAAAGATGCGTTGATCCAAGCGTTGATATCGCAATCAAGTCACAGAAAATCTAATGAGAGAACTTTTTGCCCAAGCAAGGGGGGGGGGATCGCCCCCCCCCACCCCCGCCCCCCTGGATCCGCTACAGGTATACATGAAGAAATTATTGATTCACAGGCGATGCTACATTAGGTGTCTCTGCGGAAGATGTACCTTCACTGACACTTAAGCTGAAAATGTTGATAGAAAAAATCTACCGCTAGTCTCGTAGTAATTAAGCTATTTTAAATGTAAAAAGCTGTGTTTTCGAAAAAATTCTTAAGTCGTACAAAAAAATAGATATATTTATTTGTTTTCTAGATAACACAATTTTCCGGTGTTGATGAATATATACATATTTTTTTACTTTGTTTTATGACGAACTAAGTTTTTTTTGTTTATTGAGGAGTAAGCAAGGTCTTGATTTTATTCTCTTTGACTGATGGTGATTGAATGTATAGTTTATTTTTCGATAGTTTTTTTTAACTATGATTCATAGAATTGAGTTTATATATATATATATATATATATATATATATATATATTATATATATATATATATATATATATATATATATAATATATATATATATATATATATATATATATATATATATATATATATATATATATATATATATATATATATGCATATATATCCCTATTTAAAAGGTCAATGAGTTGTCTGAAATTTGCTTTTACATTTTTCTATTATATTTGTGTGTCTTTATTTAAATTTTTCTTAATATAAATCTTCGAATAATCTTCTTCTTTAATTTCCGTTAATCAATTTAAAGTTATTTGAATTTCGTCATATTTACCGTTTGAGTAAACGGGCAAAGTTTTTAATATTTTTGTGTTCGATGTTTATTTTGTACCTATAGTTACCATACCTGGACTGAACAAGGGGAGGGGGGGAATTCTCCCGAAGTTGGTCTAAATCTCCCTCTGAGACAATGGAAAGACTTATGTCTGAATTTTTACTTCTTACGTTTATCCAGAAAAATCCTCTGATAAATACTTACCTGACAAATCACTTGGTTCTAAGACATCATTATGCTATTTTAAATGTAAAAAGCTGTGTTTTCGAAAAAATTCTTAAGTCGTAAAAAATAGATATATTTATTTGTTTTCTAGATAACACAATTTTCCGGTGTTGATGAATATATACATATTTTTTTACTTTGTTTTATGACGAACTAAGTTTTTTTTTGTTTATTGAGGAGAAAGCAAGGTCTTGATTTTATTCTCTTTGACTGATGGTGATTGAATGTATAGTTTATTTTTCGATAGTTTTTTTTAACTATGAATCATAGAATTGAGTTTATATATATATATATATATATATATATATATATATATATATATATATATATATATATATATATATATATATATATATATATATATATATATATTATATATATATATATATATATATATATATATATATATATATATATATATATATATATATATATTATATATATATATATATATATATATATATATATATATATATATATATATATATATATATATATATATATATATATATATATATATTATATATATATATATATATATATATATATATATATATGCATATATATCCCTATTTAAAAGGTCAATGAGTTGTCTGAAATTTGCTTTTACATTTTTCTATTATATTTGTGTGTCTTTATTTAAATTTTTCTTAATATAAATCTTCGAATAATCTTCTTCTTGAATTTCCGTTAATCAATTTAAAGTTATTTGAATTTCGTCATATTTACCTTTTGAGTAAACGGGCAAAGTTTTTAATATTTTTGTGTTCGATGTTTATTTTGTACCTATAGTTACCATACCTGGACTGAACACGGGGAGGGGGGGGGAATTCTCCCGAAGTTGGTCTAAATCTCCCTCTGAGACAATGGAAAGACTTATGTCTGAAATTTTACTTCTTACGTTTATCCAGAAAAATCCTCTGATAAATACTTACCTGACAAATCACTTGGTTCTAAGACATCAAACAGTTCGTGGTAACGAACTGTAAGTAAGGAGCGACCCGGCTCAATGGTAACCGAAACTCTAAAAAACGGAATTTTGATACCAATAGATGCACTATAAGAATCAGATTTTAATGCTGATTTCAAATATATAAGTTTCATCAAGTTTAGTCTTACCCATCAAAAGTTACGCGCCTGAGAAAATTTGGCTGATTTTAGAAAAAAGGGGGAAAGACCTCCTAAAAGCTATAGAACCTTAATGAAAATCACACCATCATATTCAGTGTATAAGAGAATCCTACTGTAGAGGTTTCAAGCTCCTATCTACAAAATGTGGAATTTTGCATTTTTTGCCAGAAGAAAGATCACGGATGCGTGTTTATTTGTTTTTTTTGTTGTTTTTTTTCCCAGGGGTGATCGTATCGACCCAGTGGTCCTAGAATATCGTGGGAGGGCTCATTGGAACGGAAATTAAAAGTTCTAGTGTCCTTTTTAAGTGACCAAAAAAATGGAGGGCAACTAGGCCCCCTCACACGCTCATTTTTTTCCCAAAGTCACCCGATCAAAATTTTGAGATAGCCATTTTGTTCAGCATGGTCGACAATATGATAGCTATGTCTTTTAGGATGACTTATTCCCCAAAGTCCCCGTGGGGAGGGCTGAAAGTTATGAACTTTACCCAATGTTACATATAGTATTGGTTATTGGGAAGTATAGAGACGTTTTCAGGGGTGATTTTTTCTGGTTGGTGGGGGGGGGGAGTCGGGGGTTATATGGGAGGATATTTCCATGAAGGAAGTTTTCATGGGGGAAGGGACATTGCTATGAAGGGGGCGCCGGATTTCCCATCATTATTAAAGAAAAAGATCAGAAATTAAATAAAAAATAACAAGTTTTTCAACTAAAAGTAAGGAGCAACATCAAAACTTAAAACGAACAGAAAATATTACGTGTATGATTGGGTTCACCCCCTGGTCAATACCTCGCTCTTTAAGCCAAAGATTTTTTAGTACTTTCATAAGAGCTTTTTATTGTAATTAACGGCCTTTGTGATAAAAGGGTCATTTTCAAAGAATTGGAACAAAATTCGAACTTTAGCTTAAAGAGCAAGGTATTGACTATGGGGCGAACCCCCTAATATACGTATTAAAAATCTATGAATATAGAAGTTCATTACGTAAGTTATTTCGTAAGTTACGAATATTTATTACTAATAAAAACGTTCGTAAGTAAAATTAAACAAGTTTCGAGAAAAACCATTGAACCAAATAAAAGTAAAATTAATATACACATTTTGTTTTAATTATTCATGTACGGTGAGCCAAAATCAAAACCTGCATTAATTCAAAAACGTTCAAAAATTAAATAAAAAAAACAAGTTTTTTTTAACTGAAAGTAAGGAGCGACGTTAAAACTTAAAACGAACAGAAATTATTCCGTATATGAAAGGGGCTGTCCCCTCCTCAAAGGATCGCTCTTTACGCTTAAGTTTGACTTTCTCACAGCTCTATTTTTTTAAACAACAAAAAAACTTTAGCGTAAAGAGCGAGGCGTTGAGGAGGGGAAAGCCACTTTTATATACGGAATAATTTCTGTTCGTTTTAAGTTTTAACGTCAGTAGTAAGTACATATGGAATTCTGAGCCTTGTATACACCATTTCAAAGAGATTCAGAGCTCCCTCACATTGGTGGGTATAATCTGGTTTGGTGGGTATAATCTGGTTTGGTGGGTACAGTCTGGTTTGGTGGGTATAATTTGGTTTGGTGGGTACAGTCTGGTTTGGTGGGTATAGTCTGGTTTGATGGGTATAGTCTGGTTTGATGGGTATAGTCTGGTTTGGTTTTTCATAGAGAGTGACTATGTTATTTGCTAGCGTGTATAGGAATTCCCATGTTATTTGCTTGCATGTATAGGAATTCCTATGTTATTTGCTTGCGTGTATAGGAATTCCCATGTTATTTGCTTGCGTGTATAGGAATTCCCTTGTTATTTGCTTGCATGTATAGGAATTCCCATGTTATTTGCTTGCGTGTATAGGAATTCCCATGTTATTTGCTTGTATGTATAGGAATTCCCATGTTATTTGCTTGCGTGTATAGGAATTCCCATGTTATTTGCTTGCATGTATAGGAATTCCTATGTTATTTGCTTGCGTGTATAGGAATTCCCATGTTATTTGCTTGCGTGTATAGGAATTCCCTTTTATTTGCTTGCATGTATAGGAATTCCCATGTTATTTGCTTGCGTGTATAGGAATTCCCATGTTATTTGCTTGCATGTATAGGAATTCCCATGTTATTTGCTTGCGTGTATAGGAATTCCCATGCTATTTTAAGGGCTTATGTCCCCTCCCATGCTATTATAAGAGTTTATGTCCCCTTCCTATGCTATTCCAGGAGCTTATGTTCCTTCCTATGCTATTATAAGGGCTTTTCCGTGTGGTTTTTCTTTACTTGGTACCCATTAAAAACAAAATTTTTGTGTTAAATAAGTAGTTCTTATATCTTTTAAAAGAGCTTTACGGGGTTTGAGAGACTCGATTGCCTGATTCTGTGTGGTTTTTCTTTACTTGGTGCCCATTAAAAACACAATTTTTGTGTTAAATAAGTAGTTCTTGTATCTTTTAAAAGAGCTTTACGGGGTTTGAGACACTCTGTTGCCTGATTCCGTTTGGTTTTTCTTTACTTAGTGCTCATTAAAAACGAAATTTTTGTGTTAAATAAGTAGTTCTTGTATCTTTTAAAAGAGCTTTACAGGGGTTTGAGAGACTCGGTTGCCTGATTCCGTGTGGTTTTTCTTTACTTAGTGCTCATTAAAAACGAAGTTTTTGTGTTAAATATGTAGTTTTTGTATCTTTTAAAATAGCTTTAAGGGGTTTGAGAGACTCGGTTGCCTGATTCCATGTGGTTTTTCTTTACTTGTTGCCCATTAAAAACAAAATTTTAGTAACACATTCTACACTGTGAGCAGTGTAAAAACAAATCCTCTTGATATTATTTGAAGAAATCATTACATAAAAATTTTTTTATTTTTTTTGTACGTATCTTAAAATGACAAAATATGCTTACGGCTCTAACAATTGTGCTCTATGATTGGTCAGAGACACGATGTGGCTTTCCCACTGGTATTCTATGAAATGTCAGAGTGAATAATTTTTTTTATCAACATCCATTGTCAGATACATCAAATAAAATTGACAAAATCTAAATTTCAGAATAAATAAATGCTTTAACAACATCCTTTATCGGATATGTCAGATAAAATTGACATAATCTAAGTATCAGAGTGACTAAATTCTATATCAACATCCTTTTCTCAGATAGATAGGATAAAATTGACAAATTCTAAGTGTTAGAGTGAATAAATTTTTTTTATCAACATCCTTTGGCAGATACATCGGATAAAATTGACAAAATCTAAATTTCAGAATGAATAAATTCATTATCAACATCCTTTGTCGGATATGTCGGATAAAATTGACAAAATCTAAGTATCAGAGTGAATATTTTTTTTAACAACATCCTTTGCCAGATACATCGAATAAAATTGATAAAATATAAGTGCCAGAGTGAATATTTTTTTTTACTATCAACATCCTTTGTCAGATACATCAAATAAAATTGACAAAATCTAAATTTCAGAATAAATAAATGCTTTAACAACATCCTTTATCGGATATGTCGGATAAAATTGACAAAATCTAAGTGTCAGAGTGAATAAATTCTATATCAACATCCTTTTCTCGGATACATAGGATAAAATTGACAAAATCTGAATTTCAGAATGAATAAATTCATTATCAACATCCTTTGTCGGATATGTCGGATAAAATTGACAAAATCTAAATTTCAGAATGAATAAATGCTATAACAATATCCTTAATCGGATATGTCGGATAAAATTGACAAAATCTAACTATCAAAGTGACTAAATTCTATATCAACATCCTTTTCTCAGACACATAGGATAAAATTGACAAATTCTAAGTGTCAGTGTGAATACATTTTTTTTTTATCAACATCCTTTGTCAGATACATCAAATAAAATTGACAAAATCTAAATTTCAGAGTGAATAAATTCATTATCAACATCCTTTATCGGATATGTCGGATAAAATTGACAAAATATAAGTGTCAGAGTGAATAATTTTTTTTTATCAACATCCTTTGTCAGATACATCAAGTAAAATTGACAAAATCTAAATTTCAGAATGAATAAATGCTTTAACAACATCCTTTATCGGATATGACGGATAAAATTGACATAATCTAAGTATCAGAGTGACTAAATTCTATATCAACATCCTTTTCTCAGATACATAGGATAAAATTGACAAAATCTAAATTTCAGAATGAATAAATTCATTATCAACATCCTTTGACGGATATGTCGGATAAAATTGACATAATCTAAATTTCAGAATAAATAAATGCTTTAACAACATCCTTTATCGGATATGTCGGATAAAATTGACAAAATCAAAGTGTCAGAGTGAATAAATTTTTTTTATCAACATCCTTTGACAGATACATCGGATAAAATTGACAAAATCTAAATTTCAGAATGAATAAATTCATTACCAACATCCTTTGTCGGATATGTCGGATAAAATTGACAAAATCTAAATTTCAGAATGAATAAATGTTATAACAATATCCTTTGCCAGATACATCGAATAAAATTGATAAAATATAAGTGCCAGAGTGAATAATTTTTTTTTATTATCAACATCCTTTGTCAGATACATCAAATAAAATTGACAAAATCTAAATTTCAATATAAATAAATGCTTTAACAACATCCTTTATCGGATATGTCGGATAAAATAGACAAAATCTAAGTGACAGAGTGAATAAATTTTTTTTATCAACATCCTTTTCTCGGATACTTATCGGATATGTCGGATAAAATTGACAAAATCTAAGTATCAAAGTGACTAAATTCTATATCAACATCCTTTTCTCAGATACATAGGATAAAATTGACAAATTCTAAGTGTTAGAGTGAATAATTTTTTTTATCAACATCCTTTGGCAGATACATCGGATAAAATTGACAAAATATAAATTTCAGAATGAATAAATTCATTATCAACATCCTTTGTCGGATATGTCAGATAAAATTGACAAAATCTAAGTATCAGAGTGAATATTTTTTTTAACAACATCCTTTGCCAGATACATCGAATAAAATTGATAAAATATAAGTGTCAGAGTGAATAATTTTTTTTTTATCAACATCCTTTGTCAGATACATCAAATAAAATTGAAAAAATCTAAATTTCAGAATAAATAAATGCTTTAACAACATCCTTTATTGGATATGTCAGATAAAATTGACGAAATCTAAATATGAGAGTGACTAAATTCTATATCAACAACCTTTTCTCGGATACATAGGATAAAATTGACAGAATCTAAGTGTTATAGGGAATAAATTGTTTTATCAACATCCTTTTCTCGGATACATAGGAAAAAATTGACGAAATCTGAATTTCAGAATGAATAAATTCATTATCAACATCCTTTGTCGGATATGCCGGGTAAAATTGACAAAATCTAAATTTCAGAATCAATAAATGCTATAACAATATCCATTATCGGGATATGTCGGATAAAATTGACAAAATCTAAGTATCATAGTGACTAATTTCTATATCAACATCCTTTTCTCGGATACATAGGATAAAATTGACAAATTCTAAGTGTTAGAGTGAATAATTTTTTTTTTTCAAAATCCTTTGCCAGATACATCGGATTAAACTGACAAATTCTAAGTGTTAGAGTGAATAAATTTTTTATCAACATCCTTTGTCGGATATGTCGGATAAAATTGACAAAATCTAATTTTCAGAATGAATAAATGCTATAACAATATCCTTTATCGGATATGTCGGATAAAAATTGACAAAATTTAAATATCAGAATGAATAAATGCTTTAACAACATCCCTCATCGGATTTGTCGGATAAAATTGACAAAATATAACTATCAGAGTGACTAAATTCTATATCAACATCCTTTTCTCGGATACATAGGATAAAATTGACGCGCCACTGCGCGCCACTCTAAGTGAACCTAGATCAACCCAACTTTTTAGATATCTCTCTCACTATGATTTTGTTTGTGTGTCGTGTCTGTGCGTGTATTGATTCCTATAAAAATTTGGTAACTCGATATAAAATATATCCCTAAAATAACTTATGGAGTTACCATACGAAGGTCAAAACTATGGCTCGTGAGGGGATCGAACCCTCGACCTTCGCGTTATTAGCACGACGCTCTAACCAACTGAGCTAACAAGCCATTAAGAATATTAACTAAACAAAAACAGTATTATGATTTTTTTGAGGCAGAAAAATATGCTAATTATAAAAAAAGAAAATGCAAACAAAATTTATTAATAAGCCTTAAGCTATGCACGGGGTCGATTTTCTCGGCACCCAATCACCTCTTCAATTGTATTAAATAAAAAAAGTTTTTTATTTTGTCAATTTTATCCGATGTAACTGGCAAAAGGATGTTGATAAAAAAAAATATTCACTCTAACACTTAGATTTTGTTAATTTTAATCTATGTATCCGAGAAAAGGATGTTGATGTAGAATTTAATCTCACTGATACTTAGATTTTGTCAATTTTAACCAACGAATCCGATGAAGGATGTTGTTAAAGCATTTATTCATTCTGATATTTAAATTTTGTCAATTTATATTCGATGCATCTGACAAAGGATGTTGAAAAAAAAAAATTATTCACTCTGACAATTAGATTCTGTCAATTTTTTTCGATGTATCTGGCAAAGGATGTTGATAAAAAAAAATTATTCACTCTGATGCTTAGATTTTGTCAATTTTATCCGACATATTCGACAAAGGATGTTGATAATGAATTTATTCACTCTGATACTTAGATCTTGTCAATTTTATCCTATGTATCTGGCAAAGGATGATGATAAAAAAAAATTTATTCACTCTAACACTTAGAATTTGTCAATTTTATCCTATGTGTCTGAGAAAAGGTTGTTGATATAGAATTTAGTCACTCTGATATTTAGATTTTGTCAATTTTATCCGATATACCCGATAAAGAATATTGTTATAGCATTTATTCATTCTGAAATTTAGATTTTGTCTATTTTATCCGACATATCCGACAAAGGATGTTGATAATGAATTTATTCATTCTGAAATTCAGATTTTGTCAATTTTATCCTATGTATCCGAGAAAAGGATGTTGATATAGAATTTATTCACTCTGACACTTAGATTTTGTCAATTTTATCCGACATATCCGATAAAGGATGTAGTTAAAGCATTTATTTATTCTGAAATTTAGATTTTGTCAATTTTATTTGATGTATCTGACAAAGGATGTTGATAGTAAAAAAAAATATTCACTCTGGCACTTATATTTTATCAGTTTTATTCGATGTATCTGGCAAAGGATGTTGTTAAAAAAAAATATTCACTCTGATACTTAGATTTTGTCAATTTTATCCGACATATCCGACAAAAGGATGTTGATAATGAATTTATTCATTCTGAAATTCAGATTTTGTCAATTTTATCCTATGTATCCGACAAAAGGATGTTGATATAGAATTTATTCACTCTAACACTTAGAATTTGTCAATTTTATCCTATTATCTGAGAAAAGGATGTTGATATAGAATTTAGTCACTCTGATACTTGGATTATGTTAATTTTATCTGACATATCCGATAAAGGATGTTGTTAAAGCATTTATTTATTCTGAAATTTAGATTTTGTCAATTTTATTTGATGTATCTGACAATGGATGTTGATAAAAAAATTATTCACTCACACATTTCATAGAATACCAGTGGGAAAGCCACATCGTGTCTCTGACCAATCATAGAGCACAATTGTTAGAGCCGTAAGCATATTTTGTCATTTTAAGATACGTACAAAAAAAATTAAAAAAAATTTTATGTGATGATTTCTTCAAATAATATCAAGAGGATTTGTTTTTACACTGCTCACAGTGTAGAATGTGTTACTAAAATTTTGTTTTTAATGGGCAACAAGTAAAGAAAAACCACATGGAATCAGGCAACCGAGTCTCTCAAACCCCTTAAAGCTCTTTTAACAGATACAAGAACTATTTATTTAACACAAAAACTTCGTTTTTAATGAGCACTAAGTAGAGAAAAACCACACGGAATCAATCAACTGAGTCTCTCAAACCCCTTAAAGCTATTTTAAAAGATACAAAAACTACTTATTTAACAGAAAAACTTCGTTTTTAATGAGCACTAAGTAAAGAAAAACCACACGGAATCAGGCAACTGAGTCTGTCAAACCCCTTAAAGCTCTTTTAAAAGATACAAGAACTACTTATTTAACACAAAAATTTCGTTTTTAATGAGCACTAAGTAAAGAAAAACCAAACGGAATCAGGCAACAGAGTGTCTCAAACCCCGTAAAGCTCTTTTAAAAGATACAAGAACTACTTATTTAACACAAAAATTGTGTTTTTAATGGGCATCAAGTAAAGAAAAACCACACGGAATCAGACAACCGAGTCTCTCAAACCCCGTAAAGCTCTTTTAAAAGATACAAAAACTACTTATTTAACACAAAAATTTCGTTTTTAATGGGCATCAAGTAAAGAAAAACCACACGGAATCAGACAATCGAGTCTCTCAAACCCCGTAAAGCTCTTTTAAAAGATACAAGAACTACTTATTTAACACAAAAATTTCGTTTTTAATGAGCACTAAGTAAAGAAAAACCAAACGGAATCAGGCAACAGAGTGTCTCAAACCCCGTGAAGCTCTTTTAAAAGATACAAGAACTACTTACTTAACACAAAAATTGTGTTTTTAATGGGCACCAAGTAAAGAAAAACCACACGGAATCAGGCAATCGAGTCTCTCAAACCCCGTAAAGCTCTTTTAAAAGATATAAGAACTACTTATTTAACACAATAATTTTGTTTTTAATGGGTACCAAGTAAAGAAAAACCACACGGAAAAGCCCTTATAATAGCATAGGAAGGAACATAAGCTCCTGGAATAGCATAGGAAGGGGACATAAACTCTTATAATAGCATGGGAGGGGACATAAGCCCTTAAAATAGCATGGGAATTCCTATACACGCAAGCAAATAACATGGGAATTCCTATACATGCAAGCAAATAACATGGGAATTCCTATACACGCAAGCAAATAACATGGGAATTCCTATACATGCAAGCAAATAACAAGGGAATTCCTATACACGCAAGCAAATAACATGGGAATTCCTATACACGCAAGCAAATAACATAGGAATTCCTATACATGCAAGCAAATAACATGGGAATTCCTATACACGCAAGCAAATAACATGGGAATTCCTATACATGCAAGCAAATAACATGGGAATTCCTATACACGCAAGCAAATAACATGGGAATTCCTATACATGCAAGCAAATAACAAGGGAATTCCTATACACGCAAGCAAATAACATGGGAATTCCTATACATGCAAGCAAATAACATGGGAATTCCTATACACGCAAGCAAATAACATGGGAATTCCTATACACGCAAGAAAATAACATAGTCACTCTCTTTGAAAAACCAAACCAAACTATACCCATCAAACCAGACTATACCCATCAAACCAGACTATACCCACCAAACCAGACTGTACCCACCAAACCAGATTATACCCACCAAACCAGACTGTACCCACCAAACCAGATTATACCCACCAAACCAGATTATACCCAAAAATGTGAGGGAGCTCTGAATCTCTTTGAAATGGTGTATACAAGGCTCAGAATTCCATATGTACTTACTACTAACGTCGTTCCTTACTTTCAGTTAAAAAAAATAGCTAACAACAGGGTCAAACGAGTAACATACTGCTAAAGCGAAAAAGAGGGGAATGTTTTTTTTTTATAAAGTCGGTATATATATATATATATATATATATATATATATATATATATTATATATATATATATATATATATATATATATATATATATATATATAATATATATATATATATATATATATATATATATATATATATATATATATATATATATATATATATATATATATATATATATATATATATATAAAATAATATATATGTATGTATATTTGCATCACCAGAATGATCTGATTGAAAAAGTTCACAAAACGATTTCCAAAACCATACAACGAGGACCAAGACTACCTGTTGCCGACTAATATCTCCCTATTCCATTAAACTACCCAAATAAGGAAAACTCTGTCTTTATTCTTGATCAGACAAATCGCAACTAACGAAAATCAATCGAATAAAAGTTAGTTACAGTCTGAGTTCAGCCATCTCGGAACTCGCTGATGCAATCACACACAAAGACTTCACATGAAAAAGGATTTAGCTACAAGTATAATTTGCATAGCCAATTCATGACACTACCCTTTTAAACTAGGCAAAATAGCAAAAAAAACTCTCTTGATTCTTAATAGAAAAACTTTATTTAATTAACTTTGTATATACTTTCAGTTTAATGGAGTCCAAAACCAATTTGATGTGTCTAACCCTTTTTGTACAATGAAACATTTCCCTCCTTTACTCTGCCGGATGGTTCCTTCGCCATCTATAATTTTAATCCTGTACACATAAGGAAGTTGTCTAATTTCTTGCAAAGAAAATTTTAATTGGAGCATTTTTGTGTTGTTTTATTTTACGTGATTTAGCTTCTGGATTTTTTTTTGCTAGAAGGGTTCCCAAACAGCTTATTCTTCAAACAGGTGTTATTACTTCACAGTATTACCTTAAAATAAAAAAAGAACAAAAAATTTAAAGATCTTCCTGAGCCATTGCTGGTGCATAGAGTGTCGAAACGACGTTTCAGTTGCCAGATCTTTTTTACAAGGACATGTAGCAAGCCTGTCACACTACGTTGTTGCAGCGGGGATCGATCTCTGGGCTCGTATTGCCGAGGACAACATCAATCCACTATGCCACCACAGGGTTTGTAGTAAAATAAAAATAGAAAATGTTGCTATTTCCAGTCTTAGCGAATACGCGAAGTTTTAGAGAAAAGTCACTTAAAAAAGAACTTGAAATTATGTTCTTGAAATTATCATCCTTGGGTTATTAAATAATCAAAAACAAGCAAATAGGCATCCAAGCAATAAACAAAAACAACATAAACGCATCCAAGGTCAACGTTCTCGGAAAAAATGGGGTTAGGGGTGTAATTCTGTAAGGTCCACCCGAGTCAACCAAGCTGTAAATGTGTTGCTGGAAAAATCTTGAGGTGGGGGACACGAGAAGGGTTGGATGAGATGCCCCCAACCGAGCATAGTCTTTTTCGTCGAGGGGCAGAGAATCAGGAGATCGTTGCATGCGCTGTTATATCATTGGTCTGAATTCGAAAAAGTTTAAAAGAAGTCTGAATCTGAACATTTAAATTGTGGTATTTTTTCAGGGCAAGTTCACTTTACCCTAAAGAGTAATCAGCTAAGGATCATTAGCTATCTCATATTTAAGATAATTTATGTTCGTTTTAACTTTTATAGTGATTTTGATTTTCATACTATATTTTTATGTATTTAATCTTTTACTGGAACGTGTATATAAAAGTTAACTGAACACAAAAAGAAATTTTAGCAAAAGATATTGCAATTTCTCGCAAGGATGTTTGAAGCTACTGGAAGTTTGACAAAAAGTTGACTGTGATAGCTGTAAGGTGTAAATAATACCAAGGAAAATTAAGCGTTTCAAAATAGGTTTTTAATAGATGAATATGATTCGGACACGCACGCACACAACTTTCTTTGGAAGGGAGATGTTGTTATCTTGGGGATAGGAGACCAATTTTGTATTGAAATGAGTAAGGAGTAATGGGATAAATCTCAGAAATTTAGTATAAGGCTGAGGAGCTGTGGCCAAAAAGAATACCGGTAGGTTAAGAATTTGAAAATAGGAAGACTTGCTGAATGGATCACAGACCATTCAAACTAACAAGTTCACGCACGTATTTTTTTCGAGAAAATAATCACTTGATTGAAATAGGTGAGTTTGAATTTACCTATGGAAAAAGTAAGTTTCACTGAAAATTAATGAATTAAAATATCTTCAGTGTATATCATGGAAACTATTCCTCGATATTTGATATCATAGACTAGAAGCTAATTATATGTAGTAAAATAATTTGAATATTTCAGCATACAGTGCACAGGATATGAAGATGGTGCAAGATGTATGATAATGGGATAAAGAAGAGTCGACAGCCGAAACAGAATAATCTAGTTTCAAGACTTCTTTTAAGAGTTATCCTTTGTTGACGCAAAAATTTCTTGTGTTCATTATATGCAGGATTGACATTAGAATTTTTTTGATTTTAAAGAAGTCACTTTTTCTTCCGGCAGGTTTTAGTACTGTGACTCCAATAAAACAGTTGCGATTTCAAAAACGCAATCTCTTGCAAAGTTGCAGCTACTACTGCAACCACAGTCATAAGAACAGTCAGCATAGACAAGACTTGCCATGCTTAAACACTCTTGATATAAAGTGTTTTCTTTTTTTTATAAATTGTTTCTAAAAAAAGTTTGTGATTCACAGTTTGTTTCACAAGAAACGCAAATGCTCCTCTAGACTGTTACTGGTAACCACGTGTCGAATTACTTGGTAGCAGCAAACTGAGACTGTTATTAGGCACTTTATCAATGTAAAGACATTGTCAGGATCATACAGGATTAAGAACCATCAAAAGCCTATTAAGGAACATGTTGTGCCATCTAACACCTTCGCGTATGCTGACATTAAATGCTAAAATACGCATGAGAAAATATTTATCGAGCCAACTTTTCATTCCTTGTAAGAAAAATTGCTAACCTTTCCAAATATTCAAAAAGGCCCCTGTCAAAAGCCCCACGCAGTGGTGGCTACACCATGCCCTTTGCACCAGTAAGGGCAGCTCTGCACTTCTTAGAACCTATTGCAACCCAAAATTTACGTATGACCCGGTTTTCTCCGCATTGTTATAAGTAGAAATGACCAGACTATGATTATATTGCCCCAACGAAGCCGCTTAATGTGTTACTGGCAAATTTTCATTCGGAAGCATTCAGGAGATAGGGAGAATTAATTATTACCAGAATTACTTAGTTGTACGTTATATTTTTAAATAATTTAATTCTGCACTGGCTAGGTACTGTTTGCAAGATGTAGCAAATCCTCAATATGTTTTAAAATTTAGTGTGATGGAGTCTCTCTTGATTTGGCAAATGGACCTTCCCTTCAAGGAATTGCCCTGCTGAACATTCCTTATACTCACGGCGGATCAAATCTGTGGGGAGAAACAACGACAAGAAAGAGAACCAAACCAATATTTAATAAAGCAAGGCCGAAAGATCGTGATAGAGAATTGTCTTCGAGTAGTTTTAATTCCATTGACTTGAGTATGGCTATGCAGGGTGAGTGTTTTTCATTTCTTATTACATTCGAAGTCCCTCTATTATTTTTCAGCATCAGACCAATCGCTTACTATTTTCTTAGGTTACAATTACCTGTTTTAACTCCATAAACTTTATGTCAACATTGTATTAAAAACGTTAGAAATGTTTTGATCTAAATTGAAAAAGTAGATATTGCTGCTCTTTGCGTAATTTCTAAGTCTGATTTCTTTGCATAATTTTGTGTTAAGTCATTTTATATACGTTTTATTTCATGCATAAATTTCGGATTTATAATGTTTCAGTCAATGATGGAATATATACATACGTGCACACCAGTCCAACATTAATGGGAGGGGAGCAGAGGACTTTTAGGTGAATTGGTGGGTTACAAAAGGCAGAAAATGTTCTTTTCTGGCCTAATGGGCAGGGTATTGGGATAAACCTTATAGGGGTACTAGTTTGCAGGTAGGCCCACTCAAAAGGAAACACTATAAAATTCTGAAAAGAATTCTTAAAAAAATCATAAAATACTTGTTTACATTATTCCTAAAAGCGCTTCACATTACTTGACCCCTACATCCCATAACCCAAATTATATATTTCCCATGCATTTCTCTGATACTTGATTACGTCACTTTTTGTTCAAATAGATTGCAAAGAAGTAACGTCAACGTAATCAAAATACGAAAAAATACATGGGAAATATATAGTTTGGGCTATAGATTTGCACAATGGGGGGAGGGAGGAGGTCAGTTAAAGTAAATGTAAGCATTTTTAGGAATGATAAAAGTAAGTATTTTAGGATTTTTTAAAGCTATTTTAAAAATTTTACTGTTTCCTTCTGAGTGGGCCTAACTATGGAATCCCTTTATCTGACCCTTTGTTCCGACATGCTTGCATTTTAGTTGAAACTACAAGCATTAAAAAAAACATTTTCTTCTTTCTTTCTGTATTCAGTTTTGTCTTACTCGTCTATGTCCCATTATTTTCCATAGTCCTTCTTGTCAGGGGTGGATCCGGGATTTTTTTTTTAGAGGGGGGCAAAATAGGCTGGTCCGATAAACTTGCATTAGGAGCAAGTTTAAAGCAAATATGCGTTAATTCAGTAAATTACACTACTTTAGACTACGTTAGGGGGGCGTGTGCCCCCCTCGCCCCCCTGGATCCGCCACTGCTTCTTGTTCTCTTTGTGTCTTACTGAAAACAGGATTCGTATGGTTAAGGCGAAATATTCGGGAGTTTTTCTTTTAGTTCAAAGCAAGTCCAGACCGACTTTAAAAACTGCCTACTTCTCTCTAGAAGTATTTACTTGGCCGTGAGAAACATGACTCTAGACATGTTTCTTCAGGTAGAAAAATTTTCTCTGTTTGAAATTAAGAAATCCATAAAATATCCGTGCGTACCACAACATAAATATTAAACAGTAGCGAAAGTGTGGTTCAGAAATGGACACATCACAGCGAGCGGAAAGGGAAGTTTCCCTTTGCGTTAAAGCAATAGCTTCAGTTGCTACCACAGCATAAATATTAGAGAAGGCGGAGTCTTGAAGAAAGGTGTGCGACTGATGTGTCCCAATAATCTTTAATGGGGGGTATAGGAATTTTTGCTACCGTTTAATGTTTATGCTTTTGTGCGTACTTGAGCCTGATACCAGTACAAGTAGTGCAAAATCCGCCTGGCTCTTTGGCACATCCCGTTCTGATTTCAGATAGCCCCTGATTATGATATGGAAGCCACGTCTTTTTTCTATGACAGTACTTACCCCCCCCCCCCCCCAAAAAAAAGATTTTGCTTAATGCGTGTTTATTTTCGAGGGCCAATTTATTTTCACTTATTTTTTAGATATTGGTGACAAACAAATTGAAGTAATAGGCTTAGAATCTTGCTTACATATGGGTCAAGTCAGGACGGGACTCAGAGCCTCAGGTCGGAGGCTCGCTCAGTGTTCTTCCGTTGTTATTCGAACTCGCAAAAGGTTTCCTATGCAAGTCGATGGTGAGCCTTGGATGCAAGCACCATGCACAGTAAGAGTTTTTTAAAGTCTTCTATTTTGGACTAGATATATTATTTCGTTTTAAAGATAACAGGGGGAGAGGGGATTCAAACTAGCTCCCCTCCCAATTTTTAATGAGATTTTTTCCATTATGTCATATTTTATTCATCTTTTTTCTATCTAAAGAATTCCCCCCCCCCCCAAAGTCTTCCTTCTCTTACTGAAATGTCTATATTCTTCCTTTCTTGCCTAATCCTAGGGACAAGAAGTGTCCCATATAGTAGACTAGACCCCAGCGCCACGCCGATGAGGGAAGACCGGCGGCGACGGGGCCAAAAACAGCGCACCTCCGCCACGCCGTCAGTAAGATCTTGGCGGTGCGCCGCCGACACGATCAATATTGACCGCAAACATTAATGTTTTCATCAGTCTTTCTCAAATCACAGCTTAAATTTACAACAGACTCGAGTTGCTTTTTTTATTGCTTTTGGCTGCTCTTTTGGATAATATTCATTTTTTCTTTTGGGGATTCATTCCGAATTATAAACTCATAAATACCTAATATCAGCTAAATTATAAACTGCATCTAAAAGGAGTAAATTTATCAAATTGAAAAATACATGATGAACACTTTACATGAGAACATTTCAATTACAATGAAACAAAAAACACTTAATGGTTTATTCAGTATGAAGAAAAAAGAAGAGCCAGCTATTTTCTTAGGTAAAAAATGAAAAGCTCATCCGTTTTAAATGCAACTAAATGAAATAATATGCAGACTGAAGTAGCTCCAGGAACATGTTGAGATGCTCTTCCTAGTTCGTCACTTTTAATCCAAGAAAAATGTTAGGAGACTTAGTATCAGTTATTGAGTTTAAGTTTTGATTTCCAAATGCCAACAAAAATTACCAAATTTAAGAAAGTCGCAAAAATAAGTCACCTGTGGTCAAAATACTCAAAGACTCCTCTTTGATCCCCACCCAGGCTCAACGCTTCTGCTATGGTTATATTCATGGAAATGTCCAAAGAGTTTCTTTTTAAAATAGGTTTCAAGCGTGGTTAGGGGTATTTGGCCTTTTTTGCTTTTCTTCAAAGCTTTGAAAAAAGTGTTATAATATTCCAAATGTTACATTTCTTATATTTGTGCATATTTTTGGTCATCATTTGTGGGGTGATCGAATTCTTTAAACCACTGTAGATACGTAAGAACGTTGCAACATCTAGTACCCTGAGGTCATAAGACTGTCAAAGACTCCTCCTTGAACCTCCCAAATTGAAAGCTTTTATTATGACCTGGCCTTTTAATGTAACTTGGGCACTGGAGCAAGGGTGCCATTGTCGCTCGAGCGCAATATTAGGTGGGGATGTCGATTTCCTTTCGTCACACCAATTCGTTTTAGTGTGAATCTGCCTGGTACTTATGAATGAATGTTTTCAAAGTAAACTTGTTTCATCAATAAGAAAAAAACGGGTTGGATGCATGTGTCCCTTTCCCTTTGGACGACAAAACTATACAAGTGCTGTATCAAGTATAACTCACGAAAATCTTGTTATTTTTTGTCAGCTTTTCAATTTTTTGGCATCCCTGCTTTCAATAAAAAATAAATCAAGGTACTATTACTTAAATATTATAACTCCCTATGCCCACCCCTGGATACCATCTTGATAGGATACCGTCTCTGCTTTAAATAAAAAAAAAAATAATTCACTTATTGGCATCCCTGCTTTCAAAAAAAATGAGATATTATTATTTAAATGTAATACCTCCCTACCCCCCCCCCCCCTCTGGATACTACCTTGATAGGATACCGTCTCAGCTTTACATTAAAAAAATAATTTACTTAATGATTAACTAGGTTATTATTAACCTAATTTTATTATACTATATGGTTCAAACAAACACGCAAAATAACGTTAAACAGCTTAGTCTTCCTAGGAAAAAAATTGAGGGTATGAGTAAAGGGGTACAAAAGCAATAACAAAAATGTCGAAATTATTCAGACGTACCTCAAATTATCGGAAAACTGAGTCATAGATTCGCCGTGGCATTCAGTAAGATCCAAAGAATCTGAATAAAAGGGAGCACACACAAAAGCCAAATTAGGCCAGTAGCCTATAAGAAATCGCAAAATATCCAAGATAATGAACAAGTCCCAATGGGGCCTGGGTCTATCAAAATATTTCAATGGTTTCCCAGGGAATTTGATAGTATTTTTTGCCATCTCCGCTTTAAATGAAAAAAATAAATATCTTTTGGCATCCCTGTTTTCAATATAAAAAATGAGGTATTATCATTTAAAAATGATAGCCCCCTATCCCCCCCCCCTATAGGCAATAATTTACATGAATCATATTTTTAGGGTAAGTTCCGTTCCAATCTTTAATTCCCCAACCTTGCACATAGCTTAGTCTATAGCTAAATTTTGTCTCAATAGAAGGTTTTTTTTTTTGGGGGGGGGTAAAATTTTTGCAGAAAGAAGATTGTATTTTCTTTAATCTATCAGGCGTTGAACAGTTGAGTATTAAACATTAAGAAAATCTTATCTAAAAACAGCAAAGGAAAAAAAAATTCTGCAAACTTACAATTCAGCTGTAGAAACAATCTGTTGGCTATCATTTTCAAAATCCAACTGAAGGCTGAAGCTGTATAGTAGTGAATGCGTTCTATAATTCTATTCAATTTGAAAATAAAATTCTTGACTACGAATGATGTAAGAAATAGCAATTGGGAAACTGCATTCGAAATGATTTAAACTCACTTCATAAAGACGGTAAATTTTTGTCAACATATGAAGAACTGTGTATATTGCAATATTTGCAATTGCATATTGCATCTGTCTGGTTTTTTTGAAAAGTAACAAAAGAGATGAAAAATAACGAACAAGAGAGTAGTGAAGAATTATGGTATGCAAAGTAATATTTGGCAGGGAAAGTCACTGGTGATAAATCGCTAGGGGTGGCACCGTGATGGCGTGATATTCGGGGATTCGGGGAATCAATTTTTTTTCGGGATGACGCATAGATTTTCAGGGAAATACCCGAAAATTCGGGGATAGTGCAAGCCCTGCTTGATTTCGAATAAAGAAAATCAAAATACTAAACCACTCGAGAAAGAAAAGCTCTGACTTTGCGGTTGACGCAATAAAGAATTGCCGCAAAATTAATTTGAAGTCAGCCGAACGCCGCCACCTCTGGCGGCGGCGGTGCGCCTGCGGTGCGCCGGTGGCGCAGCGACACTTCAGTGGCGGTTGACCGGACCTCTCGTCGGTGGCGTTCGGTCGATCCGCCGGCGCGGCGCTGGGGTCTATAGTAGACGCTCCCCACCACTGTCTTCTGGAAGTGATTAAAAGAAATTAATTCTGCAAAATTTTGATGTTAAAAAAACTGTTGAAAATTACAAGCGAGTTTTCAAAATTCATTGTCTGGTGTTTTTGTAGCTGGCATGCAGCACTTGTTGTATACACGAATAGCTCCGTTTGCAGCAAGGATAATTGCCTTCTGTTGATTTTGATTAATGTTGGCTATTCTGTGCTTTTTCACAAAACAAAATATCTTTAAGGGGGGAAAAGGAAGAAACATTATGTCACACTGTTTGGGAAATCCCTTTGTTTAGCTAAGGTTATATTCTAAG